>SJYX01015677.1:208980-232574 GCA_006410675.1 Oreotragus oreotragus
AAAATAGAAAGTTTCTGTTTCTCATCATCTTAAAATCTATATCATTAAATCATGAAGAATTTTCAGAAATGTGTTATACTTAGTAGCATCCAGATCACTGAGGGGGAAATGAAGAGAAATTTGAAAGAGGTAGCACTGTGCAGTCGGGGAAGGCAATGGCACCCCACCCCAGGACTCTTGCCTGGAAAATCCAATGGACGGAGTAGCCTGGTGGGCTGCAGTCCATGGGGTCGCTAACAGTCGGACAGACTGAGCGACTTCACTTTCACTTTTCTCTTTCATGCATTGGAGAAGGAAATGGCAACCCACTCCAGTATTCTTGCCTGGAGAGTCCCAGGGATGGGGGAGCCTGGTGGGCTGCCGTCTATGGGGTCACACAGAGTCGGACACGACTGAAGTGACTTAGCAGCAGCAGCAGCAGCACTGTGCAGTAATCTAGTTGGGACACAGGTGTGCATGGAGCCGTAATACTTCCCATCATGGCATTTGTAAAATTAAAGTTAGGTTCCCATGGAAATACTAATTAGTATGACTTTCACAGACATTTCATTAACCTAAAAAGTTTAGATTTCCTGTAGATAGACTGCATGTATTCTCATCTTTAACCTTTTCATAATGGTCCCTAATTATAGATTTCATTGATTCTTAATAGCAAAAAACAGCAGTAGTTTATAAATTTATGTTATACTTTGTTTTTCTACTAATATGTGAAGTGATTTTTATCTTTCTTTTCACCTCTAGAGCTAATTAAGCATTCTAGGTTAATGAAATTTCCTGATCATGCTAGCATTGATTTAACTTAACAATGAAATCATTATTTCCATGTATTACTTGCTTACATTATGGTGAAATTTGGCTAATGAATTCTCAAAATGTTGTCTGAGAGGTTAAACAGTCCTCAAATGAATGCCAACATTAATTTATTTGTGTGAATTTTTAAAAACAAGTTTTCTTTTTAACTCTAAAGGACACTAATGAAGTTAGGGTATAAGCACTCTCTGGTTAATGAAATTTGAAAAGTTAAAGTAAATTATTTCATTTTTTCCCTTTATCCTCTGATGGTTATATAGTTTCTTAAAATAGTTAAAATATTTAATTTTAAAGGCTGTCTAGTATTTTTATTCAAAGGGATAAGCTTTTCAGTTTGGCTGGTTGTTGAAATTTGAGCAATCTTTCTTTCTTTTGTTTAATATAATTATTGACTAACCCAGGCCTCCAGAGTTACTGGTATTTATAAAATTATATAAACAGTCATTAGGCACATGTATATGGAAGGCAGCTTTCTGTAGCAACCTTTGTGCTTATATTATAAATCCTATGCAACTGGACATTGATTCCTTCAATTTCTAAACTTTGAAATACAAGTGGAAGCATTGTATAGTAACAATAGCAGGCAATTTAAATTTTGTAAAACTTTTGATGTCAAAGGAAATTCTTCCAAAGTGCATATAAATAGCATACAGAATCTATAAATAGTTATCTATAGGTGAGCATGTCAAGACATCCATGAATAAAAGAGTTTAATAAAGTGCTTTTTTCCCCCTATATCTGTTTATGTTGAAGGGTTTTCAGAGGCTATAAGGCCCAGATCATGAGGTAAAGGCAGGAGGCAAAAGATGGGGTGGAAGTGAAACTGAGGAAAAACAGAAATAGGCCTTTAAGTGGATATGTTCTTATAAAAAATTATCAGAAAAAAGGTAACTTCAAAACTTGACTTTACCAGGTAGGGCTTTCTGAATATACCGCAGAATATGGCTCATCTTTTTATGTAGATCATGCCAGTGCAACAAGCAATAAGCACTGTTTATTAGACTCTTCAAAGTGGTTGATAGTTAATGAAGTCATTATATTTATATTAAAATCAGTAATCTTGGTTTATAGACAGTGTGATGACCTCCTGAAAATATCCCCAACAGATTTTCGAGGGTATCTAATTTGCAAAAGCTCAACTCGAAACAGCTACCTCTATCAAACTGTATATCATACTTATAGTTGAATTTTCAGCAAGTTTCAAGTTCTACTATTTTTACAGGTTTTTAAGAGGAATGCCTACCAGAATAAAATATTAAGTGGAAAATTTAATTGGATCTTACAAGTGAAAAGCTAGGTTACAAAAGTTCTTCCTTTGTAATTATTAATTTTCCTAAGTCTATTCATTTATGCCTTGTAGGTGGAGCAACACTTATGAGACCTTTTTGTGAGACCCATGGCCACCAATATAACTGTGATGTATACTAACTAGTACTAACTAGCCCACCTCCAGGGGACTGGTTAAATTAAATTGAAAGCAATCTCCCAATTGGCGTATCCTAATATACACTCTTACAGCATTTGTAAGAGTGTAAACATAAAAATGAATGCATTTGAGAAAACCACGGGAGACAGTGAAGGACAGGGAAACCTGGCATGCTGCAGTCCACAGGGTCTCAAGAGCTGGACACAACTTAGCAACTGAACAACAACAAAGCTTAAAAATATTTTTACCAAATTTTATAAAACACAAAATATACATTTTGGTCGCTTGTTTTGAAGTCTGATGGTGTGAATGTGCCCAAGTACAACAGTTGTTTAATAAGCAAATTTATGCAAAAGCTTTGGGACAGGTCCAGCTCTATGTAAAGTTTATGCTTGCGTTCAGAGTTTTTCTTCCTTAGAAGTAACTCACATATCAAAAGATATATGCACTGTGGGTAAAACTTCAGAATTGCTGGTGGGAAATGTGCCTTGCATAAGCAAACCTCTGTAGCCAGCATTTCGATCTCATAGGCAACAAACACAACATTGCAGGCTATCTATCTCTGCACACTTCTGTACAAAGCAAGACCAATAAATATGCCTGGTTAAGATGTGCCCAGCTTACAAGACATATTTATTTGTTACCAAAAAAATGTATTATTCTCACTATTGAATTCAGTAAATCAAGTATTGATCTAACAAGAATCACTAAATAAGCAGAATCTTAACAACTGTTCCTCATCAAGGCAAGTACAGTTTAGGGTTTAAACCTAAATTAGATAATTGGAACACACAACTGTAGATAAAGGCAGTGAAAAGTACAGAATGAGGTTATCAATATTCAGTATTTTCTCTACAGTTAGTAACTTTAGCAATGGAAAGTGTAGCCCAGATATATCTGGAACTGTTGATGAGGCATAAAAAACAATAGCACTTTGAATCTATTTAGCTTTGGATTAAGCAGGAGGCCAGGTAGCCTAACCCTTTATTATTGCATTTTTATCTATGGACTCTCCCATTTCAGTGTTCTCTATATGACTGTAGGTATGGCTGCCTTTGGCGTTGGTAGAATATGGTTTCATATACAAGCAAGACTTCACTGGCCAGCGCCTACATCACATCAATGAATGAGACCCATTTTTTGTTGCTCAAGATGTCATGGTGACATTATATGAATCAGTAGTTAGGACATTAATGTAAGAAGCTTCTATAACAACGCACAGAACGATGGAATCAAATGTGAACAGGTGAACATACAGGAATGCTGATCAGACAATTCATTATCAGTAGAGGTAATAAGTGAATTATCTGGGAGATGTGATCTTACAACTGTGTTTTTATGGGGATTCTTATCATAAACAAGACCTTGTTTCTATTTGTGATGGAGCTCTAGTGACCATTTCCCATGAAGTTCCCATAATATTATCTTATAATGAAATAATTAATGATAGCACTGACGTGCCCATTGCAAATTCAACAAAGGAAGGGTGCTTGTTAAGTTCTGATTACCTGAAATGAGTGTTGACTTTCTCCCTTCCCTCATGGCTTCCTCTTGAAATGTCAACTTCCTGAGAAACTGGAATCTCACACATTCTAGAATTCTCTATTGCTGCCTAATGGTTACCTTTTATCAAATAAGATAAATTTTTGCATTTTAAGAGTGTGCACTTTCTTTTTAATCTCTAAACAGAGGAGGCATTGATCTCTCTCGAGTGTTTTGGCAGTCATTATAGACTAAGCTTGGGTCATGACTTTGTGGCTATTTATTATGAAAGGCAATGCTTGATTTGAGGAATGTTGTTTTGATATATCATGTGGATAGTAAGTACCATTTGTGAGAGTCTTTCAGTCATTTTAATAGTTAAATTTGATGTAACCAATAGGCCTTTACCAGCAACACTATAGCATAGAGATCTGTATCTATGACTGGGCAGGGTTTTAGCCTTTCTCCTAGATTTCTGGGTTGGGAGCTGGGGACGTGTATTTCTTTTACATCTTTCCAAATAACCTTTATGTATGTTTTCCATGGGCTTACATTTGGAAACAACTGATGAAGGAAATAATTAGAATTTCTACGTTCAGAAAGATTTCTACACCTTTTCATATACACAATGGCAATTTCCCAGACCAATGTCTAATTTTTGAAATTGTAAATTTTGGGAACTGACTATAATTCCCTAAGGCAATGATGTTTGACTTAGGTGAACTGTGTTTTATGCTAAGGTTGTACAGGCTCTGAATCACCATTTACTCATTTGCTGGTCCTTTGTTTCCTAAGTTTCAGAGCAATATTAAGTCTCTCCCCTATGCTGCTGCTGCTGCTAAGTCACTTCAGTCGTGTCTGACTCTGTGCGACCCCATAGACGGCAGCCCACTAGACTCCCCCATCTCTGGGATTCTCCAGGCAAGAATACTGGAGTGGGTTGCCATTTAATTCTCCAATGCATGAAAGTGAAAGTGAAGTCACTCAGTCGTGTCCGACTCCTAGTGACCCCATGGACTACAGCCTACCAGGCTCCTCCGTCCATGGGATTTTCCAGGCAAGAGTCTCTCCACTATAGACAGTCATAAATCAGATAGTTTGTGTAATTATTCTATTTATTAGAAACACATACTCAAAACTCGGTGTCTAAGGTGTGACAGCCATTGAAAAAGTATCAATTTAACCTTCAGTGTATTTACAACTAAATTTATACTCATGTTATTGCTATTCATAATGTTTAAATACATCTCTACAAACAATGACAAGAGAAAATACTGCATATATTAGAGAACAAGTTAGGCATCCTTGGCAAACCTACAATTCAGCTGGTATTAGCAGAAATATGTGGATGTAATAGCAAACTTGCTAGTCAAAAGTGTTAAGTTTTTCAGACTGAAATGTATGTTAATTCAGGAGCTATAAACAAAGATCAGTTAAAAGATCAAGTATTTGGCCTTTTTAAAACACAAAAGTTTTACCTAGATTTCCACTTAAAAGGAAATATAACACTCCAGTAATTTTCTCCTTACTTCTCTGGCTGTTACCTCTCTATCTTTTGTGAAAGTTACCATTAGACACTCAGTTATGCACCTTTAGCCACGGGTCATACTCAGCATTTTTTCCTCTTCTCCTACGGACTTCCTCCATAGCCCATCTCTTTCAACTCTTTAGTTTCTATCCCCTGTTTTTTCCATCTCCTCTGAGGGTAACTGATTTTAGAATCTCAAGTCATTGGAAGTTTTTCCTCCTTCCTCAACATCTTCCACACTGCTGTGTGAGTGCTCTAAGCTACCTGTCTAAGCTTGGCTTTCTTGTATATCAAGTTCTTCTAGGTATTCTTAGAGCCATGCTGCTGCTAAGTCACTTCAGTCGTGTCCGACTCTGTGCAACCCCATAGACGGCAGCCCATGAGGCTCCCCCATCCCTGGGATTCTCCAGGCAAGAACACTGGAGTGGGTTGGCATTTCCGTCTCCAAGGCATGAAGGTGAAAAGTGAAAGTGAAGTCGCTCAGTTGTGTCCGACTCTTAGCGACCCCATGGACTGCAGCCCACCAGGCTCCTCCGTCCATGGGATTTTCCAGGCAAGAGTGCTGGAGTGAGGTGCCATTGCCTTCTCCGTCTTACAGCCATAAAGAAGACCAAATAGCTTGGCATTTTTTGTAAACTCTGTTGTCATAAAATTTTATTATCTGTATATCCTCCTCTCATGATTTTTCCTTTCACAGGCTTTCCTCCAGCCACATGATGCTAATGAACTTTCTTACATGCTCTCACACCTGTCTCATCTCCAAGATCCTTTGGCCTACGTGGATGTCCTTTCCCTACACTCACGTCCGTATAATCCTCTATTTCCATTTACGTCTGTCTTTATTTTTCTTCTGGTCACAGCACATTATCATTACTTTTGAGAATTTTTCCTTAATATTCTCAGGCTCAACTGGGTACATGCTCATCAGCTTCTGGAGACTTACCATTTTGCCTTTTCATTTCTTGTCAGTATTGTAGACTGGAAACTAGCTGCTTATAGGTAGAGGCTAGGATTGATTCTTACTTGATAATGACTAATATAGGGTCTATTGTCATAAATACATTGTGGGGCCATAATTCCTGAGGACAGGTACGCACTGTAGGGACACATGGCTTGGAGTAAATAAAAACATGTGATAAGTTAGAGGGTCAATAAATTTTGCATATGTGAAAAGCAGAAGTAGAAGAGATAACAGGTGATATGCAGAACACTGGGAAAGAAAGTATAGTCAGAAAGCAAGAAATTGATTCTAGGGGCTTAGAGTTAAAGTTCAGAGAGAAATACTTAAAGACATAGCTCAGGAAATGGAGTGAGAAACAGAACCACGTAACCACAGTCACTATTGGGGGAGATGACCCAACACAGGACAAGCAGAATTCAGGATTAAACAAAAGACCAAGCAAGAGGCTGATGGTCTGTGGATGACAGACCTAAAAGATGTCATGATCCTCACAGAAGATGTTTTGCACAGGAAGAAAGAACGTCTGGAATGTGACTGAAGATAAATAGTTATATTGTTATGCACTGTAATGTGATCTGAGAGGTCTTTTCAGGTGGTGCTAGTGGTAAAGAACCCCCCTGTCAATGCAGGAGACTTAAGAGATGTGGGTTCCATCCCTGGGTCAGAAAGATCCCCTGGAGGAGGGCAGGGCAACCCTCTCTAGTATTCTTCCCTGGAGAATTCCATGGACGAAGAAACCTGGCAGGCTACGGTTCATAGGGTCTCAAAGAGTTGGACATGACTGAAGCAACTTAGCATGCCCATGACTTGAGAACCCACTAAAGGTAAAGGTGTTGGTGGTAATCCCCACTTTACTCACTGACAACAGATTTTTAAATCTTAAAAGTGGCATTCAAAGACGATTTCACCTTAGCTGTAAGGGTCTCCTCAGCCCTGGACAGATATTACTGATACCTCTGATTAGATGTTACCGGTATTCTGAGGCATAGGCAGTTGATCTCATGTGGTTAGATGACATAGCTGTAGCTGTATCAGCCAGGAAATGATCCTATAATCATAATAGCTTAACATGTAACAGGTTTTACACACGTTACCCTTTAGAAAGCACTTCAAGTATGTTATTACCTGTTTCCCTTTACTGCATTTGTCTTGCTTGTTATTGAACTGTCATATCTGCTGACTTAAGAAATGTCCTTTCCCAACACTGTTCAATCATCTTTTTTCCTCTGTCAAAACTTTTAAGTCTCAGGGTCTCTAAGAGATTATTCCAGACAAGCCTGGTCAGTTTCCAGTCACTGATTCCCAACTGTGATCTCATCCTTAGAGGCTTTCCCTTCCCCTTCTCAATTTAACAAGCTTTCAATAGCCTTTCCAGTAAAATGTAGTTGTTTATATGGTTTTATATTTCCTCCTGTTGCCTTTATAAGCATTTATCCATATTGACATTGATTTTTATCAGGCCATAAACTATTCAAGGTAAAGAAAATGGTACAAGATGGCTAATCTTTATCAAGAGCCAGGCATGGTCTGAGTGTCCCGTAAGCATAAGCTAGTATAATACCCACCAGCTCACAGGAGAGGCACAAACTGATATGTATGTAAAGCTAAGACATAGAGAAGTAAGGGAACTTTCCCCCAAATCACACAGATACTAAGGGAGATAGTCTAGAATTTGAATCCAGAGCCCACGCTTTTATCCATCATTTGTATTTCTTTCCTAAATTAATCTCTAATAGTTGATGACTTCAGGCCTCAACTATGCCACTGATTATCTGGATGTCATTACAATGTATTCTTTATAAATCAGTGTATACCACATAGCTTTATTGTAATTATTACCTGAAATAACATGCACAGGATTAAAAGGAGCTGGAAGATGGTAATCTTTTGTTTTCTCAGTAGTATATCGCTGTTGTCTATGGCTGGTGTTACGTATGTTTTGGCTCAGAGAATGAAATGTTAATGCTTAATAATGCTAAAATATTATTAACATAAAGGTAATAAATGTAATTAGTTGTTGACTAATACTTATTTTCTATTTCTTTTTATTTACTTATTTGCCAGGCTATGCAATTCTTAAGTTTGATAGAAGAATTCTTAGATAATCTAATTTTAGACTTTCCTTAGTAAACGCTAAATTCCATCATGTAGGAGAAAGTTTTGCTACCGTTGGTACAGTGGTTTAATATTCACTTTTATTCCCTGTGTGGTGGTTCTGATTTAACTGGTGTTTAAAATAAAGCTTGCTACTTATTATGTTTTTATAATTGCAAATGTATATATTAATCACACCTATATATATATATATATATATATATATATACTGTGCTTTCCTTTTTTTTCCTTAAATCTTTTACTGTCTCATAATCATGGCATTTGAAATCTCATAAAACATTATTTGGGGACTTGCTAGAAATATCATCTACATAGTAATGGCTCAAGTTTGTAGCATTCTTAAAGCATAATAGGAGATAGAATTCATAGCAGATTAATAAACATCTCTCTTTTAGGGTCTATATTTGTGGCTGGTATGAATTTGTTCCTAGAGGGCAGTTAGCAAAACAGCATTATGACTGTGTGCAGAAGCATAAAACAGACAAGGAAAAAAAAAATCTCTGAACTGAGTAGAATTATTTTTTGTTATATTCTGAAGTCTGTGAATGTTACACTTGTAACCTCTTAGTTTAGCTTTATAAATAGGATTTTCAGGGTATGCTTGGATGAATAAATGAATCTGAAAGAACATTGTTTGGACACATCTTTAGAGATTGCTCTAGCTTGGCTGTATCAGGCGAAGTATCCCTATTGGGTGCTGGGTTTTCCATTCCTTCCTATGGAAGTAGCTCTGCTTGTACAGGTAAAAAGTTTATTACACATCACCTGCAAAGGAAGAGAGTTTAGAAGAAAATGCTGAATTAATCCAGAGGAATGCCAAATCAAAGAACAATTAGCTTTCCATATGTTCTTTTCCCCAGAGTCCTACTTTCAAGATGGCTTGTGTTTCTTGCTCAGTCATGTCCAACTCTTTGAAACCCCATGGACTGTAGCCTCTGTCCATGGAATTATCCAGGCAAGGATACTTAAGTGAGTAGCCATTCCCTTTTCTAGGGGATCTTCCCAACCTAGGGACTGAATCCAGGTCTCCCACATTGTAGGTAGATTCTTTAAGGTCTGAGCCACTGGTGAAGCCCAAGATAGCTTAAATGTATTCAAATTCTATGAATAGTTACAAAAAAATCTTCATTAGCTAGTGACATCCTAGCTAAAGAAATCTCTTGCTTTGTGAACCCAAGCACATGGTTCATAGTTTCCCTTGGATATCAGGAAGTTTACAAAATAATCAGTTGATTTTCCTCTTTAAGTTTATATGCCCATGTTATAATTTAGAGATGAGCTTCCCTCATAGCTCAGTTGGTAAAGAATCTGCCTGCAATGCAGGAAACCTAGATTCTATTCCTGGGTCAGGACTATCCCCTGGAGAAGGAAATGACAACCCGCTCTAGTATTCTTGCCTGGGAAATCTCATGCAACAGAGGAGCCTGGTGGGCTACGGTCTATAGGGTTACAAAAGCTGGACATGACTTAGCAACTAAACCACAACCACATACTTTAGAAACTAGAACTACTCAAAGCCAAATTGTTGCAGCAAGTTTCTTAGGATCTTGAATAATTGAGTATGCTTGGATTTTTGCATGAAAAATCAAGATATTCACGTCGTTACGAGAAAAGAAAAAAAATCCTTTTCTCAAATTAATCTAATCAGAAGATTTGGCAGGTTTTAGTCTTTAACATATTATATAATTCTCATAATAGCAGAATACAAGTAAAGGTAAAGGATTTTGATTAAATTCATAGAGAAGAAATTATTTCCAAAAATAAATTTATAAAAGAAGTGCTGTACTCAGTCACTCAGTTGTGTCTGACTCTTTTCGACTCCATGGACTGTAGCCCACCTGGCTTCTCCATCCATGGGGATTCTCCAGGCAAGAATACTGGAGTGGGTTGCCATGCCCTCTTCCAGGGGATCTTCCCAATCCAGGGATCAAATACAAGTCTCCCTGTACTATACAGGCAGATTCTTTACAATCTGAGCCACCAGGGAAGACCGTGAATAGTGGAGTGGGTGATTGAACGGGGGNGGATTCTCCAGGCAAGAATACTGGAGTGGGTTGCCATGCCCTCTTCCAGGGGATCTTCCCAATCCAGGGATCAAATACAAGTCTCCCTGTACTATACAGGCAGATTCTTTACAATCTGAGCCACCAGGGAAGACCGTGAATAGTGGAGTGGGTGATTGAACGGGGGTTTCAGGTATTGCAAGCAGATTGTTTATCAGCTGAGCTACATGACATCTGGTATTTAGGATAGGTCCTCAATGATGATACAAACTGTGTAATTGTGAGTTTAGGTTGGGAAAAGATAATGTTCTATCTTCCTTGCTATAAAAGAATTCAAATGGAAGATAAATACACTATCAAGAAGTCTTCTAAGAATCATACTGGAAAAAGTGTTGGCGATTTTGACAGACTCAAGGAGACGGTTTAGATTATTAGAACCCTGAAGATACGTAAGTGTTCCAGGTTTAATGAAGAAGCAAATGGTGAATTCCAGAAATGCTCTTTCAGATAACTTCATATTGATTGTGAGCACAATTTCAGGAAGGTTCATTAAATAGGTGTTTTGTGAGCACTTATGATAAAAAGCTGGCAGCAGAGATTCACTAAGAGTGAGTCACGACAAGCTTACCTCATTTACATCACTACCGGACTGATAGAAAAAGGTAGACTTTAGATATTGACAGCCTGAATATTTTCAGAGTAAAGTTATTATGGGGCTGCAATTGCCTTCTGCCCCTGTCCATAGCTTCTCTAGAGCTGATTTCTGAGGAAAGAATGGTTGACATTTTGATCTAGAAATCTATGTTGCTAGGCAAATAAATACAATAATAAACTAATCTTTAAGCTGTTCTGTGCTGTTATAGATCATATAAATGCTCCTTAACAGGAAGCAAAAAAAGTTCACATGGCAGACAAACAGAGAAGATTTTCTTACATTCTCTTCTGGTTACTGTTTGTCAAAAGATCTGTTATTTTGCTTCAGCAATCAGACTGCCAATTACTTGAAAACACAGACTGTATTTGTTTTGTTTCACAGTACTTATTAAATGTCTTTCACGTTATGAGGCATAGGTTATAAGTCATAGAGGATGAAAGTGAAAGTATTAGCTGTTCGGTCTTCTCTGACTCTGTGATCCTTTGGACTGTCCATGGAAATTTCCAGATAAGAATACTGAAGTGGATAGTCATTCCCTTCTCCAGGGGATCTTCCTGACCTAGGGACTGAACCTTCCTCTCACAATGCAGGCAGGTTCATTACCATCTGAACTACCAAGGAAGCCCAAGAATACTGGCTGTGCTTTGCTTAACCACTCAGTCATGTCTAGCTCTTTGTGAGCCCGTGGACTTAGCCCACCAGGCTTCTCTGTCCATGAGAATTCTTCAGGCAAGAATACTGGAGTGGGTAGCCATTCCTTCTTCCAGGGGGTCTTCCTGACCCAGGGACCGAACCTAGGTCTCCTGCATTGCAGGCAGATTCTCTACCATCTGAGCCACCAGGGGGAGGCCCATTGAGGATATACTTGTTACTTTCATAAGAGACATTCTCTATTCCTCTGGTTAATAGCATTCCTATTTTGTATAAGATATGGATACCATGTGCTTCAGTGAACACTCTTCAGGCTATACCCATATTTAGAATCCCTGTGAATGCAATACAATATAGTGATGCACCTAAGTTTCATTGGAGAATTCAAAAACTGAAACTTCCATCTGCATTTTGGACATGATTGATCTGGACTGGCACCTATGAGATATTCTATGTGCTCCTCATTCTGAGTTGTACTTCACACTTTACTCCGTTTTTATCCAAGTAGAATGATCAGTGAGGTCCCTTGCTTTTTGGCTTCTATCTGTGTTCAAGACATTAGTGAGAAGGAAGAGAGAAGGGTCAGGGGTTATCCACAAGCTCTCTGCCTACTAGGTCCCTTGGCCAATCTGTGTCTCCTATGAAGGTCACGTTCCCTTTCTGTCTCAAGGTGGCTTCTTCCCCAGGATTCTCAGAGTTATACTACTGTGGTGCGTCTTCTGGTTGGCTTTATCTCTTCTCCAGTGGATCTTCCCGATCGAGGAATTGAACCAGGGTCTCCTGCATTGCAGGCGGATTCTTTACCAACTGAGCTATCAGTTGTGCCTTAAAGGTTTGCTAAGTTATTTTAATTGGAGAATGCTCTTCTTTTTGTACTAATGCAGTACAGATATTTATTTGAGATGATTATTTTGTTAGGAATCATGTAAATTGAACAGACATTCTGCCTTAACCTACAAGGACATTTCTTCCCTTTTACCTGCAAAATTACCATGACAATAGCTTTAATAATCACTTTGCATGTTCATAAAACATTTTGTATGTCACATTATACATTCAATATTGGATTATANCTAATGCAGTACAGATATTTATTTGAGATGATTATTTTGTTAGGAATCATGTAAATTGAACAGACATTCTGCCTTAACCTACAAGGACATTTCTTCCCTTTTACCTGCAAAATTACCATGACAATAGCTTTAATAATCACTTTGCATGTTCATAAAACATTTTGTATGTCACATTATACATTCAATATTGGATTATATTAGCTATATATATTGTTTAAATCTATGATGTTCTTAAGTATCAATTGTGAAACAAAACACATTTAACTGGCTCCTATTGATTTTTAAGTTTATAAAGATTATATGTATGAATTTATTCAACCTCTTTGAATTTTCAGCTTTTATATTAAGATTATGGAATCTTATGATTCTGATTACCCATCCAACAATGTGTGTGAACTTTTCTCTACATTGTGCATGTATGTAATATTACACTGAGTACATTGAGTTAGGAAAAGTGTGTCTTTTGCAACATGTTTATGAAATTGCCAATTTCATTACACCCTGGTATTTTCTTTTTAAACCTTGTCTCTCCTAAGAGACAGTTATTGATAGCAGACAAAAAAGAAAGGTTTAAAAAGAAAAAAATATTCTAAGAGAGGAGTAAGCAGTGAAAACAGGAACAGAATATTAATCTAAGTAACTAGCTCCCCTATCTCAAGAACTTTTGTTTTCAAATAACTAATTTTCCTTTTTTTCAAGTTTTGTTTTTCTTTATCCTTTCCAACACCAGACTTTCTCATTTGTCTTCTATACCTTTTGAAAAGACACCTACAGTAAAGAAAAAAAATACACTGGCATTTCCAATGCAGCTGCAAATTTTACATGGCTGCAAAAAAGCATTATCTTCTTAAAAGGTGGGGGGGAAACAATAAAAACATGAACCAAGAAAGCACAGAAGGTAGTGATCACATTTAGTTGTTTATCATGGAATCATCTTTATAATCCATCTGTTTTGATTTCACAGAGCAAGTTGCGAGTAATTAGAAAGATTCTCATTTTATAGATTTAGGCTTGGAAGCTTGTAAAGTCAAGACAACACAAATTTTGCTTTTTTTTTTTTTTGGCATTTGAATTTCAATTTGGGTAAATGGCCAACAGGTGTGTGATGGAGCCTTAAGGAACCTACAGATAGATAGCCTTTCTATAGCTTTGAAGATATAAACACTATAGTGTATTCTCCATTCTTTTTATTTAAAAAAGGATATTTCGTTTAAAAAAAGATAGCATCATATCAGCAACTCACAGAATTTAAGGCACAAGTGTTACCAAATCAGGTTCCTTCTGCCCAACCCACAGGAAGCCAAAATGGTGAGCCGCCGAGGTTTGCAGCAAAGATAGGGCTTAGTCGCAAAGCAGCCAAGAGAGGAAAAGAGATCTCNAAAAAAAGATAGCATCATATCAGCAACTCACAGAATTTAAGGCACAAGTGTTACCAAATCAGGTTCCTTCTGCCCAACCCACAGGAAGCCAAAATGGTGAGCCGCCGAGGTTTGCAGCAAAGATAGGGCTTAGTCGCAAAGCAGCCAAGAGAGGAAAAGAGATCTCAAAACTGCCTCCCTGAGGGCTAGGGGTTCTGAATATTCAGGAATAATGCAAAAGCAGCAGGGCTGTCTGAGGTTTGGGGAGTGCTAAAGCCTAATTGGAAAAAGTGCAGTAATTGCCCTCTAGGCTAGAGGGTCCTATGCGTGGAGGTCTAAGCCCTCCAAAGTCAAGAGGTCACTGAGCGGACACTCACGCATGCCCAGTAGAAGGTTTGTGGGTCCTATTTGCTTTTAACCAGCTCCATCCAAACTAGATGCAGCTGACTCCAAGTTCCTGAGAAATAATTTTTGGGTAAACATCTTATTGTTTAAGCTAGGTGAGGCTCAGAGGGGATCCAAGTCTTAAAACGACCTTGATTAGTGTGTACTCAGTTGTTCAATTGTGTCTGTCTGACTCTTTGTAACTCTATGGACTGTAGGTTACCAGGCTCCTCTATCCGTGGGATTCTTCAGGCAATACTACTGGAATGGATTGCTGTTTCCTCCTCCAGGGGATCTTCCTGACCCAGAGAGCAAACCTGCATCTCCTGGGTCTCCTACATTGCAGGCTGATTCTTTACCCACTGAGCCAAGGCAGGTGAAATGGATTTAACCCACAGTATCACAACAAGATCAATGTGTTAAAAAATAAGTTTCTGTGTAAAATTAGTTACCATTGTTGTCTTCAAAAATGTTTATCCTCTTTAAATGTAAGACTGGTTTTACCCCAGGTATGTGGACCTGATGAAATTATACATTTGAAACATAAAAATCTCTATTGGGCATTGTCTACATATCTTTCTCTAGATGCCAAATTTGCATTTTTAGCCATTGTAATGGTAGAAAATCAGGGAGTCAGGAACTTTAGCTTCTGATTGGGCTTGATTGGTCCTAATTACATTTGATAGTGATGAGAGCTCCGGCAGGATGCATGATGGGTAAGATGGGCCTGAAACTGACCTACTGAGAGGTTGTCTGGAGATGTAACTGGACAAGAGGAGAAGGCCTGGCAAAATGGCAGTTTTTCAAGCTTCCAACACCATGAGGCACCACCGTGAGACAAATAAAAAGGATGGTGAGTTACGCACTTTACTTTTTTTGTCTTGGTAGTTAGGTTAGGGAAGTTTGGGTAAAGAGTTTTCCGGTCTTTATTCCTCTGTCTAGAAAGTGAAAGCATTAGTCTCTCAGTCATATCTGACTCTGTAATCCTACAGACAGAAGCCTGCCAGGCTCCTCTGTCCATGGGATTCTCCAGGCAAGAATACTCGAGTGAGTTGCCATGTCCTTCTCCAAGGGATCTTCCTGACCCATGGATTGAACCCAGGTCTCCCACATTGCAGGCAGATTTCCTGACCATCTGAGCCACCAGGAAAGGAAGTTTGGGTAAAGAATTTTCCAGTCTTTATTCCTTTGTCTAACTTGGGGCCAATTTGGGATATGGGCTTAATGGAAAACAGTGTTGAGCATCAGCAGAAATGCTTGGTCAAGCTTAGGAGACAGTCTGGTGGCCCAAACTTCTGAAACTCTGTCACCTAGAGTGGGATTTCTTCATGCTTCCCCTCACCCCACCCCAGGAGTTGGGGAGAAGTGAAGCCGGCTATATTGGAGAATGTTAAAGAAGGTCTAGCAGAAGTGGAAATGAGCTGAGAGCCACAAGGCTGTCCCTTTGTGGAACAGGGGAGAGGGCTGTGGAAGGCAGAGGAAGAAGGCCAAGAGAACCTCAGCACTTTCTCTGCCTTGCGAGAGTGAACTTGTCAGCAATATATATATCAATAATTAATTAGAGGCTTTTTAGAAAGTAAGGCTACTAATAGATACTCTAATAGCTGAAGTCCTCCTCAGTATTACACATGACCTGTGGACAGGTTTTAGTCACCATTAATTATTCATTTATTCAACAAATGGGTATTAAGTTTAAAGTCCTAAAGCATGCGGGGAATTAAATTTAAAAGAAAAATTGAAGGCTCTCCGTGGTTCTGAGGACATTAAAATCCTAGGTGCTAACAGAAAAATAGGGGTCCCATGTCATATACTTGGGTTCTAATTATGACTGGAACTGTGCGGTGATCTGTCCCCGTGTTCTTGTAACCTGCCTGTCATTTGGCTCACTCCCTATCCCTCACATGGCCAACTCACTTGTAGATTCACGTCCCTCACTGTAACTACCTATCTAGATACTTGTTTTTATTTTTATTTATTTTTAATTTTTATTTTTACTTTATTTTAATTTACAGTACTGTTATTGGTTTTGGCATACATTGACATGAATCTGCCACGGGTGTACATGAACTCCCAAACATGA
This sequence comes from Oreotragus oreotragus, assembly GCA_006410675.1. Lineage (NCBI taxonomy): Eukaryota > Metazoa > Chordata > Mammalia > Artiodactyla > Bovidae > Oreotragus > Oreotragus oreotragus. Next base: position 225,507 of record SJYX01015677.1, read on the forward strand.
ACCCCCACGTCCTGTGAAAGAAGGAACTTAGTAGCCACACTGCTTTGAAATTTTCTGTCTTTCATGCATCTGGGGCTGAAAAATTAATTTCTATATCAGTGATACTATAATAGGAATTCATGTGGGTGGGAGTTTATCATCCTCCTCCAGTAACAATTCAATGTAAGGATAAATTCCAGATGGTATATAAAGTTATCTTTTTGAATTACAGCTATAGAATATTGCAGACGGTGCAGGTTTTAGAACAATCCAGGTGATTTTCATGCACTTTAACCTTTTCAGGAAAGTGTTCCTTTCACTTCAGTTTATAGACTTTAAAACTTGTTTAAGTTGCCATCTACTAGTTGGAACACTGGCTTGTTTCATCATGCCAGAGTTTATTTTCCTGTTTATCAGTTTATCTAGATGCTTCCTGTGTCCCTCTATGGCTTTTCGAAAATAATGAAGTAGTGTAAGAATTGTGTTTCAAACCAGAATCGTATAGTGGGAGAGGGCGTGTATTTTTTTCAGGTGTTCATAATGGATACATTACATTTTCAGTGTAATAGTTTGTCAATAAAGTTACTCAATGCGGGTTTTCATCTAAAAATGTTATATAAAGTAAATTTAGGCAGTGAGAGGGCATATGGCACCACCTATATTTTACTAGAATGCGCCAGTCATGAAACTTGAATGTCTATCCCTAAATAAGGAATATTTTCTTTGGTTTCCAGGAGTTATCCCAGATTTTGAGGCTGGATCAAGAGCTAATTTGGTATTCGTTCATAATGATAAACTACTTGGCATTTGAATGTATTAATAAGACATCTAGAGTAGTTCAAGAATGCTTGATAATTTCTGCTCTCTCAAAAACATGTATCATTTCCAAGATATTTCACAGTGAACTATCTTAAAATCTCAAACAGTAAATTGAGTCTCCAAGGTGGCCTTAGAACTACCTATCTCAATGGAAGTGTCTCCAGAAAAAGAACCATCTTTCAATCTTTAGATGATAATTGGTAAATTTCTAGTTTAAATATGCATGGCATTCCACATCCGTTTCTCTCTCTACCACATGCCTTTGTGAGTAAAACATGATGGCAGGAATGGTGGCCTTCATGGGGCAAGTGGCTAATTAGATTTTTTAGTATCAAAAGTCCTTTCATTACTAGAATATCTGCATAGTCTTATAATAGAGAGTTGGACTATAAAGAAAGCTGAGTGCCAAAGAATTGATGCTTTTGAACTGTGGTGTTGGAGAAGACTCTTGAGAGTCCCTTGGACTGCAAGGAGATCCAACCAGTCCATCCTAAAGGAAATCAGTCCTGGGTGTTCATTGGAAGGACTGATGTTGAAGCTGAAACCAATACTTTGGCCACCTGATGCAAAGAGCTGACTCATTTGAAAAGACCCTGATGCCAGGAAAGATTGAAGGCAGGAGGAGAAGGGGATGACAGAAGATGAGATGGTTGGATGGCATCACTGACTCAATGGACATGAGTTTGAGTGAATTCCAGGAGTCGGTGATGGACAGGGAGGCCTGGCGTGCTGCACTCCATGGGGTTGCAAAGAGTTGGACACGACTGAGCAACTGAACTAAATAATAGTAAACATGATCTGTTGCACACTTGTCCGTTTTGATTCCTTTTTGTAAGTTAATTTAAAATGTAGAAGTTCTATGCCCTCGGTTCACACACATGGCTTATTTATAAAATCATGCTTTGAATTGGAGAAAGATATGGCAACCCACTCTAGTATTCTTGCCTGGAAAATCCCATGGACGGAGGAGCCTGGTGGGCTACAGTCCATGGGGTCGCAAAAAGTTAAACATGACTAAGAGATTACATAACAACATCTTTTTTGAAAACGTAGCTATCAAGATATTCATGGGTTTTTTTTTGTCAGAAAAATAATCAAATATATCTCTATATCAAGAAATGCTTGATATAACTTTTATTCTTATGACCCTTGAATGTTTTATGAATCTATGTTTATTTCTGAATACTTGTAAATAATAGCTATTTCTACTAGTCAGACATGTGTGTGGTTAACATTTAAAAGTGCATTGTATATGAAAAAATATTTAAGTAGAAACAGTATTCTGCAAATATTGCCCTAATTAAAACTGCTAATTTTCCAAGGATTGGAGATCCTAGGTGTGTGTTTTTTTTTTTTTTTCCAATTTTGGATTATAAGAACATTATAATGAGCTAAGGGCCTGCTGGATAATGATAATATTAATGCTTCTGAATAACTGCTTAGGACACAGCTAATTTGGAATAGGATTTTGAAATGAAAATTATATATTTCTCTTTAAATAATTGAAGTAAAATATGGACAGTATCCACTTACACAACTAACTTAATCTGTCTCTAGAAGAAAGCTTTTATTTTGCAGGTCCACTTCACAAAACAAAGTGTTAACTAGCTTCATATTTATTCTCATTTTTAATTAACTTCTTTTTAATCATAGTACAGCATCACTACAGTTTGTATGGAAGCAACTTTTCATGGTTCCTTAAGGGGGTCATTTACTTCAGTCATATTCAGGATATATATATATATACACTTTAACAGTAGTGACAGGAATTCATAGCCATTAATTACATTACACAGCCCTCCCTGAAGATGTCTCTAAAATTACATTTTCCTTATTACATAGCTAGTTTTCATGTATTTACAAATGAGGAACATTGTAATTATTAACATAAAAGCATAGCATAAAGTTTAGAGTATAAATAGTTTCACTTGGACAAAGAACATATTGAATGAATTATCAGAGCAATTTTATTGGTTCTTAGATTTACCATAGAAGACATAAAACACCCTTATTAAAATTTCCCAGCACTTAAGTCCATTTAAGGTCTATTTCATATGCCCTTAAGTTCTTCAGTTGTTATTGCCAGTAAAAGGACAGTACCTGATGAAAAAGCCATTCTTCTCTCATAATCATCTCCTAATGATTACACAGAATACTGTCTCCAATCTGATGGGAACACTGCCTCTCTGACTCTTTAGAGTTTGTGTGGGTATGAGGAGAAAATATTGGTTAATTTTGCTTCCTATGATGGTCTCAATGGTTGAAGATCAGTCAATAAACTTTTAGCTTCATACTAATGTCTTAAAATTGCCAACTGGCTTCTATTTAGATGTCATGATATTGTGATTTACTATACGTGTATACAGGGCTTCCCTGGTGGCTCAGAGGTTACAGCATCTGCCTGGAATGCTGGAGACCAGGGTTCGATTCCTGGGTCGGGAAGATCCCCTGGAGAAGGAAAAAAATAAAGGAGAAGGTCAAAGAGATTCTGGGTTGGCAAACACATGGAAATTTGGAGAGAGTCATGGACTCGATGGACCTGAGTCTGAGTGAACTCCGGGAGTTGGTGATGGACAGGGAGGCCTGGCACGCTGCGATTCATGGGGTGGCAAAGAGACACGACTGAGCGACTGAACTGAACTGAACTGAGCACACTTGGATAACATGGAAAAGTGAAAGTGAAGTTGCGCAGTCGTGTCCGACTCTTTGCGACCCCATGGACTGTAGCCTATCAGGCTCCTCAGTCCGTGGAATTTTCCAGGCACGAGTACTGGAGTGGGGTGCCATTTCATAAATATGGAAGTTCCAAGCTTTTCCCCATAACTTCCCATAACTTCCACATCTCTTTATCTGGCTATTGATCCACATCCTTTGATTTTGTTTGTAATAAACCCATTATCTAGTGGTTGGTTTCCTGAGTTTTGTGAGCTTTTCTAGCAAATTAAGTGAAACCAAGGAAGGGGTCATGGGAACCTTTGCCTTATAGTGAGTTGGTCAGAAACATGGGTGACAATGTTCGCTTGAAGTTGAAGCTGGGGGATAGTTTCGTAGGACTGAGCCCTCAACTGGTGAGATCTGAATCTATCTCTGGGTAAGCAGCAACAGATTTGAGTGGACTTGTAGGACACCTAGCTGGTATCGGGCTTCCGTAATAGTTCAGTTGGTAAAGAATCCGACTGTAATGTGGGAGACCCTGGTTTGATTCCTGGGTTGGGAAGATCAGCTGGAAAAGGGATAGGCTACTCACTTCCTATTCTTGGGCTTCCCTTGTGGCTCAGCTGGTAAAGAATTCACCTGCAATGCAAGAGACCTGGGTTCAATCCCTGGGGTGGGAAGATTCCCTGGAGATGGGAATGGCTACCCACTCCAGTATTCTGGCCCAGAGAATTCCATGGACTGTATAGTCTGTGGGGTTACAAAGAGTCGGACAGGACTGAATGACTTTCACTACTACTAGATGGTATCAGAATTGCTTGGCCTGAGGGGAAAAACTCACATTTTAGGGTTGGATACAGAATCCTTAGATGCTGAAACATAAAATAAGAAATCTAAGGCTTCTAAGGACTGACATATATTCCAGAAATTGTACTGATACTGTTTCTTTTAGTTAACAAACTCTTTCCCACTTAGCATGTTTTTTTCTATGCTTTGAAAGGTTCGCTAGCTGTAGGTTTCATAGCTCACAAGAGGAAGAAACTGCAGTGAACTCTGGTTTGTGGAACTCTGGCTTTTGGACTCTAAAATTCACTTTTGTATCTCCACTGATCACAGACGAGAGAAACAACTCTCCTGCAAGTAGAGAACCAAAATCTCCAATCTGAAAAATGGAAATCCTGTTTAAACTTTTAATTTAAATCCTCTTTAAACTCTGAAGATAAAATCTCAAGTCACGACTAGATTTCAAAGTAGTGACATGGGCAGTTGGGCATATAGCTAGAGGTGTAGTATCATAAGGTTGGTGTGAATGCATGATGAAAATCTCCCTCATGATTCCCAAATCATATGTTCAGCTGCATTTAATAGTTACACGAATCATTATTGTTGGGCTATCAGGCCCTGAATTGTCAAAGATTAAGATTTTCAACAACAAAGATCTTGTCTAGATAGTAAGAAACATACATTAATCAGAGAATTCTCTAGGCAAATTGGTTAATAAGCTAGAGGTGTAGTATCATAAGGTTGGTGTGAATGCATGATGAAAATCTCCCTCATGATTCCCAAATCATATGTTCAGCTGCATTTAATAGTTACACGAATCATTATTGTTGGGCTATCAGGCCCTGAATTGTCAAAGATTAAGATTTTCAACAACAAAGATCTTGTCTAGATAGTAAGAAACATACATTAATCAGAGAATTCTCTAGGCAAATTGGTTAATAATTCATCTTGCTCAATATTATAAAACATGACAACTGAGAAAATTAGGAAAGGTCTTCAGAGTGCTCAGTGTAGCTGGTCATACTTCCTCTTGGGAATTAAAAGGGAACATTTTCTGTCAAAGGTTTTTGCTATTTTCTTCCCATTTCTACTTCTGAGGAGATCTGGAATGAGGATGACTTAGATCAAATAGCTATTTAAAATTTAAAGTCAAAATGGAAGCAACTTAAGAAATTTTTAAAAATCCAAATCCTAAAACTACTGAGCCCTAACTGTCAAATCCAATCACCTCTCCCTCATATATTAACAATTTTTAATCCTGGCTCACTGTAACCCTCTCCCACACATTCCTGTCTTATTCTAGTCTTATGCATTTTGTCATGGATGACCTCTCAGACTCAGTTCCTCCACCCTAATAACAATGTTGCTACTTACACTGTTCTGATACAGGATACATGGGTGGTGGTTTTTTGTTTTTTTCCTCTCACAGCAACCGATTCCTCTCCAGACATCAACAGGATGTCCTCCATTTCAACTCAGTTGAAACTATTTACTTGCTATTAGTGTCATTTCCACAAAACTGCCCTCTATTTCAGACACCAATGGTGAATTTAGAGCCTCTGTACTTATGGCACACGTGATAAAGATCAGGGGTACCTACAACTCCCTCCACAAATTTGATAATGCCCAGTCCCGGAGAAGGCAATAGCACCCTACTCCAGTACTCTTGCCTGGAAAATCCCATGGATGGAGGAGCCTGGTAGGCTGCAGTCCATGGGGTCAGGAAGAGTCGGGCATGACTGAGCGATTTCACTTTGGCTTTTCACTTTCATGCATTGGAGAAGGACATGGCAACCCACTCCAGTATTCTTGCCCGGAGAATCCCAGGGACAGAGGAGCCTAGTGGGCTGCTGTCTATGGGATCACACAGAGTCGGACACGGTTGAAGTGACTTAGCAGCAGCAGCAGTCTTGGTGTATTATCAACTCAGAAGCTCTCCAAACTCCATATTTTAGAGGTTTTCATAGTTTTCAGTACATAGTTTTGTTTGAGTAAATCATTGGCCAAATATAAATAACTTAATCTCTAGCCCCTCTTCTTTCTCCAGAGGACAGGAGGGAGGACTGGAAATTCCATCCATGTTAAATTGCGCCTTGGCCTTTCTGGTGACTATCACCTATCCTGAAGCTGTCTAGAGGCCCCCAGCTAAACTAGACATCACATTAGATGTAAACTTAGAATAAATTCATTTACAGTTGAAACACCCCTCTCACCCCTATCACTCGGGAAGCCGCAAGGTTTTAGGGTCTCTGTGCTAGGATCTAAGGACAGAATCCAAAGATACATTTCTTATTATATCACACCATCCTATCTTGTTCACCCTCCCTTACAGGACCTACCCTAGACCTGTGGTTCTAATTACTCTATGTGTGTCCCTGAAACTGTGTTGAAATAGAGACTCCTGGACCCTATGTGTGGACTTTCTGGGTCAGTGGATTTTTTTGTGGGGGAGGGGGTTGCCTGAGAATATGCAATTCTAACAAGTTCCCAGATGATGTTGATACCGTAGGTCCAAAAGTCACACTTTTCAGAATGACTAGCTGAGACACTGTTGCCTCAGCAACTCACCATGCTCACAATTTCATGTGGCCCATTTTGTAAAGTCTTTAATCAATTTTAAAAATATTTATTTATTTATTTGGCTGGGTCTGGTCTTTTGTGTGTGTTTTATTTATTATTATTTTTAGTATTTTTATTTTTACTTCATTTTACTTTACAGTACTGTATTGGTTTTGGCATATATTGACATGAATCCGTCATGGGTGTACATGAACTCCCAAACATGAACCCCGCCTCCCACCTCCCACCCCACATCATCCCTCCGGATCATCC
>SJYX01015677.1:234578-256541 GCA_006410675.1 Oreotragus oreotragus
GATCCTAGTTAGTTACAGATTTCCAGTTAATCTTCAATTATTCCTGAGAAACTGGATGAATCAGGTAAAGCATGCTGTCATCTTCCATTTAAATTTATAACTGAAAACCTCAGCACTGCCTCTCTCAATCATCCCAGTTCAGTTCAGTCGCTCAGTCGTGTCTGACTCTTTGCGACCCCATGGACTGCAACATGCCAGCCCTCCCTGTCCATCACCAACTCCCAGAGTTTATTCAAACTCATGTGTATTGAGTCAGTGACGCCATTCAACCACCTCATCCTCTGTCATCCTCTTCTCCTCCTGCCTTCAATCTTTCCTGGCATCAGGGTCTTTTCCAATGAGTTAGTTCTTCACATCAGGTGGCCAAAGTATTGGAGCTTCAGCATCAGTCCTTCCAATGAATATTGAGGGTTAATTTCCTTTAAAACTGGCTGGTTGGATCTCCTTGCAGTCCAAGGGACTCTCGAGTCTTCTCCAACACCACAGTTCAAAAGCATCAATCCTTCAGTGCTCAGCTTTCTTTATGGTCCAACTCTCATATCCATACATGACTACTGGAAAAACCATAGCTTTGACTAGACGAACCTTTGTTGACAAAGTAATGTCTCTGCTTTTTAATATGCTGCCTAGGTCATCAGGTTGCCTCAGAGGGTAAAGTGTCTGCCTGCAATGCAGGAGACCCAGGTTCGATCCCTGGGTTGGGAAGATCCCCTGGAGAAGGAAATGGCAACCCACTCCAGTATTCTTGCCTGGAGAATCCCATGGACAGAAGGGCCTGGCGGGCTACAGTCCACGGGGTCGCAAAGAGTCGGACACGACTGAGAAACTTCACTTTAGTACCTCAGGTTGATCATGGCTTTTCTTCCAAGGAACAAATGTCCTTAAATTTCTCAATCATCTAGATATGTCCCAATCCATTCCCTCTCTAATTCACCTAGGTAATAGTTTTGTATCTTTTCCTATTTCTTAACCATGACATCTCCCCAGAAATTGTTCTTTTTGGTTCCTACTTCCCTAGGAACATTGAATCAAGCAGAAAATAACTTCCATGGACTCCTGACACCAATTATATCTACTTTACTGTGTCTGCACCTGTATTAAAATTGCCTTCTCCTCTTATTACACATGAACTACATGGCCCTTACCTGCACATTCTCTAATGACCCTTAATTTACAGAAAAAAAGCAGTGAGAATGGAGTTAATTATTTTCTTATAACACAGCTTAAATGTGTTATGTTTCTTGAGCTGGGACTGAAAGTCAGTGTATTTGAAAGGGGTGGACCTATTAGAAAACCACTGGTGGAAAAATTCTAGATGAATCTGGCGACTGAGAAAACACTTTCACTACTATGATACCCTTGAAATAGACCTTCAGCATTCTCATCTGGACCAAATTCAGTCACTCCAGAGAGCTCACTAGGGCTTGAGATTTCTGAGGTCAGTGAACAAATACTCTCAGAAAGCAGAGAGAAAAGACTTCCCAGGTACATCATCTTAAGGACATTTAATTTAAAACACACTTCATGGGATTGACATAAACTATTGTTACTGTGTATAAAATAGATACCTAGAGAGAACCTACAGTATAGCACAAGGACCTCCAGTCAGGGCTCTGCGGTAATTTAAAGGAGAGGGACATCCGAAGAAGAGGGATATATGTGAACAAATAGCTGATTCACTTTGCCGTACAGTAGAAACTAACACAACATTATAAAGCAATTATGCGCCAATAAAAGTTGAAAAAATGTGAAAGCACTGCCTGATTAGGTCAGGCTCACCCAGAAAAATAAATACATAAAGCCTACTTCATAGTCAAATACAGTCTTAGTAACTATCTGCTACCTGATCATTTCCACTCTGTAACAGTGGGAAGAGTGGGAAGAACCCAGAACTTTCTCAAATGCTTGAAATTAGGGAAAATTTTATATCCTTGGAAGAAAACAGTTCAGAAAGGTAAGCTTGAAGATATAGAAAGTAAACCGAAAAAAAATGTTATCTTTTTGAGAAAATGTTGAATCTCTGCAAGAACAATAGTGTGAAAATCACTGTCTTTTATATCTGTCAATGTGTTTGGCAATAATTTATATAATGTATATGCTCTTTTTTAACACTAGCTTAACAGAAAGCTTTGTTTCTGGGAAATTTATCTATCAAAATCTTTAAAAATATCTTTCATCCTTAAAATGCAAAAACTGTCAAATGTTGTCAGACAACTCTGCATATAAATAACTTTTTTTTTAACTTTTTTTTTTTTACTTTATTTTACTTTACAGTACTGTATTGGTTTTGGCATACATTGACATGAATCCGTCATGGGTATACATGAACTATAAAAACTTTATATAAATGTACATAATAGGTGACAACAATGCCCCTGGTGGCTGGTGTTTTTGCTTTTATTTCATTTTATAGTGATAAATCCAGTTAAAATCTAGCTTTATNTTTTACTTTACAGTACTGTATTGGTTTTGGCATACATTGACATGAATCCGTCATGGGTATACATGAACTATAAAAACTTTATATAAATGTACATAATAGGTGATAACAATGCCCCTGGTGGCTGGTGTTTTTGCTTTTATTTCATTTTATAGTGATAAATCCAGTTAAAATCTAGCTTTATCTTAAGTGAATTTCAGAATGAGTGTCTCAGAGATCAATATATAGGTAGTCTAATCTTTAGAAGAAAATCTTTTCTAGTTTCTTAAAATATCACATGGGCTCTGACTTTGGTTATACCCTGAAAAATACCTAGATTTATCTACATATAATGCAAGTTGAACACTTTGAATGTCTACTCTGTTTTAGTGGCTCTTTAATTACAATAAAATACTTATAAAATATATTAGTTAACAAATGGATAATTTGAACAATATATAGTTAAATTTTTACTTTGTGTTTTCAATTCTTTAAATTGGTGCATATACTTGGAATAATATGCATTTTACTATATCATATTTCAGGCTTTTAATCTTCAGCTACAAAATTTTTTCCATCCTTTTAATTATGTTAACAGCCTTGAGTCACCCAGCATTGTCCATCCACCTCCACTAATTCACAACTCTATTATGTTTCTCCAGAGGATGCATTTCCATAGCTCTGCCTTGTTATAAGGTTTATTTTTTTTTCCTTCTATTTTATTTTTGACTGCCATCCAAATTTTTTTGGCTTTCTCTGGGATTTTCACTTTATTGTTTGTCACTTCCTTTTTTCCCCCTAGCTTTTAGTCATGTACTGCCGTTATATCTGCCTCAGCTTTTAGTTCCCTTACAGATTTGTTTTTAAGACTTCAAATTTTTTCACTTTATTTTTAGCTCCTGAAACTTGCAAAATTCTGTACCCTTTTGATTTCACTTGCTTCATTGACACATTCTTGTATTTTGTTTTCATTTTAAAATACCAGAAAGTAAAATGTCTCTGAAGCTTGATGAGTGGAATAGTTTATTTATAATTCCAAAAATTTTTTACTTTTTGTGAGATATTTGCTTATAGGTTAAAACCTTATGCATACATTTCTTAAAAAAAAAGATTTCTGTGGAGTTGTCTGACTCACTTTTGCTGTACAATACAGCCATTGATGCAACATTTTTATTTTGCCACTCAGAATAACTAACAAAGATGTGTTGCTGTTAGTTGCATCCACCTGTGAATGTATTCAGTTAGATACTATTAAAACTCCTTTGAGCTTAAGGAGATGTGGAAAAATTTTAAAAACAAGGAAAGTATATGTTTAACTTTATTCACATTAGACTTCATTTCTCTTCTGGAAATAAAGAGCAATCAGTGGTATACTGGCAAACTGGCCAGGAGGGGAGGAAGTGAAAAGTCACAGAGCTAGCCCATTTCTGTGGTGTGAATACTATCATCACACCCAATTTGAAACTACTGTCAATTTAACAACGAGCTCACAAATTTTCTGAAAATTTAATATCAGCTGACACAGGTGGGGATAGGCCAGCACAATCCAGGCCCAACACAAAACCGTTATTAACTTTTACTAGGGCACAGATATCTTTGAACATACATTGGAGTCTGTGACCCTCAAACAATAAAAATGGTTGTAAACAGATTTTGACAAAACTTTGTTCTACAAATGAATCCCTGTATAAAAATCCCTTTTCTAAGTGTATTTGTAATTTAAAGGGTTTAACCATTATGATTTATAAATGATAATTTACTATTTAATCTCAACAGTTTGCCTTTCCTATTTTGGGAGCCAGATATTTAACTGCGCAGGGAACAACTGTACTTCTGCAGAGAAACTAAGCAATTGTAAAAAGAAAGGGGCCTTCCTCTCCAAATAGTATATTCCTATTCTTCCTGATGCTCACCATGTAAAATATTAATATTCTTTCCAGGGTTATATGTGATTTTTGTACTTCCAATTTTGGGACTCCTTTTGACTAATTTCTATCAGATAATGTGACTAAGAGAGCAACTGCTGGTATATTGGAAAAGCAAGTTTTTCTTTTCATATTTTGATAATTTTGTCAAATACAAAATTGTAAGTTAAATTAAGTGAATATCTGAAAATTTCAGCTCTACTGTTCTAAGAGTAAATTTTAGATGCCTTCCATGTAAGGAATAGCCAAAAAGAATAAAATAATTCTCAAATGCCACTTCAATGATTCTTTGCTTACAGTGTATCTAATTAAAAGGCAAAATTCTCCATTTCAAGTTTTATATACATCAGTTAATTGATTAGAAAGTAAATTCTCATTAACCATATAAATCTGGAGCCAATAAACTTGTAAAGAAAACACTTTAATTTCATTGCTGATAAGTTTGAGAATTTAAATCTCAACTTACTCTGATGCATTTATTTACTTTGTGCTGACAAGACAGTATCTTGGGGCTTTGTTTTCCAAGTCATTTCTAAATCTGCAGTGTATCAAAGTCTCTTCATTATGCTTTGGATGTTATGGTAGAAAAACGGTATCTTCACAAAGATGCATTCATTCTCCTATTGAAAATGCCTATTTAAAATTCTGTGTGGATAGTTTTATTGAAAAAATATGTAGGCAAGCCATTAATTATATGCAAAGACTTGGAACAAATTCTTATAAGAAACATAGCATGTCTTCCATTAAATGTATACATTTTTTACAAAGTTACTGAAAGTCTTCCTGAGATTATGCAATAAATCTTAGAAATTTAATCACTCTGTTCCCTCAAAGGTAATTTGTTTGTCTCTGTGACAGACACACAGGGCATACACTCAGATCTCAGCCTAGTTTAACTCGACAGTATTTTTCAGTGCATTTTTGTTTCCTAAAAATCTAGTTGCTGTGGCTAAGTTATTTAGTTATTGTGCTCAATTTCTTTTTGTTTTATTTTGTAATTATTGTTCTATTTTGGTTCTCCTTTAGAATTGTGAAAAGATCTTGTAACAGGAAATGCAGAGCATATATAAATGAGTGAAAATGCATCCTGCCATTAAGCTGAATCTGGAAAAAGTGTTTTGTTATAGATTATACCTTGAATTTTAAGCACCATTTTGTTCAAGGTACATGAAACATTTTCCAGTTCATATATTTCACAACAGTATAGAATTTGCTGCCTTTTCTTTGGGGGTGGGGAAGAGTTTCAGTAGATAAATCATCACTTTATTTCTTACATTTATAACTTTGATATTCTAAACTCATCAATTTATATGGGATTAATGAAGACTCTTTGCATGTAAAATTGACAAATCTTTTTTTTTTTTCAGTTTAAAAATGCAAATAGTAACCATGGGGACAAATAAGTTTAAAAGAAACTAAAAAGCATGATTAATTGGTCAAAAAGAAACCTATAAATGTGCTTTGAAATTCTTAATATCTTGAGAACTAAAATGGATTGAAACAAACATTTCAATGTGGGGAGTTGCTAAATAGCTGAAATATATGACAAATAAATGTATCAATTTTTTTTTTTTCAGTTTAAAAATGCAAATAGTAACCATGGGGACAAATAAGTTTAAAAGAAACTAGAAAGCATGATTAATTGGTCAAAAAGAAACCTATAAATGTGCTTTGAAATTCTTAATATCTTGAGAACTAAAATGGATTGAAACAAACATTTCAATGTGGGGAGTTGCTAAATAGCTGAAATATATGACAAATAAATGTATCACTGTCATCAGATAGAAGACTTAGCATGGCATTTTAATAAATGCTGTATTTCTCTGAAAATGTACCAGATGGTAGAATTTCAAATGTCATTCATATGATTGGTGTGAAAGAATTGTCCTCCTCATTTATTGTAGTGGGCTACAGAAATCAGAGTTCAATTCTTACCAAGAAGTCTTAGAGAAGTTTCTTATGTATAAATATATGAGCCTTATTGCTTATTCAAGAAGAAGGCAATGGCACCTTATTCCAGTACTCTTGCCTGGAAAATCCCACAGGAGGAGCCTGGTAAGCTGCAGTCCAAGGGGTCGCTAAGAGTTGGACACGACTGAAGTGACTTAGCAGATTGCTTATTCAAATTCTAATTAGAGAATTCTCTTTATTCCCTCTGTCACATGAAACATGCAGGAGCACTTCACTTTCTAGGCAGGTAAATCTCACATCCCTAAGACCAGGAATACATGATTCCCTAGCTGAAATTTCCAAAAAAGATTTCTCAGGATGAAAGAATAAACCTAACATTAACTGCCTATGGGGCTAACACTTAGGATCTATGATTTTGGCCATTTCACTCTGCTACAAAAAACTATGTATTAATGTATGAATCACTCACCGTATGTCAGGTGTTGTGGTATATACTGAGAGAATGTTATTGTGTAGTGGCTAAGTCATATCTGACTCTTTTGCTACCCCATGGACTGTCACCCACAAGGTTCCTCTGTCCATGGGATTTCCCAGGCAAGAATATTGAAGTAGGTTGCCAGTTCCTTCCCCAGGGGATCTTTCAGACCCAGAGATCTCTTGACCTCTGAGTCCCCAGAGAAGCTCACTGAGGGAATAGGAAGGATAACTGAAAAATCTGAAAGGATAACTGAAAAAAGAATAACTGAAAAATCATTGACATCAGTTTGCTTGATCTCATGTGCCCTGTAGCTGAATTCCTGGTAAATCAGGAGACAGTTTCAACTGATATGAATATTGTCCCTCCCAGGATGCCAAATGCTGGCCTTGAAATGTTAGCTAAACTTGATTCCTGGCTTCATTGGTTTAAAAACTCAAAGTTTTGTAAGTAATAAATGGCTGCTCATTTAAATTCTCTCACGTTTAAGCCTCTGTGATGCCCCTTTGCTTTGGCTTCCTTATGCCTCTAAATTTACACAATATTCTTCTTTCTAGCTTTCTCTTCCTGCATCTAGTCTTTAATTTCTGACGCCCTGAACCCTCCTCTCCCACTCCCCCACTCCACATATGCTGCCCAAGTTTGGTTACTCCTTTCTTATTCTTAGTGACGCGTACTCCCCTTGAGTGAGGTTATCTGCATCCTGCTCCCACACCCTGTGATCCAACTGGCTTCCCTTCCTTCCTTCTTCAGGCTGCCTTTTGAGATCACACAGCTGGTCACCAACACAAGGCACTCCAGCTTCCTCCTATTGTTTGTGTCAGGCCCTGCCTCATTGCATTCAACGCACCACTAAATACTCTGGATTTCACCTGTGAGATCTATCACCCTCTCTGTCTTCATTACCCTGCTATTGCTATATCCCTCATGGCCTCTCACCTGGACCCTGTCATATACTCTTAACAGATCTGATTCCCTTATCCATTTTTACCTATCTCCAGAAGTTCAAGCTGGATTTAGAAAAGGCAGAGGAACCAGAGATCAAATTGCCAATGTAGAAAAAGTGAGAGAGTTCCAGAAAAGCGTAAACTTTTGCTTTACTGACTATGCCAAAGCCTTTGACTGTGTGGATCACCAGAAACTGGAAAATTCTGAAAGAGATGGGAATACCAGAGCACCTGATATGCCTCTTGAGAAACCTGTATGCAGGTCAGGACACAACAGTTAGAACTGGACATGGAACAACAACAGACTGGTTCCAAATTGAGACAGGAGTACATCAAGGCTGTATATTGTCACCCTGCTTATTTAACTTACATGCAGAGTAAATAATGAGAAACGCTGGGCTGGATGAAGCACAAGCTGTAATTTCTGGGAGAAATATCAGTAACCTCAGATATGCAGATGACACTACTCTTATGGCAGAAGGGGAAGGAGAAGTAAAGAGCCTCTTGATGAACATGAAAGAGGAGAGTGAAAAAATTGGCTTAAAACTCAATATTCAGAAAACTAAGATCATGGCATCCAGTCCCATCACTTCATGGCAAATAAATGGGGAAATGATGGAAACAGTAAGAGACTTTATTTTGGCGGGGGGTGGGGGGCTTCAAAATCACTGCAGATGGTGACTGCAGCCATGAAATTAAAAGATGCTTGCTCCTTGGAAGAAAAGCTATGACCAACCTAGACAGCATATTAAAAAGCAGAGACATTATTTGCCAACAGAGATTCATCTAGTCAAAGCTATGGTTTTTCCAGTCATCATGTATGTGAGAGTTGGACTATAAAGAAAGCTGAGCACTGAAGAATTGATGCTTTTGAACTGTGGTGTTGGAAAAGACTGTTGAGAGTCCCTTGGACTGCAAGGAGATCCAACCAGTCCATCCTAAAGGAGATCAGTCCTAAATATTCATTGGAAGGACTGATGCTGAAGCTGAAACTCTTTGGCCATCTCATGTGAAGAACTGACTGTCTTGAAAAGACCCTGATGCTGGGAAAGATTGAAGGCAGGAGGAGAAGGGGATGACAGAGGATGAGATGGTTGGATGGCATCTTCGACTCAATGGACGTGAGTTTGAGTGAATTTCAGGAGTTGGTGATGGACAGGGAGGCCTGGCGTGCTGCAGTCTATGGGCTTGCAAAGACTCACATGACTGAGTAACTGAACTGAATTGAACTCGACAATCTACCATTTTTTACAATGTATATTTTTCTACAAATCTTCATAATAAAACCAAGGCTCTTATTCTGAAATTCATGTTTTGGAGCTGGCAGCTAGCAGCTTTGGCTTTGCATCCAAAACACCTGAATTTTTTTTTTTTTTTTTTAAGAATTGCAGATTCCAGGCCACTCTTCTTGAGATTCTGGTTTAATCAGTTTGGGGTGGTTCTGTGCACCAGTATTTCTAAAACACATGAGAGAACCAAATGAGTATAAAAAGCAGAGCAATTCGGATTCAGTCCTTTTCACCTTTCTCACCTGCCTCCCTTTACCTGGGGACCACCATGCTGCTCCTCCACTTACTCAGGCTCCTATGACAGTGCCCACTTGATACTTGGCCAAAACACCCTTTCTTCTTTCTTCACCCACTTCTTGTTCTTCTTCCTCAGTAACCTGCTTAAAAAAGTGAATTGAAACTTGTTCAGTTGTGTCTAACTCTTTGTGGCCCTATGGATTGTATCCCGCCAGGCTTCTCTGTCCATGGGATTCTCCAGGCAAGAATACTGGAGTGGGTTGCCATTATCTTCTCCAGGGAATCTTCCCAACTCAGGGATCTAACCCAGGTCTCCTGCACTGCAGGCAGATTCTTTACCCTCTGAGCCACCAGGGAATCTGCTTAAACTGTACTCAAAACAGCTGGAGAGTCATATTAACACAGCTCCAAATGAGACTATAGAATGCCCTTGACTTCTCTTTTTAAATATTGAAGAATGCATGCTTTACTGTATTTGTTATGTCTCTCTTCTGCTGGGCTGTGAGCTCCTCTTTAAGAAAGAGGCCCGTTTGTGATTTATTTCGCCCTAAGGTCCTCATTATCCTATTGACTGAAATGGAATAGAGACTCATTAAAAGATTTTTAAGCTGATTTTAAGGTATTACATCTGTATGTGATCTTACTTAGGGTCTTACTATTTCCCCTGCTCCCTTTTAGTCTGCATATAGATTCCTAACTGATCTATCTGCTTTCAGTTCCTTGTTCTGCAGTCTTTTCTTGACACCATGGCAGAATTATGTTTTATGATGAAACATTCCAGTGATTTCCGATCAAGATGGCAAGGCTCTATTTGGGCTCTACCCTTGCTCTCTGAGCTGCAGCCACACTAGCTTCTGATTCTTCTTCAAACATCTTGTGCTGAAGATGCTCCGCTATCCTCTCTCCCATTCATTACAGTTTTCTCCCTTCTTTCACCTGTAGGCTGTACTTTGTGATTTAGTCTCCTGGGTTCCTTTGCCTTCTGGCTTTCTGTTAAGTTCAACAAATAGAAGCCCAGAGCAGGATACTGGACGACTGGACAGGAGGGAGACTGGGGTATGTGTCCCCATTCTTTCCCACCGTTACTTCACTCTAGCATGGATGTGTTTCTTCATAGCTAAAACTCTTGGACAGAATTCTTCTTCCAAGGCATTGACTCTTGCCAGACTCCAGTGAACCTGTTTCTCCTTTTGTTCCCCATTATATGTAGAGATATTAAGTATTTCCCATGGTTGCCAGTCCCTTGGTGTCCCTCACCAAAACATATTAGTCTGTCATAGCTCTTTCATTAAATTCATTAAAACGTTTCATGTGTGCCACCTGCTTCCTGCAGCATAGTGATCATATACATATGGAGCATGCTTCCTTCTCAAGGTCTTTCCACTTGCTTTTCACAAAATCTGACAGGTGCGTTTCCTAAATATTCTAATGGCTCGGTCATGTTCACTCACATTGTTTACATCTCTGTTCAAATGAAATCTCAGAGGAGCCTTCCCTGGTCACCTTATTAAAAATAGCCCCTTCTACCTAATCTCTATCCTTGCTCTGTTTTCCCCATGGAATATGTTACAATGTTAAGCTGTCTTGTTTATATTCAGTTACTTGCTCATCCATTCACTCACTTCTGCTCTGTAATGTAAGGTTCTTGAGAATGATGCTGACCCTCAAGTAGGTGCTCAAAAATTTAAAAATAAATTACTTTCATAATTAAAATCTGAATCCAGTAGAGTTCTGGCTCACTTTTAATCATATACATTGGTTAGATTAACAAGTTCTTTGCTCATTTTTATTTGCACTATGTTCATCATAGATTATTTTTCTCATTGGCAAGATTGACATATTAATGCTTTGAGGCAAACAACAGTCATGTAAATATCAATTGCTTATAGCTCTTTGTTTTCCCCCAAATCTAGTTCAGTGTATTTTATTATATTTCACATGGGCTTAAATGCCTTTAACTTCTGGTACGTGTCCTTGGGAGGAGATCAGCATTGCTTCTTTGATAGAGTAGAAGAAATATCAGGCAGACAGAGACAAAATGCTTTATGTCATGTGCTTGGTATGCTTAGCCTTCCATTCTCTCAGGAACCCTGAGCCTCTGCTCCCCTGGTCCTGCGTTTTTCTTGTGCTTGGATGCCCAGCCTCTCCATTCTCTCAGGAACCTGAGCCTCTGCTCCCTTGGTGCTGCATTTTTCTTGTGCTTGGTATGCCTAGCCTCTCCAATCTTTAAGGAACCCTGAGCCTCTGCTCCCTTGGTGCCGCATTTTTCTTGTGCTTGGTATGCGTAACCTCTCCGTTCTCTCAGGAACCTGAGCCTCTGCTCCCTTGGTGCTGCATTTTTCTTGTGCTTGGTATGCCTAGCCTCTCCAATCTTTAAGGAACCCTGAGCCTCTGCTCCCTTGGTGCCGCATTTTTCTTGTGCTTGGTATGCGTAACCTCTCCGTTCTCTCAGGAACCTGAGCCTCTGCTCCCTTGGTGCTGCATTTTTCTTGTGCTTGGTATGCCTAGCCTCTCCAATCTTTAAGGAACCCTGAGCCTCTGCTCCCTTGGTGCCGCATTTTTCTTGTGCTTGGTATGCGTAACCTCTCCGTTCTCTCAGGAACCTGAGCCTCTGCTCCCTTGGTGCTGCATTTTTCTTGTGCTTGGTATGCCTAGCCTCTCCAATCTTTAAGGAACCCTGAGCCTCTGCTCCCTTGGTGCCGCATTTTTCTTGTGCTTGGTATGCGTAACCTCTCCGTTCTCTCAGGAACCTGAGCCTCTGCTCCCTTGGTGCTGCATTTTTCTTGTGCTTGGTATGCCTAGCCTCTCCAATCTTTAAGGAACCCTGAGCCTCTGCTCCCTTGGTGCCGCATTTTTCTTGTGCTTGGTATGCGTAACCTCTCCGTTCTCTCAGGAACCTGAGCCTCTGCTCCCTTGGTGCTGCATTTTTCTTGTGCTTGGTATGCCTAGCCTCTCCAATCTTTAAGGAACCCTGAGCCTCTGCTCCCTTGGTCCTGCATTTTTCTTGTGCTCCTGCTGCTCTCATGTTCTCTTCCGTTTTTTGACTGAACCCTGAGCTGTCATGTTTTGTCACCACTGAGGGTGCTATTGCATTTACTCTCGTCATTTTACAAGATTCTGGTCTCAGCTGCCTGATAAATTCAGCATGACTCCCTCCTTGGCACTTTGGACAGTAACGAGTGGGAGACTGACTTCTCCAGGTTCACCTTTAGACTCCCTCTTACCAGTTTTCAGACACTATTTACTTGCACCTATGAGTTCTAACACTGGACATAAAACAAGGAAGTTATGTCTCTCCCACCCCTTGTTCGAGGCACCACTGCTTTGATTTTTTTTCCCCCTGCTTGGTTACTTGGATTTTGTGTGCTTCTTTTATTGTTTCCAACTTTTTTTCTTTCCTAAGCCTCAACTTTTAATCAATCACTATTCTTGTTTTTCTTAGTGTCTATTCTAATCTTTTTATCTTTTTCCATGATCACTATTCACATGTAAATCTTGGTCACCTATTTCCTAAAAGACTGCAATGATGGTAAGCAAAACTAGTACTCTATTACGTCCTTACTATGTGCCATGCAGTATCCTAAGCATTTCGGGTGTCGTTTCAGACTCAAAAACATACAACTTTCCTGATCCTCTTAACCTAGCAAGATTTTTCGGTCCATATTTGGTCTTTAGTTGATACTGAATAGAATTAGTCACCTGTAATGTGAAGGTATAATAAAAGATGAGACCTAATGATTGAAGTAGTTTTTATAATATCATTTGTGATTCAGTCTCACATTGTATCTCAGCTAGTTGGCACTTGCTCCCCGACATGGGTTGTACACCTCAATGTAATGCTGCTGCTGCTGCTGCTGCTCCTGCTGCTGCTAATTCGCTTCAGTCGTGTCTGACTCTGTGCGACCCCATAGACGGCAGCCCACCAGGCTCCCCCATCCCTGGGATTCTCCAGACAAGAATACTAGAGTGGGTTGCCATTTCCTTCTCCAATGCATGAAAGTGAAAAGTGAAAGTGAAGTCGCTCAGTCAGGTCTGACTCTTAGCGACCCCATGGACTGCAGCCTCCCAGGCTTNAGTTGGCACTTGCTCCCCGACATGGGTTGTACACCTCAATGTAATGCTGCTGCTGCTGCTGCTGCTCCTGCTGCTGCTAATTCGCTTCAGTCGTGTCTGACTCTGTGCGACCCCATAGACGGCAGCCCACCAGGCTCCCCCATCCCTGGGATTCTCCAGACAAGAATACTAGAGTGGGTTGCCATTTCCTTCTCCAATGCATGAAAGTGAAAAGTGAAAGTGAAGTCGCTCAGTCAGGTCTGACTCTTAGCGACCCCATGGACTGCAGCCCACCAGGCTTCTCCGTCCACGGGATTTTCCAGGCAAGAGTACTGGGGTGGGGTGTCATTGCCAGTATACGATTATCCCCGTGCCATGTTCAAAATGTTCAGTCACTAAACAGTGGCTTCCCTGGTGGTCTAGTGGTTAAGACTTCACCAGTCAATGCAAGGGGTACAGGTTCAATCCCTGGCCAGGGAGCCAAGATCCTACATGCCTTCCAGCCAAAAATCAAAGCATTGGAGTAAGGATACATGTGTCGTTTTGAACTGTGTTTGTCTCAGGGTCTAGGCCCAGCAGTTACTCCAAAGATCACTGCAACACTATTTACAATAGCCACGAAATGGAATCAACCTACATGTCCATCAACAGATGAATAGGTAAAGAAGTTACAGGTCATATATATACATATAGATATATATTAGATATATAATGGAATATTACTCAGCCATAAAAGGAACAAATTTGAGTCAGTTGTAATGAGGTGGATGAAACTAGAGCCTGTTATATAGAGTGAAGTCATAAAGAGAAAAAGATATTAACTCATACGTATGATATTTAGAAAAATGGTACTGATAAACCTGTCTGCAGGGAAGGAATGGGGTTGTATACGTAGAGAATGGACTTGTGGACTCAGCAGGGAAATAAGAGGGTGGGACAAACAGAGAAAGTAGCATTGAACTCTGTACAGTACCATGTGTCAAATAGATAATTAGTGGAAAGCTGCTATATAACATAGGGAGCCCAGCCTGGTGCTCTTTGATGACCTAGAGGGGTGGCATGGGGGTGGAGTGGGAGGGAGGCACTAGAGAGAGGGGATATATATGTGTATGTATATATGTATATGTATATAGTTATGACTAATTTGTGTTGTATGGCAGAAAGCAACACAACATTGTAAAGCAATTATCCTCCAATTAAAAAAACAACATAACACAGAAGCAATATTGTAACAAATTCAGTAAATGCTTTAAAAATGGTCCACATAAGAAAATCTTAAAAAAGTAAAGTTATTGCTTGATTTTCTGCTTTTATTCTTCTTTCTGGTTAGTCCCGCACATCCACAGTAGAATAGTTTTACCATCTTACCATTTACCACTTAAAAATTATTGCATTCCCCAACTTATTAACTTGATCACATCTCTGTGTAAGGTCCCATATCTCTGACCTTGCATCATTATTTGTAGGTTCATAATACTTCTTATCCATAACTTTTTCTTATATTAAAAACTCTTCCCAAAAGCTGTTTAACCATGTTCTCTTCTCTTACACACATGTGTGCGTTAAGTCACTTCAGTCATGTCCAACTCTTTGCAACTTTATGCACTATAGCCCAAGAGGCTCCTCTGTCCATGGGCTCCTCCAGGCAAGAATACTGGAATGGATTGCCATTCCCTCCTCCAGGGGATCTTCCCAACCCAGGGATCAAACCCATGTCTCTTACATCTCCTGCGTTGGCAGTCAGATTCTTTACTACTAGCACCATCTGGGAAGTACAGCAAATAATCTGTTGTCTTCATCTCACAACATTTAAGTACCAAAGTTAACCATAGGCTGTAGAATGAATTAATTAGGATTCTATATGTTAATATTTATTCAGATCATGAAATAACACAACCTTGAATATGGAATTCAGTTCAGTTCAGTTCACTCAGTCGTGTCCGACTCTTTGCGACTCCATGAATCGCAGCACGCCAGACCTCCCTGTCCATCACCAACTCCCGGAGTTCACTCAGACTCGCGTCCATCGAGTCCGTGATGCCATCCAGCCATCTCATCCTCTGTCGTCCCCTTCTCCTCCTGCCCCCAATCCCTCCCAGCATCAGAGTCTTTTCCAATGGGTCAACTCTTCGGATGAGATGGCCAAAGTATTGGAGTTTCAGCTTTAGCATCAGTCCTTCCAATGAACACCCAGGACTGATCTCCTTTAGTTGGAAGGCCCTAAAAGTCATTTTGTAAAAACAGATCTCCTCTATGACATTAGTGAAAGGTAGTCTGTTTGAATTCTATTAAAACTATGCAACTTTGTTGAAATAGTGGATATAATTGCTACTAATATGGAAATGGCAGCCCACTCCAGTACTCTTGCCTGGAAAATCCCATGGACGGAGGAGCCTGGTAGGCTACTGTCCATGAGGTCGCAAAGAGTCGGACACGACTGAGCCACTTCACTTGATATTTTGAGATTGACTTTTGCATCTACAACATCCTAAAGCTTTGTGGTTGAAATATGCCAAGACCAATTGCCTTTACATATGTGTGGACCAATTTCTTATTTTTTACTTTGAATTAAATGTAGAATACCTTAAAGTTATGTATGCCTTTTATGAATTTCAAAGCACTCATAATATTTTGAGGTATATTCACTCTGCATTTTGTTAGCATATCCCTTGATAGAGGGCCAAAAACCAATCATAATATTTGGCTTGGGTTCTGAATATGTATTAACTTTTTAATCACTCTTTTAAAATAAAACACTTCTATTTTTCTCACTACAATTTCATCTTTTAATACTAAGTTTAGTATATTAGTAGAAATTTAGCTTATAGTGAGCTAACTGACTGTGGTCTTTGCAAAATAAAATACTTTTACATTCTATATTAAACTAGTCATGAATGCATTAATCCATCCAACATTTATAGTTGAACAAATTCTAGGCAATAATCTTTATTATAGCTGCTAGGTATAATGAGAAAAATATAAAAACCTTATACTAACTATATAGAGGGAGAGCAAGACAAAAGAACCAAAACCTATACAATACAATGATACGTGTTTCCTGTTTGGGTATCTTAAATACTTATGTTTGTTAAACCTAAATATAGAACTCAATGGTTGTTGCTACTAAATTTAGTTTTATATACTTAGGCATATTATTTTTGAATCTTGGATTAAATAATCTACATAACTTATGTTTGCTGTTCATAGCTTTATACATTCTACTGATAATAATAAATAAGAAAAGTTGAAAGGAAAGTGACATCCTGAGATGTTACTAGAAACCTCTCTCCAAGCTGAAAAAGGAATAAGCACAAGGATTTAAGACATATGTTCCCAATAAGGCAGGTTCATTAGTCTGGGTTCTCCAGAGAAACAGAATCAATAAAATATATAAAACATGTTGAGTTTATTATGAAGACTTGACTCCCTTGATCATGAAGGTGAGAAGTCCCATCATGCGTTACCTGCAAGCTGAAGATTCAGGAAAAATGAAAGTAGAGTATTTACTGTCTTGAGTCTCAGGACCTTAGAATCAGGCAAGCTGATAGTATAAATCCCCACCCAAGGGCAGGAAAAGAATGAGAACAGTGGTGTTCCAGACCAGTCAGACAGGCAGAAAGGGAGTGAATCCTTCCTTCCTCTGCCTTTTCTTTTACTTAGTCCTTCAGTGGATTAGGTGATGCCCACCCACAACGGGGAGGGCAGTGCACTTAGTCCACAGATGCAAATGTTACTCTCATACAGAAACACTCTCACAGTCACATTCAGCACATACAATCTGGGCAACCCCGTAGTCCCATCAAACTGAGACACAAATTAGCGATCATAGTAGGTAAAACTGATATGTACTTGAAACCCTTTCTCTATAGTCTACTTTTTCACTCTGCCTTACAGACTAAATTATAATGTTCCTTTTAGCAACAGTATTTATGAAAATTTCTTTTATCAGGCCTATTGTGATGACAGTATGCTATCTCTCTCATATCTTGACCAGTATTCAAGGCGAATTGGTGTAGTGATCAAGGGTGTCAGTCATATTTCTGGGCTCACCCCAACCTGATGGTTTACAAGCCCCATTTCCAGAACATGAAATGAACAGGAAGGCAATAATTGTCCCCAAGAGAGAGGGCTACCTTGGAGGCTCAGCTGCAATATGGGAGACCTGAGTTCGATCCCTGGGTCAGGAAGATCTCCTGGAGAAAGGGAATGGCTACCTACTCCAGTATTCTTGCCTGGAGAATTTCATGGGTAGAGAAGCCTGGTGGGTTACAGTCCATGGGGTTGCAAAGAATAAGACACACCTGAGCGACTAACATGTTCACTTCCTTTCAAGAGAGTGAGAGCCTCCACAATCAGTAGGTCCCTGGAATCAATCTCACAAGTCTCAATCCAAAGATATAATTCTTACAAATGTTAGCATAAGTGACTCAATTTTTGGTCTTTTGACTTTTATTTTTTTTTAAACGGTTGTTATTTCCTTAAACTTCAATGAAGACAAAGCATAGAAGTTGAATTAAGATAAGGCTAGAATAGTGCTGAAGTTAGTCCTGTGAGGTAGGTGAAAGTTGCTCAGTTGTGTCCGACTCTTTGCGACTCCATGAACTATACAGTCCATAAAATTCTCTAGGCCAGAATACTGGAGTGGGTAGTCTTTTCCTACTCCAGGGGATCTTCCCAATCCAGGGATCAAACCTAGGTCTCCTGCACTGCAGGCAGATTCTTTACCAGCTGAATCACAAGGGAAGCCCAAGAGTACTGGAGTGGGAAGCCTGTCCCTTCCCTGTGAAGTAGAATCATAATAATTCCTTTGGCAGATGAAATCCTAAAGTAGAATCTTGGTGCTCAAAATCAGTTTTCGAAGCAGAGAGATAATGAAAGCTGGAAATGGCATAAAACTATCCAGGAACTCTCGAGAGTTTTCTTCTAAGTCTATAACTTAAAATAATCAAGGGAATTAGCTTTTCTTTGCACAGGAGTCTATCTTTGTTAAGTCGTTCTGCATGCAAATTCCTTTGAGTTTCAATGTAAAATAATGATGTTATTTACCTGGTCTTTCCTCCAGGTTGACACAAGGTCATTCAGTTCCTCAAATTAAAATAAATGTATGGAAATATAAAGCAATTTTTTCGTGATTGATCAAAAGTGAATTTTCAGCCTGATGTAATTGCATATACAGCTTTTTGTATACTTACTCATTTGAATAGGATACCTTAGAGTTTCCCTTAAAAAAAAAAAACTTTTTGATTTTGACTATTAATAAAATTCAAACTACTATCACTGGGTTATACATAATCAATCAAATAGACTAAAAAGCTATTTGAAGTAATTTTCTGTCACTGAGCTACCTTTCGGGAACTGTATAATTGGCCTGCTTCCCTAGATAGTCAAATGCATGCAAATGTGTTGAATGTTCCTGATTTTCTTCCAGGTAGTCCCTTGGGTTCACACTATCAATGCTTTTATGCTTTTGTAGATATGTGACTTTATATATTTTTAGGCTTTCTTTGTATAATAATAGTGAAATGAAAAATATTCATCAGTTAATGATAATTCTTAGGTCACTATTTTTAAATGATATTTAACCACAAGGACTATACTGTTTGAGTATAAAAAAACATTTTGAATAATTTCCTTTTCTTCAAACACTTTCAGAGGTTGAATATACTTTTTCTTAACTATCAGTTAAAATATATTTTGCATTCTCTCTGATCTTTGGGTTTTGATGTTGTGTGCAGTGAACTGAAATGTTGCATTACAAAAAGAAATCTTTATACAGTCGACAGCTTGTAGGTCTCTGAGGAATCTATTCACTTAGTGTCATGTCCTGGCTCCCCACAGTATCAAAAATTCACACAGAACTGCAGATGTCTTAGAAATTTTATTTAACAAGCTAGGGAAATATCACAAAATTATTTCCTTAAAATAAAAGAAAAAAGAAAATGGGTTGCTATATAATGTACATAAAAGCTGTAGCCTAGAACTTGGTGTTTAGTTGACTCTCTGTGAAGGTATGTTTTCTGAATGGGCTCACCAAGACTATATGGCTCTAATTTTATTAGATATGTCAAAGCCTACCTAGGCAGACTAGGCCAAAGTCAGATTTTCCCTCAAGGGCAGCTGGGAAACTCTCATTTCTGTGGGAGGAGATTCTATCCACTAAATATAGATTGAAGTCCATGTTCATGGGGTCATGTAGGGTGGGACAGATTCCCAGTGTGACTCAGACCTTCTGTGTGTCAACTGCTGTACTTGGAAGACAAGAGAAGTTGAAATTATCATCAGTATTGAATGATTAGCAAAGTGCTATGAATAAGATTAAATCCTACCCTGAAATGGGGTATACAGTTAAACACAGGTATAAGATAGGCAACAGGAACAAAGGAGAAGCAATCCAGGAAAATTCTAGCTTTGGGCTCCCTGAACTCACTTTTATTGATTGCTGATTGTGTGGAATGGGCTTCTCTCCCTGGTGGCTCAGCAGTAAAGAATTTGCCTGCTAATGCAGGAAATGCAAGTTCAATCTCAGGTTGGAAAGATCCCCTGGAGAAGGAAATGGCAACCCACTCCAGTATTCGTGCCTGGGAAATCCCACGGACAGAGCAGCCTGGCAGGCTATATAATCTGTGGGGTCCTGAAAGGGTTGGACTCCTCTTAGACACTAAACAACAGCAACCCTATAAGAATAAGAAATATGGGGACTTCCCTGGCAATCCAGTGGGTGAGATTTTGTGCTTCTAATTCAGGGGGTGTGGGTTCCATTCCAGGCGTATGGTTGAAAAGGCTTAGTATGAAAGCATAGTTTCTATGTGTGCAAGTTTCCTTTTAAGGCTGATGTGATGGCCTGTCTTCTCACGCCGGTGTGCTCGGGGCTCTTGCTCTAGCAGAATGTGGAGCGGCAGGTTGTTGCTCCAGTACACTGATGCCCAGGTGGCTGGAATGGCTTCTGAGCTCTGCCTTGATCTACCCGTTGACTTCTTTAGATCCTTGGGTTTTCTTTCTCCTGCCAGGGTCCTTCTCCTTTTCCTGATTTTTTGGCTTATTCAGCATACTTCCTCTCATCTTCCCTTTCTGGTATAACCTCCATTCCTGCTTGCACTCTTGGCTTTTCTCCAGCTATGTCTTGATCTCTGCTATGTCACCCATCTCTGGGTGTCGGTCCTAACTTTACACCATTCTGGTGATAACAATTTATCTACCACTTGATTGGTTGAATGTCTCTATATGTGGTTCACTCTTGGTTCTTTATTCATTTAAAGGGGTTACTATGTGCTAATTTTTGTTATTATCTTACTATCCAATGAGGAAATAAATAGTTAAGCAGCAGGCATGAATTACATTCTTTCCCTTTCTTGGAATTTGTTCACAGGAAAAGAAAGTGACCCAATCAAACATACTTGTAAACATGCTACTGAGAGATATCCTAGCAAACTGACTGCATTCTCTAGTGGGAGAGTTCTTTTCTTAAGAATGCTTTCGGCAAGAATTGCTTAATTGTCTAGAATTGCCAATAGCAAAATAATACAGAATCTCTGGATTTATGGGGCATGATTATCTGAATACAAAATGGTGAAATTATGTATAAAAATGGCTCCTGTGTAATTGGTATGGCTGTCGTGGAAATATGTCCTGGAAATCACATGTTTTGATCTGGTGCATCTTGATATGATAAGACCTGGATAGTTATTTTGGTGATCTTAGGATTCTTTGTTTTGTCTTTGTCCCATGATTATTGTTTCCTTGAAACCTAGATAAGCTCTGATTCATATGAAACTGACTATACAATCTAATGCTTTTTGCTTTGTTGCACTCACCCAATATTTTTTAGTTATTGTTCATCAGTGCCCACAGTTCTAGAGCTAAAAGTGTTTTTAAAAATATCAGGAGTAAGGTATGTACACTATAAAGTTTGTGCCATGAGAAATAAATCACTGTGGATTTATGAAATAACTTATTTGAAACAGTGCAAGTCAGATCATGGATATTATTTAAAGTTATTTGAGATATAAATTCTATTATTTATTTCAAAAAGATTCATCTAGAAACTACTTATGTTAATATACTTTCTAAAAGCTACCTTTCCTTATTCTATAAATAGAGGAAGGTGGTGAAATAAAATTATTAAATGTATTTTATGTAAATGTAACTGTACAGTGGTACATACTTTAAACCAATGGTGCATATTTTAAACATTTTAATAATTTTTAATTTAAAAGAAAATAAATTGGTTGTGACTAACAGTTACTGGGTAGCTAGTAAATACCAGGATCGTGTTGACATTTTGCATGAGTTAGTTAAATTTCATAAGCCTCAAGGTTTTTCAAGGTGGCAATTCTTACTTATAGATGGGAAAACAAATTTAGAGATATTCAGTATTCCTCAGATGATATCAGTAGATGACAGAGGTCAAGTTCAAATTCAGGTCTGTCTAATTTAATAGCTCTTTTTTTATTCAGTTCAGTCACTCAGTCGTGTCTGACTCTTTCTGACGCCATGAACTGCAGCACGCCAGGCCTCCCTGTCCATCACCAACTCCAGGAGTTTACCCAAACTCATGTCCATTGCGTCGGTGATGCCATCTAACCATTTCATCCTCTGTCGTCTCCTCCTCCTACCTTCAGTCTTTCCAAACATCAGGGTCTTTTCGAATGAGTCAGCTCTCCACATCAGGTGCCCAAAATATTGTAGTTGCAGCTTCAACATCAGTCCT
>SJYX01015678.1:0-12924 GCA_006410675.1 Oreotragus oreotragus
TTCCAATTTTTTTTTCCTCTTGGTTAGTTCCACAAAATGAATTCGATGAGCAACAGGTTAAAGAGAATCCCTTTTTCTTTCTTTCTTTTTTTTTTTTTTTAATTTGGGAGGAGGGAGGAATGGTATTGAAAAAAAGTAAGTGGAAATTTTTAAAATTTTCCTTGAAACCTTTAAAGTTAATGACACTGGAACAAGCTATACTAGAAAGGTGACCTTGAAGGTAAAGAAGACACAGCATCTTGAAGCTTTGTTTCTCCTCATAAAATATAGATAATTGGATTTCTATTACCTACTCTCCTGATAGCTTTGAGGTACAATTGATGTACTAGGTAGAAATGTGTTTAGGTTGCCTTTGTATAGGTCAAAGGCAACCGACTCCAGTATTCTTGCTCCAAGAATCCCTTGGACAGGTGAGTCTGGTGGGCTAGAGTCCATGGGGTCGCAAAGAGCTGGACACAACTGAAGCAACTTGGCATGCACAAAGGACTAGAGGTGAAATATCATCATAACACAGTAACAAAGCTACNGTGTTTAGGTTGCCTTTGTATAGGTCAAAGGCAACCGACTCCAGTATTCTTGCTCCAAGAATCCCTTGGACAGGTGAGTCTGGTGGGCTAGAGTCCATGGGGTCGCAAAGAGCTGGACACAACTGAAGCAACTTGGCATGCACAAAGGACTAGAGGTGAAATATCATCATAACACAGTAACAAAGCTACAACTCTCATGGAAACTTGAGCACATCAGAAGCAAAAACTGAATCAGAATGACAAGTATGTATATGTGCCGAGGCCTCCACAAGTGGAGATGAGAGCTAGAAAAACTACAAGATCCACAGACTGGTAATGCACAAATTCATCACATTATCCATGCTGGATCCTGGCTGTTATTTTCATTTGTTTTCTTCTCTAAGCAGAGGCCTTCAAGAGAACTAAGTANGTATATGTGCCGAGGCCTCCACAAGTGGAGATGAGAGCTAGAAAAACTACAAGATCCACAGACTGGTAATGCACAAATTCATCACATTATCCATGCTGGATCCTGGCTGTTATTTTCATTTGTTTTCTTCTCTAAGCAGAGGCCTTCAAGAGAACTAAGTACTTTTAACCTACTTATTGTAATTAAGTTTCAAATCATTTTTACTCTTGGAGAAAGACTTTATGATTATTTATATCGGAGTTTTCTCAAAGCAACTGAGGGGAGTAAGATCCTAGATTATTATTGTATATTAGTAATATTTCACTATAGCACAGCAAATAAGATATAGAGTTTTTCTCTTCCTCCCCTTTCTCCTTCTTCTCTTCCTTGTATTCTAGGGACAGAACCTACATAGAAAAAAATGACTGCAACTGCCTCTTTCCCACAACTCACTTTTATGGCTTGGAACCCAGATGATATTGTTATACTTAGTGTCATGGCCTCAGCTAAGGTCCCTAACCCCAGTGAATAGACTCCCTTTACCAAACAAATAGATACAAAGATTTGAAATCACAGTTCTCTGGATTTCTAGGCCACTGATCCACTCAAATTAAAAACAAATACTGATAACTCCATAGGCTCTGATTCCAGCAAGGGAGACCCAGAGTCAGCCCTTACTTTATTCACTTTATAACTGAGAACAGCTCAAGTGGCACAAATAAAACAGGGCGAACATAAAATTGTTGAATGTCGTTCATTTGAGACCTTTCTCCTGAGAAAGCCCGCTCTCTCCTCACAGTTGTGGGCACGTGTGTTCAGTGGCTCAGCCGTGTCTGACTCTTTGTGACCACACGGACTGCAGCCCGCCAGGCTCCTCTGCCCACGGGGAGTCTCCAGGCAGGAAAGCTGGAGTGGGCTGGCATTTCCTCCTCCGGGGGATCTTCCCCACCCAGGGATTGAACTGGGTCTCCTGAGTCTCCTGCGTGGGCAGGAGGATTCTCTACCTTAGTGTCACCTGATGAACACAAGCTCTGCCAGAGGAATGAGACTGAGCTTGTCCATCCCTCCATAAAGACGCAGGTTCAGCGCTCGGGAGAGCACACGCTGTGGACACGGCATTGAGAGAGCGCAGCACTGACAGGGGGCTGCCCAGCCTGCGGGGAGAGCCCGCCCGCCAGTGCAGCAGACGCAGGATACAGGGCTTCCGTCCCTGCGCCGGGAAGATCCCCCGGAGGAGGGCACGGCGACCCACGCCAGGCTTCTTGCCTGGAGAACCCCGTGGCGGAGGAGCCTGGAGGGCTACAGTCCATGGGGTCACAAAGAGTCAGACACGACTGAAGCGACTTCGCATGCACACAGAGTTTACCTAGATGCACCTCAGTGTGGAAAACAGCTAGCTGGTGGGAAGCTGCTGTGTAGCCCAGGGAGCTCAGCCCAGGGCTCTGCAGTGACCTAGAGGAGCGGGCGGGGGCGGGAGGGAGGTTAGGAGGGAGAAGATAATGTGTGCAGATAGCCGATCCACGTCGCTGTGCCGCAGAAACCGACAGGACAGTGTTGAGCAATTACACACTCCAGTTTAAAAGTGTATCCTATGATAAGCCATAATGGAAAAGAACGTCAAAAAAGGACCTGAATGTATGCATAGCCAAATCACTTTGCTGTGTAACAGGAACTGGGCCTACTGTAAATCAGCTCTACTTCAATAAAAATAAAGAAAGAAACGAGAAATAAAGGAAAGACCAAACAACAAGATGCCTTCGTGCTAAGTCATGGATATTTCGACCTCATAGAAAACCAAAGAAAAGAAGTGTTCCTTAAAAACATGTAAACTAGAGAGGCGTGAACTAACACCACAAAAATTCTCAACTAATCCCTGGGTTCCAGGTCACCAGGCAGGGTATCCACAGGGCTCAAACCGCTGTCCCCGCCGCCCTCCTTGGAAATGTCCAAACAGCGCAGGGTAACCACCGACCCTGGTGCTATGCAGTCAGTCTTCCTGTGGGAAGTGGCAAGACCTTTGAGAGTGGAGAGACAGCCAAAGGTCGAAAGTTGTAAACAGGATAAATCACGAGCCTGTGTGGCAGGCCCAGGAGACGGAAGTGGGGGTGTGGGGTGGCACTGGATTTCCTCCTGCTGCTGCTACTAAAGCCAAAGTGAGCTTCTTCTAGACCCATGGAGTACTAGGCAAGGGATTGGTACCCGGTGTTAGGCTTCCTGAACGTAAGCGTGTAACACAGCGCGATCTTGGAGGCACTGAATTGAAGAGATAGAGAGCTGCAGGAGCTGGCTGTCTCTTCTTCCTCATAGTTCTCAGAGGTAAGGGAACACAAAACCCTCATTAGGAAGAAGGTCTAAACAATCAATAGCTAATGAAGGAGAGTTAGTCCGAGAGTCTACATCTCAAATTTACGAGATTCAAGAAAATCTAAACATTCAGTGGAATGTGATGGAGCAAAGCAAGTCATTTACCCATCTCATGGGTAGTGCTTAATTTATAAACATTGTGGCTGCTGGCCAAGGACTTTAAAATCAGAGATGAAAGTGTAGAGATGAAAGAGACCAACAGTGTAAGAATATACAAGAATAAGAAACAGCAAGAGACTCTAGTGAAGATACGGTTAGATCCAGGAAGGGGGGAGGAAAACTAAAATGAAAAAAGAGGAGGGCAGGGAGAGCAGAGGAGAAACTTCTGGAAAAAGATACTCTCTTGGCAAGATGAATGGAAAATAAAACTGCAGAATGAAAGACTGCTTAGAAGAGCAGTCCCTAATCCTCTGCCAGCAGTGGGCTAATTTGTATTTCTGGAACTAGCAGAAAGGATGTCAGCTGAAACCCGTGTCGGAGTCACCTTGCAGCAAATGTTCCACCGCACATGTGCAGTCAGGGGGGAACGGGATGAGTTTAGGCTTCCTGGAGTGAAGGAACCTGCAGGGACTGCAAGCATCCCATTCCTGACCGTCAGCCTCACAACATAGGCTCTTTCATTCTGGCTGCACCAAGGAAAGAAAGAAAACAGGGCCTGGCCTGCCCATTAAGATCTCAGTCTGGCCCCAAGGGAAGGCAGTTAGCACCCATCCAGCTGTAAATACTTCTTGAATGTGGGATGAAGGGCTTCAGCTGGACACCAAGAAAAATTCCCCGGCTGACAGTTCGAAGGACAGGTGAACAAGCTGTACGCACTCCAGACTAAGATTCTCCTTCTTCACTTTGCTTTGTTAGTGTGAATGGTAATCTCTTCAGGCTGATCTTTGTCCACACTGCTTTTCATATCATTTCACTGTTGTTGTTCCTTTGTAAGTCATGAGGAAGGGGCTGGAAGTCGCAAAAACGGCAACCACGTAGTTAATAAGCAGGGCCGAGAAATGAGGCTATCTGGGGCAAGACAACTATTTGTTCCAGGAAAGTCCTTCAAACCAGCTTCTCCAGGCAAACATTTTATTTATCTAGGAAACTGTCTCCTGTCAGGCTTTCCTATCTGAGCAAGCGGTTGACTTACCAAAAGTCAGTGTGCTCACCTAGCCTTGCTTCCTGACTCTGTCCGCCCATCCTGAACGATGATGTCATGTATTTTTCTAATCTTATGCAGTTCCCAGCCTTGAAAGATTTACCTTTAGCCGCTTCAGTCCAAATCTCCAAGCTCCAAATAGGTTACTTTGACTTACGTCAAAATGTAGATCTAATAAATTCAGTTTCTGTAATCAACAAGTTTCGGGGTGGTCTCTTCAGGAGTTGACAGCGGACAGAGGAAAGGTGTGTTTGGCTCCTTAGAGATACCAAGCTGACTTGGCTCCACTGCCTGAGAAGCCCACCTTTCAGTACTCTGCTGCGTGTCACTTTGTTATAAATTGTTTCTGTCTACTTTATGCCAACACCACATTTCCAGAACTACACTTTCCTAAATATCACCTGGAACTCGGCATCTCCCAACCTGGCTGTTTTCCAAGATTTTGCTTGGCTAATTTTGGTCCTGTGTGTTTCCAAACGGGTTCTGGAGTCAGCTTTCTGGTTTCCAGCAACACCGCCCAGAATTCTACTCAATCTAATGGTCAACTGGGGATAAACTAATCTGTAAACTATTGGGGCCTTCTAAATGCATATATTTAATTAAGTCTTATTTCTCTCACTAAGGCTTCATAGTTTTCTTTGTAGCTATTTTGTACGTCTATCATCACATGATTCCTAAGTATTTTACATGTTTTGAGTAAGTTACAAATGGTATATTTTTTCTATCTTCTCTTTGTTGTATTCGGAGATCGTGCTAAAATGGCTCATTAAGGCAAATTCCTTATCTGTTAGGGATTATCTACTGAAGCAATCACGTCATCTGTGAATAAAGACCATTTTATCTCTTTCCAAGCCGGGCATGTGTGTACATACTTTTTTCCTAGCAGAGCAGTGTCTGTCCTTCCTGCAATATATCTGGTCTATGTGCTTTGGGTGGTCTCTTGCGGAGCTGACAGTTGACAGAAGCAAGATCTGTTTAAGTCCTTTGAATTCCAATAGTTAATTAGCCCCGGGATTGGAAACAGAAGACCTGAGCTCAAGTCTGTTACAGCATAATTTTCAAAAGAGAAAAATTATGACTTTCATGTTGCTGTTCAGTTGCTAAGTCATATCCTGCTTTTTGTGACCCCATGGACTGCAGCACGCTAGGCTTCCCTGTCCTTCACTGTCTCCCAGAGCTCACTCAAACTCATGTCCACTGAGTCGGTGATGCCACCTAACCATCTCATCCTCTGTCATCCCCTTCTCCTCCTGCCCCCAATCTTTCCCAGCATCAGGGTCTTTTCCAGTGAGTCGGCTGTTCACATCAGGTGGCCAAAGTATTGGAACGTCAGCTTCAGCATCAGTCCTTCCAGTGAATAATCAGGGTTGATTTCCTTCAGGATTAACTGGCTGGATCTTGCAGTCCCAGGGACGCTCAAGAGTCTTCTCCAGCACCGCAGTTCAAAAGCATCAATTCTTCGGTGCTCAGCCTTCCTTGTGGTCCAACTCTGACAGCCATACATGATTATGGGAAAAATCATAGTTTTGACTGTGTGGACCTTTATTGGCAAACTGATGTCTAAAGGTGTGTCTCTAAGTAAACAAAACCAAATAACTTCTAATCTCTAAGTCCTTAGAATGAAGATGCATACTAACTGACACCCCTATTCACTGGAGCTAGCTATGACCTTAAATTGGCAAAGGAGACCTAGTATAAGTAGGACTTGCAGGGTCTAACTGTCTTTACCTCCTCACTGCCAGGAATGCAGCTGACTCTCAGTGAATATATGTCTGATGTTAAGCTAGAAAAATATGTTTCTGATAATCACTCACTAACACACTGAATGCCAATTTATTCTGTTGGTTTCAGTAAGATTTTCTTTCCTAATGCAAGCTAGCCAGAGAAGTCTGCAAGTATATTATTTGAACTTGGATCTTTTTATCAGGCTATTTCTTTTGTAATTTCTTATTATAACACCTATGTTCCTCTGGCTTACAAATGTTTACATAGACACAGTAACGAATGTTGGAAAATGATTTTATAGATAAAGATGTAGATAGACATATATATAAAGATATAAATGCAGATATGGATGTAGGTGCAATAGATGAACAGAATGTCTATCTATTTACCTATGACATTTTTCATTGTTATCCCTGTGTTATATCTTTCTAGTGTTTCCATTTGGTTTTTTAATTTTCATCTTTTTTCTGAAATTATCCACCTAATACTTATACTTTTCCAGTAGTCACATGTATGGATGTGAGAGGTGGGCTATCAAGAAAGCTGAGCACCAAAGAATGGATGTTTTTGAACTGTGGTGTTGAATAAGACTCTTGAGAGTCCCTTGAACTGCAAGGAGATCAAACTAGTCAATCCTAAAGGAAATCAGTCCTGGATATTCATTGGAAGGACTGATGTGGAAGCTGAAATGCCAATACTCTGGCCACTTGATGCGAAGAACTGACTCACTGGAAAAGACCCTGATGCTGGAAAAGATTGAAGGCAGAAGAAGAAGGAATGACAGAGGATGAGATGGTTGGATGGAATCACTGACTCGGTAGACGTGAGTTTGAGCAAGCTCTGGGAGTTGGTGATGGACAGGAAGGCCTGGCCTACTGCAGTCCATGGGGTCGCAAAGAGTCGGACACAACTGCACAACCGAACTGATTCTGAATACTTATACTTACCTTCTTTTCCATAACTTTCCACAGTTACATTAAATTGCATTGATAAGTTCCAACATCGTGCCATATCTGAGTCTGGTTCTGTTCCTTATGTGGTGTCTTGGCAGTGTGCTGTCTGGGGTTTGTTTGATTTTTTTAGTATGCCTTGTAATTTTTTCTTGAAAGCCACACATTTTGTGTAGGAGAGCAAAGATCGAGGTAAACAGACTTTTATGCCTGGAAGTGGGCTCATGTTTCTTTCTGCTGAGTCTCTGGTGTGGGGTTTGAGTCAGTCACGGGCGCGAGTTGAGGCGGCTTTGCCATCTTACCGAGCACACCCCGAGCTTCAGCTTCCTCTCGTACCGAGGGCGGTGCCAGGTTTCCCAGAGGCTTCCTCCCCCTCAGTCTCTGCTCCACTCCCAGCTTTAAGCCTCCTCTTCACACTGTGTGTCAGGAGGCTCTTTCTCCTGCAGTTCTCCGCTGTGCTTGTCATTCAGTGCTGAACCCACTGCTTAGGGTGGGAGGGGGCACTGTTGTTGTTCTGGATAAACCTCAGGCGTACACACGCTCTGCATTCCCGGGCCTCGGGGTCGGACCCTCTGTGCTCCTGCCCTGCCCCCAGCCCTTGTTCCCAATGTATATGCCTGTCCCTCTCCTGGGCTTAGAGGATGTTTGTTGTCACTCCCTTTCCCCCAGCTGCAAAGAGTTTTGAGCAGTGACCGAAAACCTAGAAAGCTCCTCCCCAGTCCTGACTCTCAGGGCGCACAGTTCTCACTGTGCAGGTGAAGTGGGGCTCACGCCCCCCCAACAATGACCACAGCCCACTCCTCCCCTCCCACCCTGCACCCGCAGGACCCTCACCCATGTTTTTTGTGAGCATCCAGAGGAGTCCAGAGCCTACCAGTGGGAGTAGACTCTTCCCATATTGGCTGCCCCTCAAACCTCCACAATATCTTCAGCCTGTGCATGGATGCATGCTAAGTTGCTTCAGTCATGTCCAACTCTTTGTAACACCATCTGACTGTAGCCTGCCAGGCTCCTCTGTCCATGGGATTTTCCAGGCAAGAATAGTGGAGTGGGCTGCCGTTTCATGCTTCAGGGGAGCGTCCCAATCCTGGGATCACACCCCCCTCTCTTACGTGTCCTGCAGCAGCAGGGGGGTTCTCTACCAGCAGTGCCGCCCGACCCCCAAATGCACGCACGATGCTCGCTGCGTTCTCGGCCTGTGTCCACGGCCATGCCCCGGGTAAGCAAGTGTTGCCTGCAGGTGTCTGTCTGTCCTTAGATTTGGGGCTCGCTTGTAGCCCTGAAATCCCTGTACTCTGATGAGTTTATGAAAAATCATGACATCGGTTTGCCCAACACTTTTTGTGGGTGGGAAGCGACATTCTTCCTAGCTGACCCTAAGTAGTAACCAGAAGTCAGAGAGGAAGGCTTCAATCTTTCCCAGCTTCAGGGTCTTTTCCAATGAGTCGGCGCTTCACATCAGGGGGCCAAACTATCGGAGCTTCAGCCTCAGTCCTTCCAATGAGTATTCAGGGTTGATTTTCTTTAAGGTGGACTGATTTGATGCCCTTGAAGTCCAAGGGACTCTCAAGAGCCTCTTCCAGCACAATAATTGGAAAGCATCCATTCTCTGGCGCTCAGCCGTCTCTATGGTCCAACTCTTACATCCATACATTGCTACTGGGAAAACCACAACTTTGACTAAGACTCTGGCATTAGTGACAGGACCGTAGGAGAACAAGTGGGCAATCAAGTTTAAAATAGGATTGTCTCTCTTCTCCATTTTCCTAGTGTCTGGAGTTTCTGAAGCTCTGGGCTTTCATTTTCACATAAACACCATTGTGCCTTGGTTACAAGTCCCTTTGCACAATTATTCTCAAGTGCGCCCTGGTGCTGGATTCCTGATCTGTGCTGAGTGCTGCCCTCTTGCTCCCCAGTGCCATTCCACTCACTTTCCCTGATCACCCCACTCCCGACCCTCATGACTTGGTCCTTGGCTTCTCCCAAAGCATCACGTGGCTGGAACACACGTAATGGCAAGAGCCAGTCCAGGTCATCCTGCCTGTTCCCACGGTCTCGGCAGCCCCTGTGGATAAGTATATCTTCTGTACCTGTCATCAGCCAAACCGTTCCTAATTTAAACTTTGTGACGACTTTCAGGAGCCTCTGCCTTTTCAAACTTTCTACCAGAAACCCTTAGCATTGCCAAATAAATCTGCCTCAGCCATAAATTACAGCAGCACGATCTAGGTACATGACCGGGGCTAACTCTGCAGGGGTACTCAGCTCAAAACAAGTCGGATTCACATCTGAATTCACCCGGGAATTGTAAGCAACTTTTTATTTTATTTTGCAATCTGCTTGCATTCTACCTCCCCCGGCCCTAGTCTCAGTGGTGTGAAACTATGGTCACTTATACTGACAAGTTTAGGTGGGTGGTAATGAGGCTTCCCTCTCGAGTCATCTGTCTCGCTTTCATTCTGAGATGAGTCTCTACTCTTCATTACTCACCTGGCATCCATGTCACGACACTGTGACTCCAAAGCTGTCACTAGGAAACAGCTCTGTGTGAGTCAGGTAATGCCTGTTAGGGCTGACCGGTCTTTCTCTTTTTGCACCATCTCCTCTCTCCTCTCTCAACTTTCTTCAGAAATAATTGACAAATAAAATTGTACGATACTAAACAGTACAGCGTGGTTTGATATATGAAATCATTGTGAAACACTGTTCCCCATTGAGTTAATTAACACATACCTCAGCTAATACAGTTACTTTTTTTTTTTTTTTTTTGAGAGAAAATTTACATTCTATTCGCATAGGAAGTTTCAACTACATAATGCAGCACTGTCAACTATGGTCACCACGCTACACATGAGATCCCCAGAACTTCATCTTGTAACAGCAAGATAGCTGATCTATTCCTGCCACAAGATATACCTTCAACAATATACCAAAAATGTATCTATTACCTATTTTCCAAACACCTGCAAAGAAATAACTCTAATGTTTAAAATGCATGTGAACAGGACATTTTCTTTAATTGGAGTTTGATCATTCCCTCCTGATTCCCCATGATCTGTCAGTTAAATCATTTCTATGTACTTGACTTTCAGTATTTCCTCCTTGTTTGAGAAGGAGATAGTTAACACCGAAAAATTCAAAATCCTGCATTCCATGTCCACCTGCAGCAGCTGTTCTTTGGATAAATCTGTCCCAAAGTTTTCTGATCCCCTTCACCAGAACAGACCCTGAATAGTACAGCCAGTTGCCCTACACAGAGACACTCATAGCGCAAATTCTGAAGACCTTTAATAGCAGTAATTACAGAGCACCGTCTGCGACCTTGTGATGAAATGTGGTGAAATGTCACAGCCGGAAGGACTCTTCAGGATCACACAGCAGAACTGTGCATCTCAGACTGGGGACTGAAGAGGGTAAAGCAACTGGTTCACAAACTGGTAGCTGAACAAAAGCTTTTCCCAGATCTCTCAACCTACTTGTCTTCCCTGTAATCTATTTGCATATCGATCTCATTTTTAAAGCAAATATTCCTTGAACTCTACTCCAGGATAGGCTCGCTTCCAGTCACGATATGAAGCAAAGAGCAAGACAGGTGCAGCCTGTCCCTTTGTGGCAGATGCATCCTTGAGACTTCAGCAAAACGCCCAAGGGCAGTTTCTGCACTCAGTCATCACGGAGACGCAGAGGGGGAAGCCGGGAGGCCCACTGCGACCGTGGATGAGGATCCACTCCCAGGACCGCTGTCACTTGTTGATACACGCTGCTCCCACTCCAGGAACATTAATTTTTCTGAAACATACTCGCCCTCTTACTTCTGATTCTAATCTTGCATCAAACCCCTGTTTTCACAGAGTCTCTGAAAACACCTGAAACTACTCAGCACACCTTGAACCCTTTCGTCTGGTTATGAATGTATTCAGGAAAAGGATGACCTTACCCCAAGCCCCAAAAGTCCTTGACACAGATAAGAGCATCTTCTCCGGGGACGGAGAAGGGCCTCCATTTGCAGAGTGGTTCTCAGTGGAAGCAGTTTTACCTCCCAGATGTGAGGCTGCATCTAGAGACAGCTGGAAAGGGGTGGTCCAGGCACCGAGCGGAGAGAGACCAGGGGTGCTGCTCACGACCCTACAATACACAGCACAGTCCTCCTCACCACTGACAGGGAGTCCAGAGTGTCAGCCCCAAAAGTCAACTGTGTCCGGGTTGAGAAACTCTTACCTAGAGCTGCGGTCACCTCATACACAAGTAACCCTAACCCGTGAAGCTCCATGGACCCTTCACTCCCCCCGCCCAGGTAAACTAGTGTGACTGCTTTATCCCAGTGGACGCAACACCAAACCCTTTAGAGGACCCAGTCACCGTGCGCAGTCCAGTTTCACCCCTAATGAGGAACTGCAGCCTGTTGGTTGTGGTTTAGTGGCTAAGTCATGTCTGACTCTTGGAACCTCGTGGACAGAGGAGCCTGGCAGGCTACAGCCCATGGCATTCTCCAGGCCAGAATACTCGAGTGGGTTGCCATTTACTTCTCCAGCATATCTTCCCAATCCAGGAATCGAACCTGGGTCTCCTGCATTGTAGGCAGATTCTTTACCAACTGAGCTACGAGGGAAGCCCGTAGTCTGTTATCCATGCACATAAATGCTTATATAAAAATAAGGAATGTCAGACTTCACCAGAGGTCCAGTGGTTAAGAACCCACCTGCCAATGGAGGGAACATGGGTTCAATCCCTGGTCCAGGTAAATCTCACCTGGAACCCCAGAGCAGCTAAGCCCACGAACCCCACCCAACTGCTGAGTCCACACGCCATGAGCCACTGCTCTGCGACAAAAGCCCATCACGGTGGGAAGACGGTGCGCTGCTGCTAGAGCGTAGCCCCTGCTCGCTGCAGCTAGAGAAAGCCCAGGTGCAGCAGTGGAGCCTCGNGCTAAGCCCACGAACCCCACCCAACTGCTGAGTCCACACGCCATGAGCCACTGCTCTGCGACAAAAGCCCATCACGGTGGGAAGACGGTGCGCTGCTGCTAGAGCGTAGCCCCTGCTCGCTGCAGCTAGAGAAAGCCCAGGTGCAGCAGTGGAGCCTCGGCACAGCCAAAAATAAGAATAAATAAATAAGGAGTCTCACTAATCAATACAAGGTGTATGCACCACCATTAGACTGCTTGGTGCTGTTCACCACGCAGTTAGCGACTGTTAACGTTAGCTACATTTTGTTATACTTAATGATAAATAAACTATAGGTTAAAAAGCCTATCAGTATACAACCAAGATATATTTCCCCCACAAACCTGCAAGTGATTGCGGAGGAGAAAAGAAATGTCAACCTTGTGAAAAGCACAGTAATTCCATTTTAAGACAGAAGACTATCAACCCAGTTCTGAACTAAACCTTCCCAAGAAGACAAGACGGAGCCAGCAGTTTCCTCTAAATATCATCACCAGTTCATCTCCTGAACTATTCAACACTTGTATTCTCTAGTTGACAAAAAGAGAATTGGTAATGCCAAGGCAAGCTGATGAGTAAAGATCAGTCTTTTTAACACAACTGCTAAGGCAGTGAATTATCACATACAGAGCTCACAGGATGAAAAAACCAATATGTGTGATCAAAAGTCACCTTTCTTATTGAATTCCCACCGTGTGCTTCTTCGTGGTTCACAACTAAAAGCTCACAACCTTGAGTGACAGGCATCACTTTCTCCAGGTTGCTGGTGGTGGCAGTCGCTCAGTCCTGTCTGACTCTTTGTGACCCCATGGACTGCAGCCCACCAGGCTCCTCTGTCCTTGGGATTCTCCAGGCCAGACTACTGGAGTGGGTTGCCATGCCCTCC
>SJYX01015681.1:0-68495 GCA_006410675.1 Oreotragus oreotragus
ACTGAACTGAACTGAACTGAACTCACATCCATATGTGACCACAGGAAAAACCATAGCCCTGACTAGATGGACCTTTCTTGGCAAAGTAACATCTCTGCTTTTCAATATGCTGTCTAGGTTGGTCACAACTTTTCTTCCAAGAAGAAAGCATCTTTTTATTTCTTGGCTGCAGTCACCATCCATAGTGATTTTGGAGACCAAAAAAATAAATTTTGCCACTGTTTTCACTGTTTCTCCTTCTATTTGCCATAAAGTGATGGGACTGGATGCAATGATCTAAGATTTCTGAATGTTGAGCTATAAGCCAGCTTTTTCACTCTCTTCTTTCACTTTTATCAAGAGGCTCTTTAGTTCTTCTTCACTTTCTGCCATGAGGTGTCATCTGCATATCTGAAGTTATTGATATTTCTCCCGGCAATCTTGTTTCCAGCTTGTGCTTCACCCAGCCCACCATTTCTCACAATGTACTCTGCATAGACGTTAAATAAGCAGGGTGACAATATAGAGCTTTGACATACTCCTTTTCCTATTTGGAACCAGTCTATTGTTCCATGTCCGGTTCTAACTGTTGCTTCCTGACCTGCATATAGGTTTCTCAAGAGGCAGGTCAGGTGGTCTGATATTCCCATCTCTTTCAGAATTTTCCACAGTTTATTGTGATCCACACAGTCAAAGGCTTTGGCATAGTCAATAAAGCAGAAGTAGATTATTATTGCTTAAATCATACTTTTCTTTCCTGCCAAAAGATAAAGCTTATAAATGCTTCAAATTATCTACCATCCAAATTTTAATCTTAAAGGTTTTTCTAGAATCTATGCAACTTAATAAAGGACTATACAACTTAAAATGTGAAAAGCCTGCTTAACATTTTGAAGAAGGAAATAATTTAAAGATCAAAAAATCCTGTAATTTTTTTAAAAATTGGTAACAATGTGTTTAAAATTTATTTCCTTCATGAAGTATCATTGTAAAGCAACATTTGAATGAAGAATGATTATATGGGCAAGCATTTGTAGGAAACTAAGAAACCAAATTATGCCTCTTAATGCTAATACCCCATGTGACAAAACAATAAGGTGCCTAGAAGTCATGACATACAAAACTAATAATGTAGCAAAAACTAGACTTTCAGGAAGGTTGCTGCTGCTACTGCTGCTAAGTCGCTTCAGTCATGTCTCTGTGCTGTTCCATAGACAGCAGCCCACCAGGTTCCCCCGTCCTTGGGATTCTCCAGGCAAGAACACTGGAGTGGGTTGCCATTTCCTTCTCCAATGCATGAAAAGTGAAAAGTGAAAGTGAAGCACTCAATCGTGTTCGACTCTTTGCCACTCTATGCACTGCAGCCTACTAGGTTCTTCCGTCCATGGGATTTTCCAGGCACGAGTACTGGATCAGGAAGGCTGCTGCTGCTAAGTCACTTCAGTCATGTCCGACTCTGTGCGACCCCATGGACTGCAGCCACTCAGGTTCCTCCGTCCACAGGATTTTCCAGGCAAGAGTACTGGAGTGGGTTGCCATTGCCTTCTCCTGTAATGGCATAGTGATACACCAATTCATTTACTGCTATGGTGGAAAAACACCATTTAATGAGACATGAAAGCTAACCATGCCCAAATACTTCAAACAGCAAGCATTCACTTTTATTTGAGCTTTACTGACTTACATTACTTGCATGCTAAGTCTTTCCAGTCATGTCTGACTGTTTGCTATCCTATGGGCTGTAGCCCGCCAGGCTCCTCTATCCATGAGATTTCCCAGGCAAGAATACTGGAGTGGGTTGCATGCCCTCCTCCAGGGGATCTTCCCTACCCAGGGATTGAACCCACATATCCTAAGGCTCCTGCATTCCAGGTGGATTCTTTACCACTGAGCCACCAGGGAAGACTGCCCTACATTGCTTTTTGTCTCTCAAATTGGCTCTAGAGAAACAGACTTGTGATGATAGCCAGTGGGAATAGAATCAATGTAAATTCCTGTGACTAAGTCAGTTAAAAATTTGCAAAGATAGCTAATCCTCCTAGTGTACACAGTTAGCCTTTCTTTGCCAAGATTACATATTGTGTCCTCTTGGCATGGTCCTGAAGGGGGCTTACGTGCTTTGTGTTTTAAATCAAAACTCGATTTGTTGTGGCAGTTTTAATCAGAACACATTCCAGTTTGAATCATTGCATCCAACTTTGCAAAAACTCTGTTTTAAATAGCTTCAACTGAAAAGTTTATTATTTTGAACTCTAAAAATGAACAAATTGATTCACAAAGACATAGGCATTTGAATGGTGGGTGACTGACTTTCATTTGGTTTGTACATTCTGCTTTCAATATGGGAGGTTTTTCCACACAAAAAGAAAAAAAAAAAAAAAACACGCTGAAAGATACTCAGAACTCACATGTGTTTTTACAATGAACTCCAACAAAAAGTTCAGCCTTTTTTTTCAAATTTTTTTACTTGCAAAACTTCTGAACTGATGGCTCAAAAATCCATTCGATTTTCCATACCTCCTGAAACAGTTTCAATATGATGATCTCTTTTGGCATGTCTTCCCAGGAGATTACTATATTAAATCTGCACTACTTTCCTGGCCGCCAATGCTTTGATGGTCTATTTCCAGAATCTGGCAACAAGGCTGGCACCATTAAAAGTCTTTGAAATGCAGACCTTATAAGTAAGGAAATGGCAAGGAAGACGACTTGCAGACGGAATGGCAGAAGCATCAGGGAGGGAGTGATGGAATGCAGAGAAAG
This sequence comes from Oreotragus oreotragus, assembly GCA_006410675.1. NCBI lineage: Eukaryota > Metazoa > Chordata > Mammalia > Artiodactyla > Bovidae > Oreotragus > Oreotragus oreotragus. Next base: position 2,743 of record SJYX01015681.1, read on the forward strand.
GAAATTTCCACTCCCAAAGCTTTTTTAAAAAGATGGTGATTGGGAACAGTGATGCTCCAGAAAGACAGAACTTCAATCACACAACAGCACTCGGTAGTTAAACAACAAATCCTACCCTGAATTATCCCCTGAGGAAATCATTTCAGAATCCCCACGGTGGCTTTTGCCAATATCTGGAGATTTTTGCATCTCACTGTCTTTCATCACTCTTAGTACCCCCACGAAAACAGCCTCATGAAAGCGAGGTGGATCGGAGTCAGGTTCCGAGGCACAAGTCAGCACGCCCTCCTGAGAGGATTCGTGTCCCTTAGGATGCAAGCTTCCTGGCCGCCGCCCGCGGGCAGCTCGGGGGTTGGCGGGGGGGCGGGAGGCGGGGCACAGGGGAGGGGTCCGTGCCTCCTATTGGCTGCCTCCAGGGCACCGCCCCCAAACCCTGGTCGCCGTCGCGAAGGACGCGGCGTCCGTTGCTTGTCAACATGGCGCCGGCCTCGCCACCTCTGTCGTTTCCAGGCAAGGTCGTCGCTGCGGCAGCTGCCGTCGACACCACAACCGAGAGCGCCGCTGTGCGGGAACGGGAGCTGCGGCGGCCAACTGTCCCGCCTCAGTGACGCGAGGCTTGAGAGACGGAGTGCTGGGAGGGCCGAAGGAGGCAGCGGGAGCTGCCATGAGGGAGGCTCTGGGGGCTAGCCGGGAGGCGGCGCTGAGGTGAAGGATGCTGACCAGGAGGCCTGGAGCCCGGAGCGCAGTCCCAGGACTGGGCGCTGAATCCTCGGACACCCACGTCAAAGCCCCCCTCAGCCCTCGCTTGAGCGGCGGGCGTCACCGACCTGGCGCCTACCTGTATCCTTCCAGCCGTGGTTGCCTGGGTGGCGGTGTTGGAAGTGGGGAGCCCCATCTTTTTTCTGTTCTGTTCCCATTATCACAGATGCTAGATGAGAGAAACCGGCCAGTCATCTTAATGTGGGTATTTGCTTAGCCAACTGTCGCTGCTCCCCTTAAACCTGAAATACCATCTTCTATTCTAGGACCACTTTCCCGGCCACCTTGTTATCTCCCCCGTTTTCAATTTTGCAGTAATTTTTTTTTTTTTTTTAATGAGTTTTGAAATAGGTAAACGTGTTCTCTGGGGATTGTTTTCTTGTACAGTTAGGCCATTATGTTCTTTACTTCATATTATCCATCTCCTCCTGCTTGGAAAAAAGAATGCCGGAAGTAAATAAAATGTTTTGGTCTCCTGAAATAGTCCGTCTTAACAGTTAACCTAACAACACTTCATTTATTTTACAGAGCTGCTAAAACCTAAGATAGTTGGTTAATTTGTTTTGTTTTCCATCCTCTGCCCAGTCTGTTGTCAGAGAGACAACAGACAGAAAATGAGAAGCAAAGGACCTGGAGCCTTCACACTGGTTTATCACTGACTTGTCCCTATTTAAGAATTGGTCTCGCCCACCTTTGACATTATTAGTTGCATTGTAGAAAACTGAAAGTGTTAAACAGTTCTGTTTTCCGAATATGTAAACCATGTTTATTCCTTCAGAGAGTGTTATGATAATTAGAGTGTAACCTTTGTATTCTCAAAGGGCTAGGTTGGTAGTGATGATGCTGTGTAATCATCTTCATTCTTGTCAGAGAGTCTCTGCTTTTCAAATTAATTCCCACTTTCTTATTGTCTCCTGGTTCTGAGAGTTGCACTTTTAAAAGCAAGTCAACAAGCAATTTTCGTTTAGTGCCTTCTATTTTGGCTAGGTGCTTGGGATACAACTCTAGTGAGGAAGACAGGTACAAACAAAGCTTAAATAATGGTAAATATCCCTCTTCTGATCATGCTTCCTCAATATTTTATCCCATCTTGTCTTGCTTTAGTTGACTTTTCAGAATGCTAACCTGCAATGACAGCTTCTAATTCTTTTCATCTATTCATTATTAACTCCATTCACTTTGGCTTTTGCCCTTGCTGCTCCTCAAAACTATCCTGACTCAAGATGTAATCTGAAATAAACCAGATTGCTTTCAGTATGGATTTGATTCTGCCCCATTGACATTGTGTTTACTTGAACCCTGAACTCCTATTACACTGACCCTGATTTATCTGTAAATCAGAAAATAGGGAAACACTGTAAGTGGCTCATTGACAAGGTGTATCTTTCCATCATTTTCATTAGTGAAATGATCATAGACTTAATATTTTTAAATTTTTAAGGTATGGATGTTGATAAAACAAAGGAAATAGTTATAAAATAAATTTGGCAGTACCTCAAATGAACAAAACCAAATAGATATAATTCCAGAATTATAATGTTGGTTTCCTATAAAGAAATGTATTACTAAAAATTTACTTAAATACTAAATATATAGTTAAAATTAAGAAAGTTATAAATAATCATTTCAATAGATACCCTGAGCCTTTGCTAAAATCCAACAACTTTTGCTAGTTTATGTGTTTGTATGCATCTATATGTATTATATATAATATACATTTTTTCCTAGTTTATACATATATAGTTGCTAGTAAATCAAGAATATCAATGTTACTAATTGGAGAAACACTTAAACACTTGTGTCATATTGTACATTCTCAGTGTCTGTAACATTTCATATTGGATACCTGGTACAGAGTAGGTATGCAAATTTATTAATAACTAAATTTTAAAAAATGAACTGTAGACTTAAAATAAGAAGTGGCTTGGTAAAATTCTACATGTGACTTCTAATATGAATTCAGTACTCAGAGGCTGTATTTCTCTACTCGAATTGGAATTTCCTAACTCTAAAAGCTATGGAAGAACAAAACTTCATAAAGTTTATCTAATTAAAATTAGATGAAGTTCTGTAATTTCAATTTCTTAAAACAATTCAAAAGAAAATAGAATAAAATTTGTTTTCAAAAAAAGGAGGGAAGGTCTCTCATGTCCCCTTCACAGTATGCCTCCTTTTTTCTCACAAGTATCTCCAGTCTTTTCCCCTTCCATTTTATCCTAGCACCCACCTTGGCTCTCTTTATTCCCTACCCAATTTAACCCTGTTTTTAATTATCTACACATATTCTCTCAACGACATTCTTGGTTTTTTGTACTCCTGTTCTTCTTTCTCAACCATCCAGTAACTATTACCACCCTATATTTCTGCTCCTTCACTCAATAATAAAAAATCTGTCAGAGAAAAGTCACAAGATTGCTGTGGTTTGATTGTTCTCAGCTTCACCAGAACAAGAACAGAATTCTGTCTTGTTCCTTTAAAATTAATTTCTGTGCCAGATCTTGATCACCTCCCCTCATTCTTAATAGCCTGTCTTACTATTTCGTAAGAGAATGGATGCATAAACTCTCTCAGGTCCCTCCCAACAAACAACACAAACCATCCTACTCCCATCACCAACCTCAGTCCCCTACCCTATCTTTTTTTCCTGACTCACTGATGGGATATCATTTTTACTGTAGAAGGTGAATCCATTCACTTATGCCCTGTTTTCATCACCTCTCTTCTCAGAAACCCTGGATTGTAAATTATCCTAACTCTCTGTTATAATTTACTTCCAACTCTTCTCTAATAGCCTTCTTTCCCAAAAGCCTATAAACACCCTCTAGTCTTGACTATCCTTAAAACTAAAAATTACATCTTTTGATCATAAGAACTCTTATAGTTCAGTTCAGTTCAGTTCAGTCGCTCAGTCGTGTCCGACTCTTTGCGACCCCATGAATCGCAGCACGCCAGTCCTCCCTATCCATCACCATCTCCCAGAGTTCACTCAGACTCACGTCCATCGAGTCCGTGATGCCATCCAGCCNTGGAACCGATTATACAGAGTGAAGTAAGCCAGAAAGAAAAACACCAATACAGTATACTGACACATATATATGGAATTTAGAAAGATGGTAATGAGGACCCTGTATGCAAGACAGCAAAAGAGACACAGATGTGTAGAGCAGACTTTTGGACTCTGAGGGAGTGGGAGAGGGAGAGGGAGAGGGTAAGATGATTTGGGAGAATAGCATTGAAATATGTATACTATCATGTAAGAAACGAATCGCCAGTCTATGTTCGATGCAGGATGCAGGATGCTTGGGGTTGGTGTATGGGGATGATCCGGAGGGATGATGTGGGGTGGGAGGTGGGAGAGGGGTTCATGTTTGGGAGTTCATGTACACCCGTGGCAGATTCATGTCAATGTATGCCAAAACCAATAGAGTACTGTAAAGTAAAATAAAGTAAAATGGAAGCTCTAAAAAAAAAAATTGATTAAATAAAATACAATAAATTTATAAGATGCAATTAAAAAAAGAACTAATTAAAAAAAAAAAAGGCAGGGACTGTGTAGTCTGTCAGGCAAGAATACTGGAGTGGGTTGCCATGCCCTTCTCCAGGGGATCTTCCCTACCCAGGGATCGAACCCAAGCCTCCTGCATTGCAGGAAGATTCTTTACCATCTGAGCTACTGGGTGGTTCATAAAAATAAATACAAAGTTATAAAGAAAAACTGACAAAATAGATTTTCACATTTTTCATAACTTGAAGATATAGTAACTTTACCTTTTGAAAAGCAAGAACCAATTTCAAATGAAAAATATTTCAAAGATAACTTGTTAATCTAAAACTTTAAGGGGAAATTAAAGTATAATTGTATAATTAAAATGAATTATCTGGAGGAAATACTTGTAATTATGATAGAAGGTTAATATTTATACTAGTCTATCTCTATTGAACTTACTGAAATTGATTTTTTAAATGAAGATCCAATAGATAAGTGACCAGTGACTCTGAACTAACAATTCACCAAAGAGGAAAATAAAAATTAGTATCAAATAAGACAATTATTCTGTTTTGCTAATGCATACATACTAAAACCTGACTTTCCACATGGTCTTACTTTTTTAAAAAATACTACCTTATACTCATGAGGTTTTAACTCATATACATATATTTCTAATGACATGTAAATTTATATAACCCTTTTGGAAATCAATTTGTCTGTGAGACACTGAAAGCTATAAAGATACATATTACCTTTTGCCTTAGTTTATCTGCTGAGAATTTTCTCCAAGGAAATCATTCAGCAAACTTTCATTACGCCATTACCATATTCTAAGTGCCATGCCAGGCATATTATATTTTATAGAAATGTAGAGGAGATACACATGATGTACCCATGAGAGTGTCATATCATCCAGGGAGGGTTAGAAAAAGCTTCATAGGGTAGGAACTGTTTGAGGTGTCCCTGAAAGGATAGATAGAGTTAGCCAGCATGTACTAAAATATAATGGCATACTACATCATGGCTTGTTCTGTTAATAATTATCTTAGTGTGATAGTGTGACCAGGCTAAGAGTCATGTAGAGAAGTGTTGAAAAATGAAGATGAAAAAACAGACCAAATTATAGGATGCCTTATATTCTAATGTTACCGTGAAAGTAACAGGGAGATTTTGGAGAACAGCAAAGAATGAGAGACCTAGTGAGATTTGTGTTTAGCTGGTTTTGTGGACGTTCAAATGGAGGATGACAAGTTTAGGAGTAATATGATGAGTTAGAAGACTACTGAAGTGGTCTGGGCAAGGGATTTAGAGCATCAGAGTCAAGGCTATTGAAGAAGGTACAGAGAAGAAAAAGAATCAGGATAGCTCTAATAATTTGACAAGAGTATTGGTTATATGATTCATAGTTATTAGTGGTGGTACAATATTTGAAACAACCTAAATGAGCTACAATTAGAAAAAGATTATATTGGGAGAGGATGAGGTGGGGTATATTAGGCTATGCTTTTAAGTTACAATCATTATGTATTACTTAGCCAGTACTACAACCTATAATTTTCTTGGTTTTGTTGTTGGTTGCTTTTTTATATATATAAGTATATAACCTTTCTTTGAACAAGTATTTAACTATGGTTCTTATGGAAGTACAGCTTGTATGAAAAATAAAAGTTTAACCAGCCATCTAATATTTTTTAAATTTCAATACCATACTTTGAACAGATGCAAAGGCAAAGCATTTTTTATAACTCAGCAGGCAATATTATATATGTGTAGAGCGGAGAAGGCAATGGCAACCCACTCCAGTACTCTTCCCTGGAAAATCCCATGGATGGAGGAGCCTGGTAGGCTGCAGCCCATGGGGTCGTGAAGTCGGACACGACTGAGCAACTTCACTTTCACTTTTCACTTTCATGCACTGGAGAAGGAAATGGCAACTCACTCCAGTGTTCTTGCCTGGAGAATCCCAGGAACAGGGGACCCTGGTGGGCTGCCGTCTATGGGGTTGCACAGAGTCAGGCACGACTGAAGCGACTTAGCAGCAGCATATGTGTAGAGAGAGATTTAATTAAATCTAACAATATATAGTTGTCAGAACATTATTACAAACATTATATTTGTGATTTTCTTTGTTATTGTGGTGAGACTGCAAGCATGTTAAAACCTTGAACACAATTGTTTCCACGTGCATCATGCTCCTTCATATTTCTTACCTGAACTGAAGCAACTTCTCCCTTTCCTCCCACCCAACCATGTTGATCTTGGGTACTCTGATAGGAAGTTGCACTTTCCTCCACTGAGATGTTGTGACTTAGCAGTTAGCTATCTTGTTGAAGTCTGACTCTTTCTAATAAATTACTCTATTGGAAGAAGAAGCTAAATTTTTAGCTTTTTCCATGCTTTTGAACCAGATTCCTTCCTTTTTTTTAGTTTCAATTTTATAAATCCTTCAAAAGAAACATTAAGTAAAATTATCATGTATGCAAGTGCATGTATTTGTTTATGGTGAGGTACAAAATTTCTTAGCAGTTAGCTATCTTGTTGAAGTCTGAGTCTTTCTAATAAATTACTCTATTGGAAGAAGAAGCTAAATTTTTAGCTTTTTCCATGCTTTTGAACCAGATTCCTTCCTTTTTTTTAGTTTCAATTTTATAAATCCTTCAAAAGAAACATTAAGTAAAATTATCATGTATGCAAGTGCATGTATTTGTTTATGGTGAGGTACAAAATTTTATAATTATGGCCAATGGCATAAAAATAAATAAATAGCAACATAGTTGAAAGCGCCCATTCACAAAGTTTCAAATGACTAAAACATTCAAATAAATGTGATTGGTTTGAAGTATATAGTATTGAATAGTTTTTTTTTTCCTATGTTGCTGAAATACTGTAGGATCCTAAAATTAAGACATTTTGAATTAACAAATTATGTACTGCTTATTATTTAATATGTTATTTTACCACTAATATTTATATCTTATAAAAATTTTGATTAAATAGACCTCTTAAAGAGAATTTCAAATCTTTATTTGGGGGGAGGAGTGATTTAAACATAGTTTATTCTAAAAAGACAACTAGGCATGCTCACAATATATAACTTCAATACAATCTTATATACATCTACATCTAATGATGAGGTACTGGAAATGGTAATTCAATGACCACTTCTTAAAACTTCAGAATCATTAAAAACAGAAAAATACTATGATAAACTTGATAAAGGCATTCAGTAATGCCAGTTGAAATGTAGCTGAGTAAATGCGGACATCAGTTAACCACAGCAATTCAACTTATTTAAAGAAATAAATTTCAAATGAATGGATGATTTAGATAACCAAAATACTCTTTATCTGGCAAACTTCTTGTAAACACTGCTATGTATGGTTTTCCTGATGGTTTGTTTTATAACCTATGAGTAAATCAGCAAATTTTCCCAGTTATATTGCTAGCTGATTTTTAATATTTTAATTTGAGTTTCATAATGTGAATTAAAATATCGACCAAAACATTTAACTCATCTACTTCATATTAGTGAAATATAACCTCCTCTCATCCATACATTCCTAAGATGTGTGTGTGTGTTTAGTCACTTCAGTGGCGTCTGACTCTGCAACCCTGTGGACTCCAGCCTGCCAGGCTCTGTCCATGGGATTCTCCAGGCAAGAATGTTGGAAGTGGATTGCCATTTCCTTCTCCAGGGGATCTTCCTGATGCAAGGATCAAATCCAGGTCTCTTAATATCTACCTGTATTAGCAGGCAGATTCTTTACCACCAGCACCACATGGGAAGCCCAACATTCCTAAGATAGCAACTTGTTAATAAGTACCCAAATATCTGCATAATAAAAGAAAAGATAAACATTCTCCTTATCTGGGCTCATGATGTATAAAAGTAATTAATTTTTCCTCAAAGAAAATGAGACGTATCTTCAGTTCTATTATCAAGTCAAGAAAAAATACAACATCTGCCAGTTATACACTGACACTAATGTGTACACATACTGATTATTCCACAAAAAATCATTACATCATTAGTATGAGACTGTAATTATATTTATCAGATAGCACTGACATTCATCCACTAAAGACGTAAAGCACTGTCCTTAACTTATGCTGTCATTAGAGATATGAAAATTCATTTTGAGAAAAATTTAGAAGAAGAGCGCCAAATATTACTGCAGCAACAAAAAATATGTCGAAATAGAGCACGTAAATATTTTGTGGAGTCAAACCGGAGAAAAAAGTAAGTATTTTATTCAAAAGCATAGAAACTCAGTCTTTATAAATTAATAATTTCTCTACTTTGTAGCATTTTATGAACCTAAGTCATGACAGTGATTTCTGTATAAAACTTATCAAAATTTTTGTGACTTTTTAATTTTATTGTTTTTCTGCCACAACACAGAATGATGTATCATCTAGTTTAGTAAATGTAACTGAGGCAGTCTTTTCTTGTCATAGAATTTATTAGTGTCATATCTACTTCCTAAAATGACTAAATAATAAATTATTCATTTTTGTGCCATTTTATGATAAAAAGTGACCAATTGGCATTTACTCTTTAATAGAATATATTTTATTTTAATTATTATTCACTTATGTATAATTTTTAATGTATATACTTCCCTCATTCATCCAGTCAGAAAAATAGAAATATGAATAATGGTGGATATATTATAAAAAGAATTTTATAAATGATTGCCACTTTAAAAAAAGAGCTTTCTAGTATAAACTGGAAACTAAATAAAGTAAAAACACAAATGCAAAAGATCTATCTCTGCTTGACATTTCTCAAAATTCATTTGAATTACTGTTTGTTTTTTTTTTTAATGCAGAGTGGTTATGCCATTTTTATTGTTGTTTCTTTCTACCTTGTTTATATTTCTACATTAGCTGAATAGCAGAAAATCCCTAGAGTTTATTAACTACAGCATTGGGCATATGTTGCAAATCCCATTTGGGGAATACAAAATTGTTTACCTGTAATTTTTTTCTAGCACTGTATTTCTCTTTAGCTCTATACCGCCTGGTGTAGTTGATAATATTTAATAAAGCTTCATTTTGTTTCTGTTTTTTATTTGTGTATTTCTGTTTTTCTCCTACCTTTCAGCTCCTGAAGCTTATAAAAGGCACTGATAGGTGTTCAATAAAGAAGAATAATCTTATGTTGAAAGGGTCATTGGCTTTGGAGTCAGAGATCTAGGTTAAAATCCTAGCTCCATCAGTTAGAGCAAATTATTTAAGCTCTTTGAGCTTTAGTTTCTCATTTATGATTGCAATTAACACTATATGTTTCAGGGAATTGTATGTAGAGCAAAAAAGTTTAATAATAGAAATAGTTGAGAACACATATACAAAATAAATATTTGTCATGTAGTGCTTCAGCATTAAAGCTTATTTTATTGATTAACAAATTAATATCTGTCAATTGTACATTTTTAATAGTCTTGCTGTATGAAATGGCAGGCTTTATATGTGGAATTTGATTCATAAAATTCCAGCCTATCTTGTCTCATCAAATACCATAAGAATTCTGATGTAGAAAATATAGAAGAAAATTTTGGGTTTAAAATTCTAAAAGGCAGTACATTTTCCAATATAATTTCATTATGTTTTCCTTTTCTGTTGCCCTACAGATGGCTAAAGAAAACCTGTTTTTATGTAAAGCTACATAAAAGTGTTTCTTTTAAATGCTAATTATTTCTATATTCATCTTTTATAAAGAGAACAAAATTCTAAATACACTTCTGAACTTCAGAATATATCTATCATTGTGACTTTTTTGGCCTTGCTATTTATCCATTTATGTTTTACATCATCTGAGTTTATGGTGTCTATTCATGTTATGGTCATAGAGTTTAGAGAAACTATTTTTCCTACAGATAGAGATAGTCTCCTAACACTTAGGTTTTTTCCAACAAAATGAGATAAATTTGTACTTTGACATTACTCAAAAGATCTTCATAGCACCAAGTACTCTTTTTTACTTATATTAATTGCCTAAAATCACAAACATTTTATTTTCTTGTTACCATTTTTTGCATTTCTGTTTCCAGTATTTTTCTTGTATGTGTTTATCGCATTCTTAAGTTTTCCATTTTGTCACTCAGTATTCATACAGTGAAGTCCCCTTTGTTTCTCTCCAAGACCTTCCTCCACCAGTAATTACTGCTGCAATAGATATACCCATAGACCTAATCACAATAGGCATCCTGAGACTTCCCTTAATTGCTCTTAGCAATTACAGCCACAGTTGCTTGTCTTCCATAGCATCTCTTTTTTTGTTTTGTTTTATAATATTAGTTTGTGGGAACACAACCACAGATAACTTTCTAGTTAGGCTGCTTTGTGGACCAAGTAATTGTAATATATACACATACTTAAAGAATATTAACTTATTTCCTACATTGTTTTTAATTTTCAACTTAGAACTATCTTTTGATAAATTAGTGAAGAAGCATTTATTTACCAACAGCATAGCTAATTGAGTACCAATTATTAATTAGGAGAAAAATAATTTTGGTTAATCTCTTTCATCTTTATAAGTTAAAAATGTCAATAATCAGATCCAATGTGGCTTCGTGAGGAAACTAAATAGAAATAAATTATAAGAAGTAAAAACTCGAAAGAAACATTCAAATAGTTTTAAAACAATATAATGTAAGCTTGTAGGCTTAAAAGTTCAGATGATCAGACAAAACTCGTATGTAACTATATAACCAACTGGCATAATAAGAAAGAAAAGGATTGAATGAAGAAAACTGCCCAAATAAAGCGAAGAGGAAATGCTAGCAAGTGGTGAGGGTCAGGCACTTTGGAAGAATCTTTAAAACCTGTAATAAAGAAGATTCCTTAAATATCCTATAGGCAGAAAAAAAATTACCTAGAGAATCACAGGATGAATTATTTGGTGAACATGAAGTATGAGGTAGCTACATTATCTATTTGTGAGAATGGTGGAGTATGGAGTTCCCCATGAAGCAGGAAAACTGTACCTTAGAATAAATAAGGACTTATACTTTAAGCAATTTAAGTCATATTAATCAAACCTACATATACAGATGTATGGAATAAGCTAAAAAATATAAGCAGATTCAAATAAATTCAGTGATCAGTAGATTTAAATATTCCTGGATATATTATCCTTGCATGCGTGCTCAGTGGCTTCAGTTGTGTCTGACTCTTTGATACGCTATGGACTGGAGCGCACAGGCTCCTCTGTCCGTGGGATTCTCCAGGCAAGAGTGCTGGAGTGGATTGCCATGCCCTCCTCCAGGGGATCTTCCCAACCCAGGGATCAGACCCACTTCTGCATTGCAGGCGGGTTCTTTACCACCAAGCCACCAGTGAAGCCCATATTATCCATAATATATTCATAATATATTAAAGAGAAATGAAAGGAATTCAGGATATTTAGAAGTTATTTTCAGCTACTGAAAATGTTATAAAGGATAACATTTATTCATTCAACTAACATTTGAAAGTGTAGTGAAAGTGTTAGTCTCTCAGTCTGAGTCCTGTCCTACTCTTTGCAACCGCATGGAACATAGCCCACCAGGCTCCTCAGTGCCTGGAATTTTCCAGGCAAGAATACTGGAGTGGGTTGCCATTTCCTTCTCCAGGGCATCTTCCCAACCCAGAGACCAAACGTGGGTCTGCCACAGTGAAGGCAGAGTCTTTACCATCTGAGCCACCTTTCGTATACCAGAGGATAAAAAATAAAATGCATGATTCTTGCTCTCTATTTACTAATAATGAAGTAGTAAAAAACAAAACAAAAAAAAGGATGGTAGTGCTGTACAGTAAACACTATAATTGAGTCACCAACAAGGTGCTGTGGAAGTGCATCTCACATAGTACATGACAATTCCTGGAAGGGTAAATTCTTATTAGATAACCGGGAGTTAGCTCACTTGAGTGGCAAAGGAGAACAATATGTGAAAAAACTTAAATGTTATGAAATAAAAGACATTAAAGTTTTATGTGATTTAGGCACTGGAAAATGTGGAAGGGTATCAGGAAAGGAAGCTATAGAGCTGACAGGAGACATTACTAAAATAACTTTTGTGCCAGTCTAAAGAAATTAAACTCTATCCTGAGATGCTGTTGAAAGAGTAAAAGAGAGATGGTTGATCGTGTTCATATTTTATCTCATTATAACAAAGGGTAGAGAATGAATTGAAAGCATAGGCTGGAGGCAAAGAAGAGGGGTAGAAAACTGTTATGGTGATCTAAGCAAGAGAAGGTATGAAGCTGGCCTGTGAAGGCAGAGTCGGAATTGAGTAGTAGAGTCAATAGGAGTCAAGGGCATTGTGAGAAGTGGAATACTCATCAATTATGCAAACCTTATTTTGACATTTTTAATGCAAATCTAAATTACAATGCATATTTCTGTTGTCTTTTATACAGATTATGATAAATGTGTTTGATCTTTTCTTCATGCCTTAGAATCATTATTATGGGCATCAAATATTTTACTGTGTTATGTTACTGTTTTGCCCTTGAGCTATTAAGTTTAATTTAGTTTACAGTACTAGCCTCTTACTGGTTAGCTTGGTGAATTTTTTTTTTAATTTTTTATTTTTACTTTATTTTACTTTACAGTACTGTATTGGTTTTGGCATACATTGACATGAATCCACCACAGGTGTACATGAACTCCCAAACATGAACCCCCCCTCCCACCTCCCACCCCACATCATCCCTCCGGATCATCCCCATGCACCAGCCCCAAGCATCCTGCATCCTGCATCAAACATAGACTGGCGATTCGTTTCTTACATGGTGAATTGTTTGTTAAAAGATTTTTTCCCTTACTGCGTAGCTGTAATTTCTTTTTTAAAGTTAAATTTAACTTTGTTGTTGTTACTGTTTAGTCGCTAAGTCATTTCCGACTCTTTGCGACCCCATAGACTGTAGCCCACCAGGCTCCCCTATCCTTGGGATTTCCCAGGCAAGAATGCTAGAGTAGGTTGCCAGTCCCTTCTCCAGGGGATCTTCTGCACCCAGGGATCAAGCCCAGGTCTCCTGCATTGTCAGGCAGATTCTTTACCACTGAGCCTCCATTTTGAGGTAATTATAGATTCACTTGTAATTATAAAAAAATAATACAGAAAGATCCCATGCATGCATGCTGACTTGCTTCAGTCATTTCTGACTCTTTGCAGCCCTTTGGACTGTAGCCTGCCAGGCTCTTCTTGTCCATAGGATTCTCCAGGCAAGAATACTGGAGTGGGTTGCCATACCCTCCTCCAAGGGATCTTCCCAACCCGGAGATTAACCTGCTTCTCCTGCAGCTCCTGCCTTGCAGGTGTATTCTTTACCGGTGAGCCAATGGGGAAGCCCAAGATCATATAATACTCTCTATTCAGTTCCCCCAGTGGTAACATCTAGAAAAACTGTAGTGCAACCTCACAACCAGGATAATGACATTTATATAGTCAAGACACAGAACATTTCTGTTATTTCACATTGCCCTTTTATACCCACACCCACTTCCCTCCCACACCCATTCCCTGGAAATCACTAATCTGTTCTCATTTCTATAATTTTTTTCATTTCTAGAGTATTATATAAATACTATCATATATATGTATAGTGTATATATTATATATATGATGATTTATGTTTGGTTCAAGATTGCCTGTTTTCACTCAACCCATTTCTCTGGGATTCATCCAGGTTGCTGGATGAATAGCTTATTCCTTTTTGTTGCTGAGTATTATTATATTGTATTATTACCATTCACCCATTAAGGATATTTGGGTAGTTCCCAGTTTGGAGTTACTGTGAATAAAGCTGCTATAAATATTCATGTATAGGTTTTTGTGTAAGCATTGAGGGCAGGAGGAGAAGGGGATGACAGAGGATGAGATGGTTGGATGGCATCACCGAACCAATGGAAATGAGTTTGAGTAAACTCTGGGAGTTGGTGATGGACAGGGAGGCCTGGAGTGCTTCGATCCATGGGGTCACAAAGAGCTGGACACAACTGAATGACTGAACTGAACTGAAAGTCTTTATTTCTCTGGAATAAATGAAAGAGTACAATTGCTGGATCATATGGTGGTTTAGCCTTTTAAAAAACTGCTAAATTGGTCTTCAGAGTGCCTATCCACCAGCAGTGTAAGAGTGATCCGGTTTTCCACATCCTCATTAGCATTGATGTTGTAACTATTTTGTATTTTAGCCATTCTTAAAAGTATAGTGTGGAGAAGGAAATGGCAACCCACTCCAGTATTCTTTCCTGGGAAATCCCATGGACAGAAGGAGCCTGGTGGGCTACAGTTCCATTGGGTTGCAAAGAATTGGGCACAACTTAGCAACTAAACAGCAACAACAACAAAGGTGGAATAATATCTCGGTGTGGTTTTAACTGATATTTTCTTAATGCCTACTGATGCAGAATATCTTTTAATATGCTTATTTGCCATCTGCCTATCTATGAAATTTCTCATAATGTCTTTAACCATTTTCAGTTTTTTTGAACTATAGTTAATTTACAATGTTATGTTAGTTTCATGTGCACAGCCAAGTGATTCAGTTATACTATACACATTCTTAGATTCTTTTCCATTATAGGTTATTACAGGATATTGAGTACAGTTCTCTGTACCATACAGTAGATCCTTGTTGTTTGTTTTTTATCTAGTCTATATATAGTAATGAGTAGATTTTAATCCCAAACCCCTAATTTATCTTCATGCCCCTCCCACTATCCCCTTTTGTACCCATAAATTTGTTTTCTATGTCTGAGTCTATTTCTGTTTTGTAAATATGTTCATTTGTATCAGTTTTTAGAGTCCACATATAAGTGGTATGATATATTTGTCTTTCTCTAACTTCACTTAATCTGGTAATCTCTAGGTCCATAAGCAAGTGGTTTTATTTCTTTCTATGGCCAAGTAATACTCCTTTGTATATGTATAGTACTAATTTATCCATTCATCTGTTAGTGGACATTTTGGTTGCTTCTGTCAGGTTGGTTTATTTCTCTCCCTCAGTTTTTGTCTTGTCCATAACAAAGATTTGGAATGATGGACTAATTACAGCTAAAGCAGGCAAAATATCTTGACTGTTGTCTCATAATAACAGGGATTCAAAACAACAGACTAGTTACAGATCAACCACAGCTCAAGCAGACAGAACTTTTATTAAACCAGAGAGTAGATAGTACACTCTG
The DNA here is from genome assembly GCA_006410675.1 of Oreotragus oreotragus. Lineage (NCBI taxonomy): Eukaryota > Metazoa > Chordata > Mammalia > Artiodactyla > Bovidae > Oreotragus > Oreotragus oreotragus. The sequence goes on from SJYX01015681.1 coordinate 18,171, forward strand.
GAGACGTGGGAGCAGCTGTGGAAACGGTCCTCTTGGCTTCCGTTTTTATACTTCCCATCTCCTCCTCTTGGTTCTGCCCTGTGTACCCACCACCAATCAGGAAAGGGAATGCAAATAGCTGTATGCTCAAGGTCAGGGAAGGGGCCGTGTCTGGGCACTTGCAAAAGTAGCATTTTTACATATTCATCTAGGTAGGGATGGGCTGGGAGCTTTGATTAATAGTTGCAAGTTACATGACAGACTCTATTGCTCCTGCTTTCCCATATTTCAGTCTGTTATAATCAGATGTATGTATAGAATATTTATGAACCTTTAATGGGCTCCTGGCTGCCTAAGGATACTTGAGGACACAGCTGTGTACAGGAGAGAATGTGCCAGAGTTGGGAGAAGCCCTGTGGTGAGTCTGTATCCACTGTGTGCCTAGGGCACATGGGAAAGAATTGGAAAAGTCTCTGTGGCTATTTTTGTAGCTTATCTGTGAGCTCTCCTGGGAGTGTCTGAGGTGGGGTTTAGAGATCAGCTTGCATCTCTTTCCCTTAAGCCACCCCTCATTGCTCATGCCTAACTTCCAACCTAACAGTTCCATTTCTTGACTATTGTAAATAGTGCTGCTGTGAACATAGGGGTGCACGTATCTTTTCAAATCAAAGTTTTCTCCAGATATATGCCCAGGAGTGGGATTACAGAATCATATGGTCACTATTTTTAGCTTTTTAAGGAACCTCCATGCTGTTCTCCACAGTGGGTGCACCAATTTAAATTTCCATCAACAATTTAGGAGAGTTCCTTTTTCTCCAGACCCTCTCCAGCATTTATTATTTGTAGGCTTTTTAATAATGGCCGTTCTGACTGATTTGAGATGATACCTAACTGTAGTTGTGATTTTCTAATAATTAGTGGTATTGAGCATCTTTTCATGTGTCTATTGGCCATCTGTACGTTTTCTTTGGAGGAATGTCTCTTTAAGTCTTCTGCCCATTTTTTTGATTGGGTAGTTTTTCTGATATTGAAGCTGTATGAGCTGTTTTTCTATTTTAGAAACTAATTCCTTGTCAGTAGCATCATTTGCAAATATTTTATCCCAGACTATAGATTGCCTTTTCATTTTGTTTATGTGCAAAAGCTGTGCAAAAGCTTTTAAGTTTAATTAGATCCTATTTGTTTATTTTTGTTTTTATTCCCATTAGTCCAGGAGATGGCTCCAAAAATATTGCTATGATTTATGTCAGAGTGTTCTGCCTATATTTTCCTCTAGGAATTTTACAGTATCTAGCCCTACATTTAGATATTTAATCTGTTTTGAGATTATTTTTACATGGTGTTAGAGAATATTATAATGTTATTGTTTTACAGGTAGCCGTCTAATTTTCCCAGAATCACTTCTTGAAAAGATTGTCAGTCTTTTCTCCACATATAGCCTTGCCTCCTTGGTCTTCAGTTCAGTTCAGTCACTCAGTTGTGTCCAACTCTTTGCAGCCTCTTGGACTGCAGCACACCAGGCCTCCCTGTCCATTGCCAACTCCCAGAGTTTACTCAAACTCGTGTCCATTGAGTCAGTGATGTCATCCAGCCATCTCATCCTCTGTTGTCCCCTTCTCCTTCCTTCAATCTTTCCCAACATCAGAGTCTTTCCCTTTGTCTTAGACTGAGTTTTCATCCATTTTCTAATTAGATTATTTGCTATTTTATTGTCGAGTTTGAGAACCCTCTATATATTCTAGGTACAAATCCTATGTCAAATGTGTGGTTTGCAAATATTTTATTCTGCACTGGAGTTTATATTTTCACCTTCTTAATAATAGAGTCTTTCCTAGAGCAAGTTTCTCATTTTTATGAAGTCCATTTTATCACTTTTTCTTCTTATAGATTGTGCTTTTGGAGAAGCCTTTGCTTAGTTCTAGATCCTGAATGTTTTCTCCTAAAAGTTTATAGACTTACAAACTGTAAAAGTTTGTATTTTTACAGTCTAGTTTTGTAATCTATTTTAAGTTAATTTTTTTATAGTGTGTGAGACATAGGTCATGGTTTTTTGGTTTTGTTTTGCTTAACCTATGGATATCCAGTTAGTCTAGCATTCTTTGTTCAAAAACTATCTTTCCTCCATGAATTTTTTGCACCCTTGTCAGAAATCATTTGCGCATATTTATGTGGGTCTATTTCTTGGTTCTCTAAATGGCAGTCCATTCCAACACTCTTGCCTGGAAAATCCCATGGACAGAGGTGCCTCATAGGCTACAGTCCATGGGGTCGCAAAGAATCAGACCCTGAGTGACTTCACTTTCACTTTCATCTCTCCACCGAGGCTGTTACACAGTTTTGATTACTGTGGCTGTAAGTACTCAAATCACTTCCTTCCATTTTACTCTTTTTTTTTTTTTCAAAATTCTTTTATTCTAATTATTTTTCCTTTATATATAAAATTAAAATAATCTAGTTTGTATCTGTAAAAAATGTCATCTAGTTTGTATCTGTAAAAAATGTCACTAGGATTTTTATAGGAATTGCTTTATACTTGTATATCTAAAGGGTGTGGGAAGAATTGACGTAACTATGTTGAATTTACTATGTTGAATTCAATATAGAAACATACTATGTTTCTGTGTTGAATCTCCTAATGAATCCACTGAGTATTTTTCTTTCAATAGTATTTTTTAGTTCTAAAATTTCCATTTGGTTTTTCTTTATATCTTCTGTTTAATTTTGGAGACTTTGTGTTTTCATTTGCAAACCTGTCAACTTGGTGTTGGCCTATGGACTATCTTTTTTCATTTAGTTTGTGATCTTCCTGGTTCTTTGAATGACAAGTGATTTTTCTACTGGAAATCAGACATTTTCATATCTTGTTATGAGACTCTGAAACTTACTTCAGCCTCAGCTGGCTTTCTCTGGCACTGTGCCAGCAGAGGAAGGGAGTAGGAGGGGAAGACACTGCTTCATTGCTGACAGTTGGAGGTAGAAATCTAGGTTTACCCCTCTGTTGGCATGGTTGGGAAAGAGACTTCTTATCACTTCTGGGCAGTTGGAGTTACACCTTCTCACGTGGTCCCCACTGGCACCACATTGAGAGTGGCCTCATTACTGTTAGTGAAAGTTGGTAAAAGTTTTGTCTTTCCACAGGCCTCCTGAAAAGAATCCAACCAGGGGAAGTAGGGGATTGCTCATCATTGCAAGGCAGGTGATAGTGCAGACTCTCCACTTAATTACTGCTAATACTGGGACTGGGAGGACCTCATTACCACTAGATGGGGATGAAAGCCTAGCAGTCTACTGAGCTGCTCTGACAGCATTCAGCAGCGTTCTGGCTACATTCTGGCGAGGATGGAAATGAAATTTAGGCTCCCTACTCAGTCTTGACTTAGATGGGAAAAGGATCATAGTTGTTTTTTTCTATGATGTTTGTATGAAGTAGTAAGATTATTGTCAAAAAGTTTTCTGTCTTGCTACACTGGCCTTTTCCTCTTCATGGAGCTAGAGATGGCAGACTCTTTTTGGTCGTGGTGGTGAAGTAAGAGATGGTGCTTTTTTGTCCTGTTTACATTTCCATGTTGCCTATTTCTCCCACTCCAGGTATGGGATATATGAAGCCAAAAGAAAACTCAGGGAGCTTACGACCATGTTTTCCCTTGGATCCTGAGGTCCCTAGCCAGTTTGCCTCCTTTTCTCCATCTTTCAGACTCTTCTAAATTTTTTTTTTAAAATGTAATGTCCAAAATTCTTATTTGTACTTAGTGAAAGACATAGCAGAAAGTCTGTTTACCTCCTCTTCTCAGAAGCAAAATTTCTTTTTGATGTTAGTATTTCGTCTTCTGGACTTCCCTGTTGGCTCAGTGGTAAAGAATATCTCTGCCAATAGAGGAGCCACAGAAATGGGTTCAGTCCCTGGGTTGGGAAGATCCCCTGGAGGAGGCAATGGCAACCCACTCCAATATTCTTGCCTGGAGAATCCTGTGGTCAGAGGATCCTGACGGGCTACATTCATGGGGTCAAAAAGAGTCAGACACTGAGCATGTGCATACACACACATTGCTCCCTCTAGACGCTTGTTCACCCTTCTTTCATTTCTAATGCAGTATTACCTCGGAGAAGGCAATGGCATCCCACTCCAGTACTCTTGCCTAGAAAATCCCATGGACAGAGGAGCCTGGTAGGCTGCAGTCCATGGGGTCGCTAAGAGTCGGACACGGCTGAGTGACTTCACTTTCACTTTTCACTTTCATGCATTGGAGAAGGAAATGGCAACACTCTCCAGTGTTCTTGCCTGGAGAATCCCAGGGACGGGGGAGCCTGGTGGGCTGCCGTCTATGGTGTCACACAGAGTCGGACACGACTGAAGTGACTTAGCAGCAGCATACCTTCTTTGGAGGAATGTCTGTTTAGGTCTTCTGCCCATTTTTTTTATTGAGTTGTTTGTTTTGATGATGTTAAACCTTATGAGCTATTTGTAGATTTTAGAGACTAATCCCTTGTCTGTCACATCACTTGCAAATATTTTCTCCTAATCTCTCTTTCCCAGCATTAGGGTCTTTTCCAGTGAGTCAGTTCTTCATATCAAGTGGCCAAAGTACTGGAGTTTAAACTTCAGCTTCAGTCCTACCAATGAATATTCAGGACTGATTTCCTTAGAATGGATTGGTTGGATCTCCTTGCAGTTCAAGGGACTCTCAAGGGTCTTCTCCAATACCACAGTTCAAAAGCATCAATTCTTTGACATTCAGCTTTCTTTATAGTCCAACTCTCACATCCATACATGACTACTGGAAAAAACTATAGCTTTGACTAGATGGACCTTTGTTGGCAAAGTAATGTCTCTGTTGTTTAATATGCTCTCTAGGTTGGTCATAACTTTTCTTCCAAGGAGCAAGCATCTTTTAATTCATGACTGTCATCACCATCTGCAGTGATTTTGGAGCCCAAAAAAATAAAGCCTGTCATTGTTTCCACTGTTTCCCCATCTATTTGCCATGAAGTAATGGGACTAGATGCCATGATCTTAGTTTTCTGAATGTTGAGTTTTAAGCCAACTTTTTCACTCTACTCTTTCACTTTTATTAAGAGGCTCTTTAGTTCTTCTTCACTTTCTGCCATAAGCATGGTGTCATCTGCATATCTGAGGTTATTGATATTTCTTCTGGCAATCTTGATTCCAGCTGGTACTTCATCCAGCCCAGTGTTTCTCATAATGTACTCTGCATAAAAGTTAAATAAGCAGGGTGACAATATACAGCTTTGATGTACTACTTTCCCAATTTGGAACCAGTCTGTTCTTCCATGTCCCGTTCTAACTGTTGTTCTTTGACCTGCATACAGATTTATCAAGAGGCAGGTCAGGTGGTCTCGTATTCCATCTCTTTCAGAATTTTCCACAGTTTGTTGTGAACCACACAGTCAAAGGCTTTGGCATAGTCAATAAAGCAGAAGTAGCTGTTTTTCTGGAACTCTCTTGCTTTTTCAATGATCCAGCAATGTTGGCAATTTGATCTCTAGTTCCTCTGCCTTTTCTAAATCCAACTTGAACATCTGGAAGTTCACGGTTCACATACTGTTGAAGCCTGGCTTAGAGAATTTTGAGCATTACTTTGCTAATACTAGAGATGAGTAATGCTAGCATTACTTTGTACGGTAGTTTGAACATTCTTTGTCATTGACTTTCTTTGGTATTGGAATGAAAGCTGACCTTTTCCAGTCCTGTGGCCACTGCTGAGTTTTCCAAATTTGCTAGCATGTTGAGTGCGCACTTTCACAGCATCATCTTTCAGGATTTGAAAGAAGAGCTCAACTGGAATTCCATCACCTCCACTTACTTTGTTCATAGTGATGCTTCCTAAGGCCCACTTGACTTTGCATTCCAGGATGTCTGGAATAATCACCATTGTGATTATCTTGGTCATGAAGATCTTTTCTGTATAGTTCCTTTGAGTATTCTTGCCACCTCATCTTAACATCTTCTGCTTCTGTTAGTACATACCATTTCTGTCCTTAATTGTGCCCATCTTTGCGTGAAATGTTCCCTTGGTGTCTGTGATTTTCTTGAAGAGATCTCTATAGTCTTTCCCATTCTATGGTTTTCCTCTATTTCTTTGTATTGATCACTGAGGAAGGCTTTCTTATCTCTCCTTGCTATTCTTTGGAACTCTACATTCAAATGATATATATTTATAGACTTAGAGAATAAACTTATGGTTGCCAGGGGCAAGGATGGGAGGAAGGAATTGTTAGGGAGTTTGGGACATGTACACACTACTATATTTAAAATGGATAACCAACAAGGTCCTACTGTATAGCACAAAGAACTCTGCTCAATGTCATGTGGCAGACTGGATGGAAGGGCAATTTGGCGGAGAATGAATACATGTATATGTATGGCTGAATCACATTGCTGTCCATTTGAAAATATCACACTGTTAATCAGCTATACTCAAATAAAAAATTAAAAATGTTAAAGTAAAAAGTAAATAAACACCATGGAATGCTACTCAACCTCAAAAAAAGAAGGAAATCCTATCATTTCTGACAACATGAATGAACCTAGAGGACATTATATGAAGAGAAATAAGCTAGACACAGAAAGACAAATATCGCATAATCTTTCACTTACACTTATATGTAGGCGCTAAAAACAAAATTGAACTCATGGTAACAAAGTGGAATTATGGTTTCCAGAGGCTGATGGGGAGGATGGGGGGATAAAAGGAGAGAGATTGATCAAAGAGTACAAACTTTCAGGTTTAAGTGAATAAGTTTGCAAACCAAATGTACAGCCTGGTGACTATAGTTAATATTAATAATAATGTATTATAAAAAATAATACTGTATTATATGCCATAAATTTGCTAAGAGAATAGAGCCCAAGTTATCACACAAAGTAATCAGAGGTGATGTTATGTTAGTTAGTTTGATTGTTGTATTCATTTCAGTGTGTACATATATATCAAAACATCATGTCGTAAATCTTTAATACATATAATTTTTATTTATCCAAAAAATTTATTTTTACATTACCAAAGAAGACCATGTTTCTTCTGTGAAAAAATGTAATTCCATGGTAAATGGGAGGCAGCAACATACCCTTCCAATGCTGAATTCTGCAATGGCAGAGAAGTTGTCTCTCATTTTTATCCCCAGATCCTTTTATTCCCACAGTTCTTACCACAGTGCCTGACATATATTAACATAAAAGAAAATCAGTAACTACTCTTTAAGTGAATAAGGAAGAAACTACATTAATCATCACTTTTTTAATAAGCAAAGTTTTTTAGTAAGACTTTGTTTTATTGAGCCTGTTATTAAGTTTGGGAGTGGAAACGTCTGCTTTTTGATCACATTCCATCCCTTGTTTAATTCAATTCAGTCTATCACAGCCCATATTTCCTATGAAACAATAAAGTGTTGTGTGAAATTATTTTTTACTATCTTTATGCATTTTATCCCAGAGAACAGGGGCACTGTGGAACATTATAAAATTATAGTGATAGTAGTTTGCTATCAAAATGAACTTCTGCTTATAGCATGGAAAATAATCACTTCTTAGCTTTGGAAATCCATCATTCCTCATTGCCAAATTGTTGAACTGGTGTTATTTTCTCAATATTTTCTCAGTCTGAAAAACTGCTAATTTTTTTCTTTTTCTCAGCTCAGAACCTTTGCATGCTATTTCTTCAGCCTAAAGCATATACTTCCCCCTCATTCTTTTCATGACTAGCCTCCTTATTCTGAAAATTGTAGCTTAAGTGTCATGTCTCCAGAGAAATGTTCCCTGTTTACTTTATTTAAAGTGAGTTTCCTTGGTTCCCTATCATGGACTAAAGTTTGTTTACTTCAGAGCACTATGACAATTAGGAACTCTTTGTTTACTTGAGTAGATTGCCTCAGTAGATTATAAATAACTACATAGACCATATCTGTTTTACTTATCCCCAGCAGATAAATTATTAAGTTAAAATAATAAATAACTGCGTTTAAATGTGCGCGGATCTGTTGATGTTAACATGTGGTCAGACATTTGTTCAACAATTATTTATTGAACATCCGCCAAGTGCAAGGCTTTGGTATTCTAGAAATACCAAAATTCTAGGAATTCTAGTTTTCAGTCCCTGTACTTAGAGAACTGAATACGATGGGTGAGAGACAGTTCCTATGCGATTAATTCTTTGATTCAACAATGAATATTCCAAGCAGGATGCTGTGTGCTGACCCAACTGTCCTTCTTAAGATACTGAGAGTCTAACAAGTAATACAGAAAACTGAAGAGATGATTACAGGTTAGTGGACAAATACTATAAGAAAATCAAGCTTAGTGTTCTTTGGGAAGCCAGTTTTGTTACAAGTGATTTCTGAGACAAAAATGCTTTAGAAAAAGAGAGAAAAATTACCCCAAAAAGGCTGTTACATAGTACATGGTATAATGATTAAAAACCAGCCAAAACCAGACTGCCTAGTTTAGACTACCAGTTCGTCCACTTAGTGATTAATGTGACCTTAGAAAAAAGTACTTAACCTTTCAAAGACTGAGTTTTTTCATCTATAAAATACTTAACTCAGAACTATTGTGAGATAAAACAAGATAATACACATAAAATACCTATCATATATAATGCCTGACCATAGTAGCACCTGGAGTAAATGATTATTATTATTATGTCATTTTCACAGGTTGCCTTATGTGTAGTAATGAACTTTTCTTTCCCAGCAGTCTTCACCCAAACTTCCTTTTTAAATCAGTCCCTAGAATCCCGATTGTATCCCCTGTCCAGAATACAAAGGTCAGCTATATAAACTCTTACCCATGTGCAGAGTGCCTTTCACATTGCAAAGAACACAACGTGGAAAATGTTCATCCCCTCCAAAGCAAAATGAAGGCTTAAAACAGGTGAAGATGTGATTGTATTAGAAACTGTTCCTAGAAACTCAAATTTAGATTAATATGGATAAAAGTAAATTTTTAGGTATGTAAAAAGTTCTCTGCTTAACAGCTTCTGTTTTTCTCAATGATAAAATATGTGAGAGGAAAATAGAAGGTGATATTGTAGAAAGTAAAAAGAAACTAGTAGATATTTGATTGGAGAAGGCAATTTCACCCCACTCCAGTACTCTTGCCTGGAAAATCCCATGGACAGAGGAACCTGGTAGGCTGCAGTCCTTGGGGTCGTGAAAAGACAGACACGACTGAGCGACTTCACTCTCACGTTTCACTTTCATGCATTGGAGAAGGAAATGGCAACCCACTCCAATGTCCTTGCCTGGAGAATCCCAGGGATGGCGGAGCCTGGTGGGCTGCCGTCTGTGGGGTCGCACAGAGTCGAACACGACTGGAGCGACTTAGCAGCAGCAAAGGATGGAGTACAAGGAATCATTGTTGCCCCTCATTATCACTCCTAACCTGTCTGTTTTCTTTAAAATCCTCCAGCTCTTTTGAAGCACATCCAGTCGAACTATGTTGCTCACCACTCTGATTGTGGTTATCTATAGATCCTCTATGTCATCCCTTGAAAATTTTAGCACCTGGCTCTTTTTGTCTTCCTACCACTATTCTAGTGATTGTTCTTTGTAATTCCAATATTTGCCTAAACCACCCATCCAACCTGATGGCTTGTTATTTTCTTGAACTTCACCCTGTCATTGACCTCAGCTATTACCAATTGCTCCTCTACCTCCTAAACCTAAATTTCAAGTACTTCAATCTCTATACCTCCTATCTTTCCATATCACTTCCTCCTAGTACTCTGAATTCAGCAATTCTAAGACCCCACCCCAGTCCACTTGTCTTTGAGTTTTTTCATCTATAAAATACTTAACTCAGAACTATTGTGAGATAAAACAAGATAATACACATAAAATACCTATCATATATAATGCCTGACCATAGTAGCACCTGGAGTAAATGATTATTATTATTATGTCATTTTCACAGGTTGCCTTATGTGTAGTAATGAACTTTTCTTTCCCAGCAGTCTTCACCCAAACTTCCTTTTTAAATCAGTCCCTAGAATCCCGATTGTATCCCCTGTCCAGAATACAAAGGTCAGCTATATAAACTCTTACCCATGTGCAGAGTGCCTTTCACATTGCAAAGAACACAACGTGGAAAATGTTCATCCCCTCCAAAGCAAAATGAAGGCTTAAAACAGGTGAAGATGTGATTGTATTAGAAACTGTTCCTAGAAACTCAAATTTAGATTAATATGGATAAAAGTAAATTTTTAGGTATGTAAAAAGTTCTCTGCTTAACAGCTTCTGTTTTTCTCAATGATAAAATATGTGAGAGGAAAATAGAAGGTGATATTGTAGAAAGTAAAAAGAAACTAGTAGATATTTGATTGGAGAAGGCAATTTCACCCCACTCCAGTACTCTTGCCTGGAAAATCCTATGGACAGAGGAACCTGGTAGGCTGCAGTCCTTGGGGTCGTGAAAAGACAGACACGACTGAGCGACTTCACTCTCACGTTTCACTTTCATGCATTGGAGAAGGAAATGGCAACCCACTCCAATGTCCTTGCCTGGAGAATCCCAGGGATGGCGGAGCCTGGTGGGCTGCCGTCTGTGGGGTCGCACAGAGTCGAACACGACTGGAGCGACTTAGCAGCAGCAAAGGATGGAGTACAAGGAATCATTGTTGCCCCTCATTATCACTCCTAACCTGTCTGTTTTCTTTAAAATCCTCCAGCTCTTTTGAAGCACATCCAGTCGAACTATGTTGCTCACCACTCTGATTGTGGTTATCTATAGATCCTCTATGTCATCCCTTGAAAATTTTAGCACCTGGCTCTTTTTGTCTTCCTACCACTATTCTAGTGATTGTTCTTTGTAATTCCAATATTTGCCTAAACCACCCATCCAACCTGATGGCTTGTTATTTTCTTGAACTTCACCCTGTCATTGACCTCAGCTATTACCAATTGCTCCTCTACCTCCTAAACCTAAATTTCAAGTACTTCAATCTCTATACCTCCTATCTTTCCATATCACTTCCTCCTAGTACTCTGAATTCAGCAATTCTAAGACCCCACCCCAGTCCACTTGTCTTATCACCGTTTTTCTGTTCATTGTGTGCTCAGTCATGTCTGACTCTTTGTGACACCATGGACTATAACCCACAGGCTCCTCTGTCCCTGGAATTTCCCAGTCAAGAAACCTGGAGTGGGTATACAATTTCTTCTCCAGGGGATCTTCCCCACCCAGGGATCGAACCCACATCTTGGATCTCCTGCATGCATGCGTGTTAAGTTGCTTCAGCCATGTACAACTCTGTGACCCCATGGACTGTAGCCCGCCAGGCTCTTGTGTCCATGGGATTCTCCAGGCAAGAATACTGGAATGGGTTGCCTTGCCCTCCTCTAGGAGATCTTCCCAACCCAAGGATGGAACCATGTCTCTCATATTTCCTGAATTGGCAGGCAGGTTCTTTACCACTAGCACTACCTGGGAAGCAGACAGTGTCTTTACCACGGAGCCACGTGAGAAGCCCCTGTTCATTCCATCCCTTATATCCTTACATTTATTCAAACTGAATAAAGTGATCTATCATTATCATTCCCTTACATGTATTAATACCTCCAAATCCCTTGTGGTTAATTTCTACCCTTATAACAACCATTGTTCTGATTTCTATAATCAGAATTCATTTTGCCTGTTTTTGTACTTTTGTTCTGGCTTCTTTTTCTTAATGTTGAAAGTCATCCTCATCATTTTATATATATATATATATATATATATCTCAGTAGGTCATTCTTTTTTATTGTTGAGTGGCATTACATTGTAAGAATATATCATAATTTGTTTATCCATTTTCCCATTGATGGACATGAAGTTGTTCTAATTTAGGACTATTAATAAACTACTGGCTGTGATAATTCAAGCTGAAGTGGTAAAACATGCAAGAACTGATAAGAATTTTTTTGTGGATGTGTGTTTCATTTCTCCCAAGTAAATACCTAAAAGTAGAATTGCTGGGTCTTAGGGTATATGTGTGTTTATCGGTGTATGAAGCTGTCAAACAATTTTCCAAAAGGGCTAACCATTTTACATACCCACTAACAATGTACATGAGCCCCAGTACCCAGTAGCTTTTTAACCTTCCCACTCAACCTTTTCACATTTAGCCATATAATGGACTTTAAATGGTTTTATTTTGTAGTTCCCTGATGAGTCATTCCTGTATAGTTTTTGTGAAGTCCCTGGGAAGGAGACTTCATTTTTTAATTGGATTTTCATATTCTTGTCATTGTAAGATTTTTTTATGTATTCTGGATACCGTTTCTTTGTCAGAGATATGTACTGTAAGTATTTTCTTCCAATTGGTGGCTTGCCTTTTCATTTACTTAATGAAATCTTTCAAAAAGCAGTTGTAAGTTTTAATAAAGAATAGTTTATCAATTTTTTGTTCTAAGGATAGTTCTTTTTGTGTCCTCTGTAAGGACAGTTTTCTATAGCAGTTTTGCTAACTTATTTCTTTTAAGAAGTTAGTCCACTTTCTCTAAGTTGTTCAGTTTACTAGCATAAAGTTGTTCATAATATTTTCCGAGTTTTTAAATGCCTGGGGTATTTATAGTGATATTTCATTCATGATACTGATCATTTTTGTTTGCTCTTTTTTCTTCATCACTTTTGATAGGAGTTTATCAATTTTATTTAGATTTTCATAAGCAAATTTAGTCTATGTGGTCTCTATTTTTTGTTTAGTATTTCATTGGTTTCTTTTCTGATTTTTGTTTATTCCTTTCTTTAGAATAAATTTGTTCTACTTCTAACACCTTAAAATAGAAATTAAATTATTGATTTTAAACCATTCTGTTTTTCTAATATAGGCTTTTAAAGCTATTTCCCTCTTAACAATCTTATAACTACATTTAACAGGTTTGATATGCTGTATTTACATTTTCAGGTAGTTTAAAAACTTTTCTTTACTTTTGATTTCTTCTTTGACCTGTGGCTTATCTAGGAGTATATTGCTGTGGTGGTTTTTAATTTCCAGTTATTTGGAGCTCTCTTAGATATCATAATTGATTTCTAATTTTTTGGTCAGAGAACGTGTTCTGTAGGATTTAAATTTTATGAGATTCATTGGCATATATGTTATGTCCCTACCTAAGATTTCTTATGGTGTACTTGAAAAGAATGTATATGTTGTATCTAAAACAGTTGTTGGTTATAAACAGTTCTATAAATAACAAAGTCAAAGTAGTTGATAGTGTTCTTCAAATCTTCTGTATTCTTACTGATATTATTTATCTGGTTGTTCTATCAGTTGTTAAGAGTGAGATATTACAGTATGCAACTATGATTGTAGATTTATCAGTTCCTCTCTTTAGTTCTGTTTGTGTGATGTATCTTGATGATCTGTTATTTAAGTGCATACATATTTATGATTGTTATGTTTTTTTGATAAACTGACCCTTCTCTCATTATGAAATGTTGTTTTTCATCTTGTAATACTCCTGTCTTAAGGCCTACTTCATCTGGTATTAATATATATCATATATATATATAATTTTTTTCCTGCTTTTTCATCCTTTGGCTTTCATCCTATCTGTATTTGCAGTGGTCTTCTTGGGTTTTGCTTTATAACCAATTTAGCACGTGTTTCAGTTATAAACTGTGAATAACTATGAAAGGGCTAAGATTTTTAACCAGCTTGCAAGCTAATGATTTAGCTTACACAATTTCATATATGTTGTGGTAGGCTAAAAGAAAAACATAACCCCCCTAATTCAAAGATAGACTTTCCATAGGAAAAGCAATAGCCAAAGAATATCTTGTGTCAATTTCCAACCTCCAGGCCCTGAAGGGCAATGTAGTGAAGGCCACAGCAGTTATATATACAGTAAAGTTCATTACAGAGTAGGAAGCACAGAATTGGGCAAGTCTAATCTTATACATTGCTGCTGCCCATCCTCACCTCCAAAGAGAGAGACATCTTATCTTTACTCTGGAATGTAAACAAGTAGAGATCTCTATCTTTACCACCCCAGATTGTCTCCAGGAAGAAAGACCTTTCTAAGCTTTACTATCCTGGAATGTCTCCTTATACAAACATTTTTACCTAGGCTGTAAATGCCTTCAAAGAGGACCTGAACTGTGTAGAAACATGAAATATTCATAGAGAATTATCTCCCCAAACCAAGACTCTGCTTTTTAAATGGAGTGTTTAGTTCATTTACATTTAATAATTACTGAAATGGTTTGATTTAGGTCTATAATTTAACTTTGTTTTCTATTAATTCTTTATTTTTTTCTATTGTTTGTCTTTTCCTCCTTCCTGTCTTCCTTTGACTTAGTTAAAAAAAAAGTGTTTTTTTTTTTCAGTTTTCCTTTTTTCAGTAGTTCCTCTTGGAATTGCAATATTTATTAACTGTTTATAGTTAATATTAGATCATTTCACATAAAATATAAGGATCTTTCAACATTTTAATTATGTTTACCCACCTAGCTGGCATCCTTTGTGCTGTTTTTGTCATTTCTCTTATACCTATACATGTTATAAACCCACAATACATATTGGGTTTTTTTGTATTAAACCTCCAGTTGTCTTTTTAACAGTTGAGGAAGAGAGAATTAATATACCCTTTTCCATTTACCTGCATATTTATTGTTTTCAGTGTTCTTCATTCCTTTGCGTAGATCCTTGTTTCCATCTGGTGTAATTTCCCTTTAGCCTGAAGAACTTCCTTTGGCATTTCTTGTAGTACAGGACATCTGGCAATACTCTCAGCTTTTGTTTATCTGAAGATAACTTTATTTTACTTTCACTTTTAAAAGACAGTTGCACTGAATCCACAGTTCTGAGTTAACAGCTATTTTCTTTAGCTCTATAAAAAGGCCACTCTCTTGTCTTGTGACTTCCATGTTTCTCATGGAGAAGTTAACTGTCATTCTCATGAAACGTTAGCTGTCATTCCTATTTTATTCCTATATATGTAGTATACCTTTTTTTCTGTGACTACTTTTAATATTTTATGTTTGGTTTTTNCCCATGGACTGCAGCCCACCAGGCTACTCCGTCCATTGGATTTTCCAGGCAAGAGTACTGGGGTGGGGTGCCATTGCCTTCCCCGGAAGAGATCTCTAGTCTTTCCCATTTTATTGTTTTCCTTTATTTCTTTGCATTGATCACTGAGGAAGGCTTTCTTATCTCTCCTTGCTATTCTTTGGAACTCTGCATTCAAATGAGTATATCTTTCTTTTTCTCCTTTGCTTTTTGCTTCCCTTCCTTGAACAGCTATTTGTAAGGCCTCCTCAGACAGCCATTTTGCTTTTTTGCATTTCTTTTTTGTGTGGGGAATGGTCTTGATTCCTATCTCCTGTACAATGTCAAGAACCTCCATCCATAGGTCATCAGGAACTCTGTCTATCAGATCTAGTCCCTTAAATCTATTTCTCACTTCCACTGTATAATCATAAGGGATTTGATTTAGGTCATACCTGAATGATCTAGTAGTTTTCTCCACTTTCTTCGGTTTCAGTCTGATTTTGGCAATAAGGAGTTCAAGATCCAAGCCACAGTCAGCTCCCAGTCTTATTTTTGCTCACTGTATAGAGCTTCTTCATCTTTGGCTGCAAAGAATATAAGCAATCTGATTTCAGTGTTGACCATCTGGTGATGTTCATGTGTAGAGTCTTCTCTTGTGTTATTGGAAGAGGGTGTTTGCTATGAGCAGTGTGTTCTCTTGGCAGAATTCTATTAACCTTTGCCCTGCTTCATTCTGTAGTCCAAGGCCAAATTTGTTTGTTACTCCAGGTGTTTCTTGACTTGGTACTTTGGCATTCCAGTCTCCTATAATGAAAAGGACATCTTTTTTGGATGTTATTTCTAGAAGATCTTGTAGGTCTTCATAGAACTGTTCAACTTCAGCTTCTTCAGCATTACTGGTCAGAGCATAGACTTGGATTACCATGATTGTTTTTGAGATTGCATCCAAGTATTGCATTTTGGACTCTTTTGTTGACTATGATGGCTACTCCATTTCTTCTAAGGGATTCCTGCCCACAGTAGTAGATATAATGGTCATTTGAGTTAAATTCACCCATTCCAGTCCATCTCAGTTCACTGATTCCTAGAATGTGACATTCACTCTTGCCATCTCCTGTTTGACTACTTCCAATTTGCCTTGATTCCTAGACCTAACATTCCAAATTCCTATGAAATATTGCTCTTCACAGCATCAAACCCTGTTTCCATCACCAGTCCCATTCACAACTGGGTGTTGTTTTTGCTTTGGCTATCCCTTCAGTCGTTCTGGAATTATTTCTCCACTGATCTCCAGTAGCATATTGGGCACCTACCAACCTGGGGAGTTCATCTTTCAGCGACCTATCTTTTTGCATTTTCATTCTGTTCATGGGGTTCTCAAGGCAAGAATACTAAGTGGTTTGCCATTCCCTTCTCCAGTGGACCACATCCTGTCAGACCTCTCCACCATGACCCAGCCATCTTGGGTGGCCCCACACAGTATGGCTTAGTTTCACTGAGTTAGACAAGGCTGTGGTCCATGTGATCAAATTGGCTAGTTGTCTGTGATTGTAGTTTCAGTCTGTCTGCCCTCTGATCCCCTCTCTCAGTGCTTACCATCTTACTTGTATTTCTCTTACCTTGGACATGGGGTCTCTCTTCATGGCTGCTCCAGCAAAGCGCAGCTGCTGCTCCTTACCTCTCATTCAAGGTAGCTCCTCTCGACCATGCTCGCAGGCTGTTGGTCCACTGCTCCAACAACAGAAAATACCCTTGCATCTCATCAAAGAAAAATGTTTTGTTACCAAACCCTTTATATCCTATGGGTCTTCAACACGATTTATCGATATATCTTGCCCTTTGTTTCTTAAACGGTGCTTTCTCATTTTATCTTCTGTATATTTCCACCAACCAAAAGGACTATGGAGCTTCATTCTCTGCAATTTGTGTTACTAAGTAAGTATATTGAACTTGCATCTTGAAATACATACATATTCTCACCCTTCAAATTCTGATGAGATTCTTACCCATCCCGAAGAAAATGTTCCCCCGCAACAACTGAGAATCACTAACCTAGAGTCCTTGGGCCACACAGGTGGAGAGCATTCAAGCTAAAGATATCTAGATTCTATTTTGATAGCCCAGTTTTCTTCTGCAAGTATTCCCAACACATTCTTTAGGAGGAGTTTCCCTCTGGCTTTCTGTGATTTGAACTAGACTGTCAGTCACACATGTGTATCTGGTACAGCTACTGGTTGCAGGAGTCCACAGAAAAGCAGGAGAAAGACTTTCTTGTCCTGTCTGACCCATATGGTCTGGGGTCTTTATCTGCAGAATTCATGCATATAAAATGTAATGCCTGAAGAAGAACTCTAGGTTGAGCTGTGGCCTTAACAATGGAAGCTTCTGGTTCTTCCTTTTCTTAGCCCTTTGAAATTTCATTCACCAAATATCTTTACATAACATCTGGTGTCTTCATCGAGTCTTCCTAGTTTTTCTAATAAAATATTCAAAAATTCATTTACTCTAAATATGGGTCACAAATATCCCAAAGTGTTGCCCATCACACTCTCCACCACCATCACACCCACACACACACACACACACACACACACACACACAGACAATGGACTTGATTATAAGCAATGATCAAAGGGACTTGATTATAAGCAGTGATCAAAGTCTGACAAGAAAGGAGCAAGCCAAACATCAGTGGAAACTGATAAGACTCCAAAAGAAAAAAGTCTTGGACATCAAATGCCCTGGATCTCTCTGACTCAACTTTTACTTTCCCATCTTAGATTTCTGGGATCCCTCTGTGCCATTACCAGGCCCAAATGCAAACCTCTTTTTTTCCTATTTTTAAATGTTTTGAATTGTGTATCTTTTTTCAAGTGTAACTAAATACAGCATTATATTAGTTTCAGGTGTGTGAGGTAGTGACTCAACATTTATATACGTTACAAATTAATCACCATGTTAAGCCCAATAATATCTGTCACCACACAAGAGTTATTACAATATAATTTACTATATTTCCTATGCTGTTCATAAAATCCATGACTTATTTATTTCATAGCTAGAAATTCATATTTCTAAATTCCCTTCACCTGCTTCACCCAACTGCCAACCATCTGCTCCTTTGGCTACCACCAGTTTGCTCTCTGTATCAATCACTCTGCTTCAGTTTTGGTTTTTGTTCATTTGTTTTGGTTTTTAGATTTACATATAAGTGAAATTGTACAATATTTATCTTTCTCTGATTCATTTCGCTTAGCATAATACTCACTAGGTCTATCCATGTTGTTGCAAATAGTAAGATTTCATTCTTTTTTATCACTGAGTTATATTCCTTTATATATATATATATATATATATATATNACCATCTGCTCCTTTGGCTACCACCAGTTTGCTCTCTGTATCAATCACTCTGCTTCAGTTTTGGTTTTTGTTCATTTGTTTTGGTTTTTAGATTTACATATAAGTGAAATTGTACAATATTTATCTTTCTCTGATTCATTTCGCTTAGCATAATACTCACTAGGTCTATCCATGTTGTTGCAAATAGTAAGATTTCATTCTTTTTTATCACTGAGTTATATTCCTTTATATATATATATATATATATAATCTTTTTTATCCATTCATCTATTTATGGATACTTAGGTTGTATCCATATCTTGACTATTGTAAATAAGGCTGCAGTGAACATAAAGGTGTGTATATCTTTTCAAATGAGTGTTTTCATTTCTTCTGACAAATATCCAAGTGGAATTGTTGGATTATAAGATAGTTCTATTTTTAATTTTTTGAGGAAAGTCTCTGTTTTCTATAGTGGCTGTGCAAATTTACATTCCCACCAACAGTGTACAAGGATTCTTTTTTCTCCACATCTTTGCCAACACTGATTGTTCTTTGCCTTTTTAGTAATAACCATAACAACAGTGTGAGGTGATATCTCATTGTGGTTTCTATTTGCATTTCCCTGATGGTTCATGATGAGCATTGTTTCATGTGTCTGTTGGCCATATATATTTTTTCCTTTAAAAAATATCTTTGGTGGTCCTCTGCCCATTTCTAATCAAGTTTTTTATATTGAGGTATATCATTGTTGTTTAGTTGCTAAGTCATAACTGACTCTTTTGCAATCCCATGGACTGAAGATCAGGCTTCTCTGTGGGATTTTGCAGGCAAGAATACAAGAGTGGATTGCCATTTCCTCGGAGATCAAACCCTCATTTCCTGCATTGACAGGCAGATTCTTTACCACTGAACCACCTGGGAAGCCCATTGACATATGTAGTTTTTATATACTTTGAATAATAATCCCTTATCAGATATATCATTTGCAAATATTTTCTCCCATTCAGTAGACTTCTCTTTAATATTGTTGATGATTTTATCTGATATGGAAAAGCTTTCTAGTTTTGTTTTGTTGGTTTATTTTAGCTTTTGTTGTCCTTGCCTGAGGAGACAAATCCAAAAAAAAATATTACTGAGACTGATGTCAAAGAATGTATGGTTAATATTTTCTTCTAGTTTTCTAGTATCAGATCTTACATTTGTCTTTAATCAATTTTGACTTCATTTTCATTTAATAGTGTAAGAAAGTGATCTAGATTCATTCTTTTGCAAATAGTTCTCTGGTTTTTCCAACAACATTTATTGAAGAGATTGTCTTTTCCTCATTGTGTATTCTTGCCTCCTTTACCAAAAATTAATTGACCATATAAGCATGAGTTTATTTCAAGACTCTCTATTCTGTTCACTGATTTACGTGTTTGTTTTTGTGCTAGTACCATACAATTTTGATTACCATAAGCTTTGTGGCATAGTTTGAAATTAAGGAGCATAATATATCCAACTTTGTTCTTCTTTCTTAAGAATATTTTGACTATTTGAAGTATTATGTGTTTCCATACAAAATTATAAAATTATTTGTTTTGTTTTATGAATAATGCCATTGGTATTTTGATAGCGATTACATTGAATCTGTAGATTGCTTTGGATAGTATGGACATTGTAACAATATTAATTATTACAATCTATTGGCACTGCATGTCTTTCCCTTTACTTGTACCATCTTCAATTTCTTTCATCAGTGTCTTATAGTTTTCAAAATACAGTCTTTCACCCCTTGTTTAAATGTATTCTTTTTTGTGTAAATGCAAATGAAGTTGCTTTCTTAATTTCTCTTTCTGGCAGTTCATCATTATTGTGTAGGAATACAGTGAAATTCTGTTATTAACTAAGTGTCTGACAACCTTACTGAATTCATTTATTCTAATAGCTTTTTGGAGGAGTTTTTTGGGTTATCTATATATAATATTATGTCATCTGCAAAGTGACAGTTTCACTTCTTCCTTTCCAGTTTGTACGTTTTCAACTCTTTTTATTTTCTAACTGCTATGATTAGGACTTCCAATACTATGTTGAATAAAATGGTGAGAGTGTGTCCTTGTCTTGTTTCTGACCTTAGAGGAAGCTTTTTCAGTTTTTCACCATTGCGTATGATATAAGCTGTAGGTTTGTCATTTGTGGTCTTAATTAGTTTGAGGTATGTTCCCGCTGGACAGTTTTTATCATAAATGGGTGCTGAATTTTGTCAAAAGGTTTTTCTGCATCTATTGAGATGATCATATGTTGTGGATGGAAACAATGTTTGATGTGATTTCTTAAATTTATTAAGACTTATTTTGTGGCCTGACATGATATTTCCTGGAGAATGTTTCATGTGCAGGTGAAAAGCATATGTATTTGGCTGCTTTGGGGTGGTATGTTCTCTATATGTCAGTTAAAACTATCTAGTCCTATTTGTCACTTAAAATCAGTATCTCTTTGTTGCTTTTATCAGGAAAATCTGTCCACTGATAGAAGTGGGTGTTAAAGTCTGCTATAATTGTTGTATTACTATCAACTTCTCCCTTTATGTTTGTTAATATTTGCTTTATGTATTTAGGTGTTCCTAGGTACAGTTATTTCAAATGCCTTGTTGGACTGATCCCTTTATCACCATGTGATGCCCTGGAAAAGATGAGAAATTCTGACTGTCTGACCCTCCCAGGAGATAGCATAGTCCTTGACTGAGAGCTGGGAGAAAAGAACTCCCTGTTCGTCACACCCACCCAAAATGCAATCAAGTTCAGCTTGGGGAAGTGAGGAGGAAGTGACGGAGCAGTTCATGGCTCAGGTGCCAAAGATTCTTGCTACTCTCACCCAAATACAGTAGATTTTCTTTCATAAATGTTTCTTCATTTGCTGGATGCTCTTAAGACAGTTTCCAAAAGCTTTAAATGGTTGCTTTTTCAATAATTTTCACTAGTTATGGTGACTTCACTGGAGAGCAGACCCACAGAGCTCCTCACACCACATTTACAGAGTGGATCTTTCCTCTGGTCTGTTTTTACATGCGCTTGGGGACCCTGCCTGCCGGGAGCCAGCACGGGAGATCCCACCCATGACAAGGTCATGCAGAGAGACCTGACGGGCAAGGCGCGTCAGGTCTCAAGGGGTCCTCTGCCTGAGCATCTACCCCCAAACCAAAATCTGTCTGTTTACTGTCTGCTATACTATACTCTTCTGACATTACAGGGGGCTATCCCTGACCACCTTTCTCTGGAAAAAGTTAACTTAGAGCTCCAACTGGTCTCCTGCATATGAAAGGAATGTTTCAGCTCAAATCCCTCTGACGGCTCTCTAACTTGCCTGACAGGTTCCCCCATACTTTTACAACTTGTGATTGTTTACAGCCCCTCAACCGTGAGAGGCACGAAGCTTAAAACATCTTAAAGAGCCTTTTAGAGCTAAGAATTAGTTTGTTGAAGGGTTTCATTGTTGAGTTAATGTTTGCCACCAGGCCTCCATATCCTTTATCTTTTAGGCACCTGGAGGATATTAATCAATGTAAACAGGATGCAGAAATAGGAAAATAGTAGTTTTGATGTTAGCAATACTAGACTTTTGAGTTATTGAACTTTCTCTTTGTTATAAATCACTGTACTCCTCTTTCTTTATTATAAATTGTTGTGTCCTTGCTATGTAAGAATGTAACTTTATTTAGTGCTTTCTGAGAGTGGCACCAAATTTTGGAAAAGAACAACACTGTTAAGGCAAATAAGTTTTCTGGTTGACAGACCCTTATCAGAAAAGGGCCATAAAATGCTAATAGGCCTTCTGGCCATAAAATGATGTAAACCACCTAAGACTTGTGTGTATACAGCTAGGTATGCAGAAAGAAAGCCTGGTCCCGATAAGAGTCAGGGCTGCTGACGCTGCATAATTTTGCATTATCCATTGATCTCTATGTACAACCAAAAGTATAAAGAGCTTTCCTGAACAATAAAGGACGGACCAGTTTCTCAGACCAGCTTCTCGAACTGGTTTCTTGGAAATCTGGGTCCCCCCGTGTCGACTCTCTCTCTCTCTTTCTCCCTCTCCTTCCCTCTCCTTTTCAGGCTGATTCCTTGGAGCGTGGAGGCTCTCTGAGTCTACTTACTTGCCCGGGCTTCTAAGACACACGTGAGAGGGAACCCAAGGCAGGACACCCTCCACTATTCAAGCGGGCGCCTGTGGCCTAACATAGACAGTGCAAACCTCTTGTCTCGAGGTTTTATTAGCTTTCCACGTAAACCAAGTTATTCAGCCTCTTTTCTCCACTAATTTTCCTACTACATTATTCTTTCCTAATCTCTCTTTATATTTCTAAATAAATAAGTTTTTCCTTGCCAACTCCATCTCCCCTTTGAATTCCCTGGATCCACCGGGGCTGGACCCTGGCACCTGCCCCTCTACTGCAACAGAAGCTGTGAGAGAACCTAATGCTGAAATTTCAGATGCGACCAGGTTTGGGGGTGGGTATTAGAGGCACCTTCTTAGGTCCCCAGAAATAACATATCAACCTAGATGAAAGTATACAGAGAAACTTTCCATCTCTTCAAGCTGGATCTGGCACTCACAGTTCCACCTTAGGGTACCCCCAGTTTCCAGGAAAGTGAGGACTGTGTTTCTCATAAAACATTTGCTAATAATCTTTTACTTTCAGGCTGAGTGACTTCCCTGATATTTCACTAATCTATCACAGGAGCTGAAAGAGAAAGGAATGGAAGAAAGCAAAAATAATTAGAAGAAAGAGGAGAGAGCACACAAAATCAAAGGTTTTTAGTTTGCTGAAGTTTGTAAATGTAGCTGATTAGCAAATTGTTTTATGCACATCTAATTGTAGAAAGTGAAATCCATATACATCCCCAATATAATCTAAGGACTATCAGGTTTGCTTCTTAGGTTTCCCAGAGGCTGCCACTTGCCTTTACTGACCCCCATGTTGATCTGTCTCTTCCCCCACTATATGATTCCTTATACCAACACAAATTCATTTCTTATACCTAGTTAGACAATTTTTTAACCAGTATTATCAGATTCCTGGTACATTGGTAGCCCCTGTAAATACTTCTCTGCTTTGTCTCCAGAGATTCCAAATATTAACTAATTAATAAATTTATGTTCATTACAATGTACAACATTTATCAGGGCTTAAAAGAAAACTACTAGCAACAGTCTAGACTAAAGTAATGTGGATTAACTCACATTATCCCTGTTGTTTTGTTGTGCTAGTCACTCAGCTTTGACCCTTTGCAGTCCCATGGACTGTAGTCCACAAGGCTCCTCTGTCCATGGGGATTCTCCAGGCAAGAACATTGTATCCTGGAGTGGGTTGCCATGCCCTCCTCCAGGGGATCTTCCCAACCCAGGGACTGAACCAAAGTCTCCCACATTACAGGCTGATTCTTTACTGTCTGAGCCACCAAGGAAGCCCCATGTTCTCCTTATTATTACTTTACATAAATTTAGCTTGCAGGTTGTTAGAGAATAATTTAATAAACTGAATCACAATAATTCAGTTTGGGCCCTCTGATTTAGAGATTCCAGAATTCCAATCCCACATTTGTAAATTTACTAACTCTGTGATCTTAAGTAAATCACTAAATCTCTTCAAACTCTGTCCTCACATTCATTTTGTAATAGATTGTATATAACAGTAGATTTGTGATAATAATAATTGCCAAAAATGCATTTGAGCATTTACTGTGTGCCAAGGACTGGTCTAAGTACTTTTCATGTATTACCTCTTTTAATGCCTATCATATGATTATCACCATGGCGACACACGATTTTAAAAAACTTTTAAAATGATTTTTATTATTAGTAATGTTAATGAATCAACTTAAATTTTGACTATCAATTAGAAAGAAGAAATAAAACAAGAGTCTTACGTTTTATCACAATAAAACTTATCTTCTTGCTGTTGTTCAGTTGCTAAGTCATGACCAACTCTTTGTGACCTCATGGACTGCAGCACGCCAGACTTTCCTGCCCTTCACTATTTCCTGAAGTTTGCTCAAACTCATGTCCATTGAGTTGGTCTGTTGCCCTCTTCTCCTCCTGCCTTCAGTCTCTCCCAGCATCAGGATCTTTTCCAATGAGTCAACTCTTCACATCAAGTAGCCACAGTATTGGAGCTTCCGATTCAGCATCAGTCCTTCCAATGAATATTCAGAACTGATGTTCTTTAAGATTAACTGGTTTGATCTCCTTGCAGTGCAAGGGACTCTCAAGAGTCTTCTCCAGCATCACGGTTTGAAGCATCAAATGCTTCAGCCTTCTTTATGGTCCAACTCTCACATCCATACATGACCACAAGAAAAGCTATAGCTATTATTATACGGACCTTTGTCAGCAAAGTGATGACTTTACTTTTTAATACACTGTCTATATTTGTTAGAGCTTTTCTTCCAAGGAGCAAGTGCCTTTTACTTTCATGGCTACAGTCACCGTCTGCAGTGATTTTGGAACCCAGGAAAATAAAGTTTGTCTTATTTCCCCCTTTCCCCCTTTTATTTGCCACGAAGCAATGGGACTAGATGCCATGATCTTAGTTTTTTTGAATATTAAGTCAGCTTTTTATTTTCCACTTTCACCCTCATCAAGAGGCTCTTTAGTTCTTCTTTCTGCCATTAGAATGGCATCATCTGCATATCTGAGGTTGTTGATATTTCTCCTGGCAATCTTGATTCCAGCTTATATTATATTTATTATTATAATCATAAATACATTATAATTATAGATTATTACTACAGAATATAATCTTTCTACATATTTATTTCCAAGTATGTTGTAGGAGTAATGAGGCAACATTTTACCAAAGAGATTTGAATAGTGCCATCCTTGACAACGATAAAAGGGAAGTCTTCGTCTCTTTGTTGACTTAGCTCGGGCATAACTTTCTCTAAGAAGGTTCCCTCCTTTTAAATCCCCCATACTCACTGCCAACCTGTTCAGTTGTTCCCTTATCTTCTATGACTCTTCACACTCGATTTTAATAATCTTTTAAATAGGATTTCACTGAAGAATCAGCAGATGAATGCTCATTTTCAGTGCACGATTGATCGAAATTTTAAAGAGAGGTTGGGCCAGATTTTTTCGGAAGTTTCTTCCTACCCACAAGTTTCAGAAACAGACTTTAGATTTCACATGGAAAGTACTCAGTGGTTATGGCTGCCTGCCCACAAGAATCAAACCCAAAACAAGATCCATTTGAAGTTCTTGTGTCCCAGGACAGCAGAGTGCCCGCTCCCTTTACCCAACCACATACCACAGTGTGTCAAAGGGTGTTTTCACTTCTAGTTGACGTGTTATTATTTTTTTATTCAATTCTGAAAGTGTAGAATGTTTTCTGTGGTTTACAAGATGACCAAGAGACTTTGTTTTATTTGTAAATTATTCACCTCTAAATTTGTTGAAGTGATTTTCTGGATATATATTTTATTCATCTGAAGGTTGGAATATTTGCAGATTGGATATGCTAGAAATCGAAGGAATAATTCAGTCAACAATTCACTTACTGGCTAGCTCAGTTTGAGGAAGCTCTCAAAATGCTTATGGTAAAGTAAACAATTAGATTGCATCCAGTTTGGATAGTATTAATACATGTAATTAATATTTTGGTGCCATTATGTGATTGATAGGTGTTGTAAGATATTTCCACTAGTAACAAAAAGTATCATTTCTTAAACAAGCAAAATGCTTTACTAGCATGACATCATCTAATCCTTAACATCAATTCTAAAGCTGGTTATTAGCTTCACTAACAGACCTCTAAATTCTAGACAGATCTCTCCTGAAAGATATGCCATGACAAAAAATAACCTTACTAAACAGCCAATTAACTTAAGAGCTGAGGAGAAATTTCCGAGCAGCCATAATTTAGATGTAGAATGTTTTTGAGGAAAGCTGCATTTTTCCTTTCCTGGCACATTCTCTCTCATACCAGTTTGCTGGTATCCTACTTATTATAATGAATGACAGAACATCCACATGGAAATAACTCTGTATCAAATATAGAGAAAAAAAAAAGAACTTCATTTTTCAATTCTATTTAGAAATTTCCACTAAATTAAAATTCAATTACTAAATAGCAAGTGTTTATACATGTATTAACTCTACCTCTAATACTACACTACAAAAGAAATATTATACCCATTTTATAGATTAGAAAGGCAAAACTCAGAGAAGTTGAATTACTTTCCCAAAGCAGCTAGCAAGCAGCAAACTCTAGACTTAATCCAGGTCTTCCTGGCTCCAGAGCCTTTCTTTTTCCACTACTGCACTGCCAATCCCCAAATGGGCTGCTTTCTCTTGGTATTTTGTTCTTAAAAATGCAACCTTTGGCTCCACAACCTAAGAACACAGTGTTATATAAGAAGGTCATAATTCTAATACCTTCACAAGTTGTGAAACTATTTTCATTAGCAAATTCTGATAAAGGCTCCTCATGCTCCCAAAATGTTCCTATTTCATACATCCCTTCCATTTTCCTCCTCCACATTCTTCCATCTGGTTAAGTCAAGGCGAGGCATGTTAAATTCCTGTGGCATAAAATCCTTACTAAAACCTTATGCAAAGTCTTCACCATAATCCCTAAGAAGTATTGAGAAATCCAATCACACGTCAAGACTGATTTACTGGAGCTACTGGGTGGCTGGAATGGGAAGAGAACATTTATTCAAAGACCAACGCTAGGCAGCTGGTCATTGTCTTTTCTGATTCTATTGAATCAGAGGGAGGAAAAGGATAATCAGCTGTCAAAATGTGAATGGAAAAACAGATGTTAGAACTTAAAGTGATGGAATGAAAATTGAAGAAAAAGTAAGACAGCTTCAGCTGGAATATGAAGGGGAATAGCTACTGGAGATGTTTCTAACACCTCCTCGTGGATTTGTATCTGACTTAATTATTTAATATGGTTATGTGCTAAGTCACTCCTGTCATGTCCAACTCTTTCGTGACCCCACGGACTGCAGTCCACCAGGCTCCTCTGTCCATGGGATTCTCCTGGCGGCAATACTAGAGTGGGTTGCCAAATATTGGCATGAATGTTCCCACAACTCTAGAGATAGGTATGAGGCCCAAATTTTCAGAACTTGGGAATCAGAACAGTTAAGGAAATTATTAATATGACAGCCAGAAAGCATGTGAGTCAGAGTTCAAACCCAGGTTTATCTGAGAGCTCTCTTAACACCATCAGGTGTTATACACAAGATTATGACTTCATTACCACAGATAAACAGTAATGACAGCAGAGTGCAGGAGAAAGGCACAAATTGGAAACCTCTCTTAATTGCAGGACCTTCAACAGCAGTTTAATTTTTAAAAACTTTTTCTAATCTGTACAATGCAGACAATAATACATGTAAGAACAGCTAAGTAAAGGCACTTAGAACAAGGCAGACATGTCAGACACAAGGTAGCTTACATGGTGGTTTTATTTCCTGTCTTTAAAATATCTCTGAAAAATATTTCATAACTTCATTAGAAGTTCCATCTAACTTAATATGTCTTTGCCTCAATCACGTTTTGCCTTGCTCTGAAATTAGTATTGCTAATTGAGAAACTAAGAAATTGAGAGAGCAAGAAAAATATATATATATATGATAAGAAAATCTAAAGTTAACAGTGTATATAGAAGAAAAATGTGTAAATTTTCTGTTAGTATAGATGTACCTGAGTGAATTGATCAAAGCAATGTATTCCAGTGGCATTTGCCTTGAGGGATCTAAAAGGCAGAAACTTAAACTGGTGACTATATCACATGTTCCTTGAATGGTCAAACCCTGGGAGATGTTCTGATTGAAGGTGTTTCCCATTTGACACACTTGACTTATGCCATTTCAGGTAACCAGAACTACAATCAAAAGTTTCAATGATTGACAACAGTTGTTACCAGGACCTCTCTCAACAAAACAGTACTTTTATAATAAACTCCATTATCTAACCATCATGTCAGGTGCTGACTCTTGAGGGCATGGCCTGGGCAAAAGAATTTATTTTAATGGAAGAAAATAAGGCATTCTTTCTTCTCTGTCACATTTCCTAAACACCTTAGGCTTTTTTCATTAATAATTCAATGAGAATTTGGAGCAAACTCTTTATCTGATTTTCAAGGTCTGATCCTAAAGAAGAAGAGAACATGAAATGTTTCCTAAAGTCTAGCCAATTATCTTCCCTTCATTGCTCACATTGCCTTGAATTCACAGGTACAAGGATTGGTTGGAAACCTCAGGAGCTTCCCAGGTGAAAGTTGACATTAGCCCCTGTACACAGATGACAAGGGGAGAAAAAAGATAGAGGTGGAGTACTCCAGACGGGGGGAGCAGGTGTAATAAGTAAAGGGAGTTACTTACAAGGTTTGT
Organism: Oreotragus oreotragus; assembly: GCA_006410675.1. NCBI lineage: Eukaryota > Metazoa > Chordata > Mammalia > Artiodactyla > Bovidae > Oreotragus > Oreotragus oreotragus. The sequence goes on from SJYX01015681.1 coordinate 46,860, forward strand.
CGTGGGTGGGCCCAAGACCAGAAGGTCTCCACATCCACCTACCAGAATCATAAGAGTTTATAAGAGGCCTTAACTGGGTATAGACTTATATTCAGTCCAGATGGTTTCAACATCACCTCACTCTCTCAAAGTTGCATCCTTGAAAATAGTTCCTAGTGTGAGAATGGTGGGTGAAGGATATAATCCACAGATGGAGAATGGAGTGAGGAACTTCTGGTTCCCCAGATCCAGTGGAGGGTCAACTGGCAGTCACATCAGTCGATGACCTTCTCCAACAATGATGTTCCAACACAACTGTATAATAGCTCAAAGTAGGAGTAATCAAGGCTTCCTGTCACTTGTGGCTCTTACAGAGGGAAAAAAAAAAAAAACGAAAAAACAGTGGTGCCATCTGTCCTGGCTCTGCAACAAGGTAGACATGAAGTTCAATTACAGGTGCATTATTCAATCTTCATATAGTACTTTGATGTTTCAAATAAAATCTGGTGTATAAAGGAAGAGAGTTCGTTCCACCTGATACTATTCAACACCACCTAAATACTAGTACTCTGGAAACGTGAGAGTGAACAAAATAAATATGGTTCCTGCTCTTATATAAACTTGCTACCCAGTGGGAGGGCCTCCCCTGGTTCAGTAGAAAAGAATCTGCCTGCCATGCAAGAGAACCCGGATTCAACCCCTGGGTCAGAAAGATCCTCTGAAGAAAGAAATGGCAACCCAACTCCAGTATTTTCGCCTGGGAAATCCCTTGCACAGAGAAACCTGGTGGGCTACAGTCCATGGGGTATGTACTTAGCTACTAAACCATCACTACTGTGCAGTGGGAGAGGCAAATTGGGTAAGAAATTACTGGTATAATAATAGGCTTCCCAGGTAGCTCAGTCGATAAAAGAATCTGCTCTCAATGCAGGAGACCCGCGTTTGATCCCTGGGTCAGGGAGATCCCTTGGAGAAGGGAACAGCAACCCACCCCAGTATTCTTGCCTGGAGAATTCCCTAGACAGAGGAGCCTGATGGGCTATCGTCCGTGGGGTAGCAACTGACATATACACACATCAAAGGGAACATAAACGGTATCAATGCACACTGTAAGGATCTTGAAAGCGACAAAGAGGTGTCTGCAAAGAAGTGATTATTTCAACATCAAATTAAAGGATAAATAAGTCGTGACAAAATCAAGAGAGCAGGCGCCAGATAAAGGAAATAGCGCCCATGAAGGCTCATGATTAAGAAGGGATAGAGCAGGAAGTTCAATGTAGTTGGGGAAAATCAATTGCGATAAATGAGGTATCATGACGGCGAAAGTAGGAGGAGCCCAGATCTTTGGCACCTAAGGCTTGATAAGGTATCCAAACTCGACACCACCAAAAATTTAAGAAATGCCGTGATATGACCAGATTTGCATTCTTCACGGTCATTTCGGCTGTTAAGCTCTGAGAAAAGTGGATTGAAGGGAGAAAAGTGGAATGAATGGAAAGAGATCAGGTGGAAGACTTCAGAAGAGTCCAGAAAAGGCCCCGGAGCCCACAGGAAGAGAATGAAGTGGGGTTTCAGGGAGGGGAGCAGCTGAAAGACGCTTAGGAAACAGAAAGAGGCCAAAGGACTTGGTGATTGACGGGATGTAGGAGGTGAGAGAAAGAGAAATCATGTCAGTCCCTGGTTGCAGGTTAAGCAACTGAGAGGATGGTGGAGCCACTCGCCAAAACAAGAAACTTGCAGAAAGAAGATGGTGTGAAAAAGAGCGTGAGGGATTTCACTTCATGCATAATAAATTTGAAATGCTTGTAAAACGTCCAATAAGAGACATATCAAGGCAGTTGGATACACATGCCTTGAGGCTCAGAAGCAAAGTCTGGGCTAGAAATACAGTTTTAGAATAAAAATTATGTCCAAAATCAAAGAGAGAGTGTGTAAAATTTTCCCATTCCCATCATATGACTCACCTGAAGAATATATTTAAATTATACATGTTCTTAAGCCTCCATCTCCAACATGCAGGATCAGAATCTCTAGGTCTTGTTAGATTCATTAGGTATATTTCTTAATTACCTGGGGACTTTTAAAAATCCTTATCATCAGACCTCACCCTAGTCCAATTAACCAGAATTTATGAGGGTGGTATTCAGACATGAAGATTTTTTTTTAAATTCCCCAAGTGGGTAGGCAGAAGTCAAATGCTACAGCTCTAGGAATACGCCTGGTAATCTATAATTATGAAAGCATCCAGATTATACAATTATCAGTCACATTTCTGTTTCATGCTTTCAGGTACCTTCATTCAGGTCCCCGTTTAAAGAAGCATATTCTACCACCCTACCAAAACCAGAACCTACACCCAGCAGTATCTGTCCTTTAGCCTTGCTCTACCTTCCTCCAGAGCACTTATCATCTTCTAACTGGAATCAAGATTGCCAGGAGAAATATCAATAACCTCAGATATGCAGATGACACCACCCTTACAGCAGAGAGTGAAGAGGAGCTAAAAAGCCTCTTGATGAAAGTGAAGGAAGAGAGTGAGAAAGTTGGCTTAAAGCTCAACATTCAGAAAACAAAGATCATGGCATCCAGTCTGATCACTTCATGGGAAATAGATGGGGAAACAGTGGAAACAGTGTCAGACTTTATTTTGGGGGGCTCCAAAATCACTGCAGATGGTGACTGCAGCCATGAAATTAGAAGATGCTTACTCCTTGGAAAAAAGTTATGACCAACCTAGATAGTATATTCAAAAGCAGAGACATTACTTTGCTGACTAAGGTCCGTCTAGTCAAGGCTCTGGTTTTTCCAGTGGTCATGTATGGATGTGAGAGTTAGACTGTGAAGAAGGCAGAGCACCGAAGAATCGATGCTTTTGAACTGTGGTGTTGGAGAAGACTCTTGAGAGTCCCTTGGACTGCAAGGAGATGCAACCAGTCCATTCTGAAGGAGATCAGCCCTGGGATTTCTTTGGAAGGACTGATGCTAAAGCTGAAACTCCAGTACTTTGGCCACCTCATGTGAAGAGTTGACTCATTGGAAAAGACTCTGATGCTGGGAGGGATTGGGGGCAGGAGGAGAAGGGGACGACCGAGGATGAGATGGCTGGATGGCATCACGGACTCGATGGACGTGAGTCTGAGTGAACTCCGAGAGTTGGTGATGAACAGGGAGGCCTGGCGTGCTGCGATTTATGGGGTTACAAAGAGTCGGACACGACTGAGAGACTGAACTGAAGTGAATAAGTAAAGCATATACAAAATCTCACACACAAAAAAAGTGTGTCTCATGAGGGTAAGGACTTTTCCTATTCTTTCCTATATTCACTAGAGAATCCCAGCACCATTTCTAACAGTACCTACCACTGACTAGTTGCTTAATCCACATCTGTGGAAGGAATGAAAAGGGATTCAGAGTTCAAAGAATAGATAGAGATGTTCCTTTCATTGAAACGGGAGAAAAGGGTGAGTTCAGATGCTAGTGATTTTGTAACCTTGGTGCTAAAAAAGTGAGGTTCTAGTCTGGCTTCTCATTTCAATATGAAATAGCTGTTTCTATAAGAAGTAGAAAGAAATCATGTGAGCAGGATGAGGTACAGGGTTGGAATTTGGAAATTTTTGAAAAGAATCAAGAATATGGCTAGTCAAATTACTGTTTTCAGGCAAGTTGAGGTTGGTCATAATGAATTTACAGACTTGGCCGTCTGCCCCAAAGGCTGAATTTGCCCTACTCTGCTAAGTACCCTGGGTATAGTCATGGTGATCCCAAGCAGTTAGGATAATCTGGAGTTCAGGTTTTAATATATAGGTATGACAGAAGAATAAAGGAGCAAGGGAGTTTGGCTCATCTGGATAATTGGGCTATTAAATAGGACTTTTCCTTTTGACTCAGAAGTTGACAAATGGTCATAAAGATAAAAATAACCATTAAGTACCACCCATGGTCTAGAGAGAATCATAAAGCATATTCCACTGGGACTTCCAGGAATTTATAGAACTGGCTCTGCCATCCAAACTGTGACTCCATCACACCCAAGCAGTCTACATTTGCAAAAGAAAGAATCAAGAAGAATCCATGGAAGCAAGGGAACGTTGGTGTAGGGCAGAGAGTTGGGGCTTTTACTTTCTATTACAGAAAGAGTGCTTCCAACCTTCACCCAGTGAGCCACATGAGAAAAGCGCTAAGAAAACAGTTCATAGAGGCTGAGGTGTGTCTTCAAGAAAAGCATGTTGTTCCATCAGTGGTTATGTCTTACACAGTGAACTTGCAGACCTAACTTACATGCCTACGTGCTTGAATAGGGGGAAAGGCATGGGAGGCAGCAAGGAAACAAGATGTCGTATTTGTGGGAGCAGACTTCTATTTTTCATTTGGCTTGACAAGGATGCCTGAGTCTCCTGTGGTCAAATGGGTACCCAGACTTGAGCCATCTTATTAGAATCCCCCCTAAGAAGACTTTAGGTTTGGGGAGAGCATCTGAGAAGCAAGTAGCTATATAGACAAAAGGCTGAGAGAGGGTTGGGAGTGATCATTCTAGAGATAACTAGTAGTGGACAGAGACCCAGAAGGCTCCTCTGAAGAGCAAACACAGGTCCCCAATAAGAGGAGTAGCATTTGGGCACCATCATGCAGTGAGCATTGACATTCAAGAGAGGATGCTCGTAGCACACATTAAGTGGAGACAGTCTTAACCTCCTTTTTCTCTAGTTCTCATCCCCTAGCTGAACTCTGAAGAAGCTGAGTGAAAGCACTGACATACTGTCTCTACAGTTCAAGTCCTAAGTTCTGACTTCAAGTTAGAAAGGAAAAGGAATACTAAATTAGATTTAAGATTAATGTTTTCAAGTGGATTAAATTACACTGGACAGGACTGGAGTATTCATGCTTATTCATGCCTTACATCAAGTATTCATGCTTGAAATCATCTAAAAGCAATAGGTTTTGTATAAGGTATGTGAAGGGACAGGAAAATAATATCCAATAGAACATAACTGAAAAATAAAGGAAACTAAACTTGGAGTTCAGGCAGGTCATTAAACTGGGTATGTTACACCGACATGAGATCTGAAGTGTAAAGAGAGTGAAGATGAGGAGGTGCTGATGGATGGAAGATCATAGAAGCTGCACAGCACTGTCATGAGGAAGCTGGAAAGAGCTCCAGTGGGGGTACTTGAGTAGGTGAGCTGGAAACTGAAGAAGAGCGGCCTGTCGAAATCAACAATTTCAAAGTAGCAGCAGTTTGATTCGAGTCCAAGAACTTCAAGAGATCGAGTAGCTGAGATTAAAAGAAAATGATCGCGAAGATGAAAAGGTCAAATAGCAGAGATAATGTTGTATTTGTCATCAAACATGGATGCGTAAGACACCCAGAAGATGGTAGGCGCTGGGTTGGATATAAACACCGATGGCCCTCTACTAAAGCTCCTACTGATTGGGGTGGAGGAAGCACAAGCTGGAATCAAGATTGCTGGGAGAAATATCAATAACCTCAGATATGCAGATGGCACCACCCTTATGGCAGAAAACGAAGAACTAAAAAGCCTCTTGATGAAAGTGAAAGAAAAGAGTGAAAAAGTTGGCTTAAAGCTCAACATTCAGAAAACGAAGATCATGGCATCCGGTCCCATCACTTCATGGGAAATTGATGGGGAAACAGTGGAAACAGTGTCAGACTTTATTTTTAGGGGCTCCAAAATCATTGCAGATGGTGACTGCAGCCATGAAATTAAAAGATGCTTACTCCTTGGAAGGAAAGTTATGACCAACCTAGATAGCATATTAAAAAAGCAGAGACATCACTTTGTCAACAAAGGTCCATCTAGTCAAGGCTATGGTTTTTCCAGTAGTCATGTATAGATGTGAGAGTTGAACTATAAAGAAAGCTGAGTGCTGAAGAATTGATGCTTTTGAACTGTGGTGTTAGTGAAGACTCTTGAGAGCCCCTTGGACTACAAGGAGATCCAAGCAGTCCATCCTAGAGGAGATCAGTACTGAGTGTTCATTGGAAGGTCTGATACTGAAGCTAAAACTCCAATACTTTGGCCACCTGATGGGAAGAACTGACTCATTTGAAAAGATCCTGATGGTGGGAAAGATTGAGAGGAGGAGAAGGGGATGACAGAAGATGAGATGGTTGGATGGCATCACCAACTCAATGGACATGAGTTTGGGTGGACTCTGGGAGTTGATGTTGGACAGGGAGGCCTGGCATGCTGCAGCTCATGGGGTCATGAGCAAAGAATTGGACATGACTGAGTGACTGAATTGAACTGAACATAAGGAAAATACGTGACAGTTATGGGAAGCTGGGTATGAGCCCCAAAGGATAAAGGAACTTTACAGAAGGAAGGACTGTTGGCCTGGAAACAGTGCTGAGGAGTGAGGAGGACACGTCTCCACCCACCAACTCTCGGAGGCATATAGTCTCTCATGGGTATCTCCAGGGTCAAGCCAGGGGGTGCCAGGGTGGCACTCTGATTTGCAGAGATATCGGTAAACCACTTGACGAGGGTTGAGCAGAGGACGTGCCAAGGTCAGGTTTGCATTCTAGATAAATCACACTGGCCTGTGTACTTCTTTGAGGGCTCCCAGGTAAAGGTGCAAAAACAGTTGCTAAATGGTCATACCAATGGAATACAGATCTCTTGACACATCAGGTTTGCACCCGTCAACTACAAATTGGCCCTTGTCATTTTACCTCTAGGATGACTGAATCACAAATGCTGCTGCAGCTACTGACCTTCAGCGCCCCCTGAGGGAGTTCAGGGCGGAGCGCAGACATGAGGCAACTCTGTGTTTGGGGCAGGAGGAGGTGTGGGCTGGCAGATCAGGTCCTCAGATAGTCAGATATTTTCAGGAGCCGATATTTAAGCTCAATTATTATATCTCTTTATATCTAGAAAAGCACTAAAACCCTTCCTGATGATGACTGTTCCTCATGACTAGAAGAAAGCTTCACAAGACTAGCAGAATCCTTGTGGGAAAATATGTATTTCATTGCATAGACCTCCCCCTTCACCAAAATCACATACAACCGAGTTCTTTCCTCCTGCCTCTCTGGAGTGGGTTCTCAGAGCTGAGGTGCTCTCAGGTAGGGCTCATTTTACCCCCAGATAAAGCTTAACTCACCTTCCTTGATAGTTCAGTTGATAATCTGCCTGCAATGCAGGAGACCCCAGTTCGATTCCTGGGTTGGGAAGATCCCCTGAAGGAGGGATAAGCTACCTACTCCAGTATTCTTGGGCTTCCCTTGTGGCTCAGCAGGTAAAGAATCCGTCTGCCCCAAGGACTGAGCGAATTTCACTTTCGCTTTTCACAATTCTCCTGTTGTACATTTTTTTAAGTCGACAAAGGCTTGTAGAAAAAAGGACTATTTAAGAGACTGCGATTACATTCCTGATAAGAGATCCCAAGCATCTAAAATTGAGTAGTAACAATGGGGTGACGAAGATATGTATGTAGGAGCTCAGTCAGTTAGACTTGATGAATTGGATGTGAAAAGTGAAAGGAGAAAAGAGTTTACAATGACTCAAAATTCTAGCCTCAGGAACTGGTGGTTGATGGGGACAATGGAGGAAAATCAGATTTATGAGGAGGTATCTGAGGATTTTAGGGCCTCCCTGGTAGTTCAGTCAGTAAAGAACCCACCTGCAATGCAGGAGACTGCCCGCAATATAGGAGACCAGGGTTCAGTCTGATACTGACTAAGACAGTCTGCTTCTTCCCACTTAAAGTGAAGACTTGGACTGGGATGGTCTCAGGGGTCTCCTTCAACTTTAAAATGTATGTATCGGAAATTACAGGTGAATACTATGAATTTGGCGACCTGCTTAAAACTTCTAATCAAACAATACAATCATTTATCATCTAGTCTTTTTGATCTTGGTCTCCAGGAAGTATTTAAACCTTATGTTTTACTCTGTGGAAATTTTTCTTTCCATACTTCTCTCTTCAATTGATGTCGGTTCTTTTATTTATTTATTTATTTATTTTTAGTTTTTATTTTACTTTACAGTACTGTATTGGTTTTGGTTCTTTTAAATGAACATTGTTTTCTTTGATATTTAAAATGATGTTATTGTGTTCATAAAGTGTACAAAAGAAGGTATCACTAAGGAATTACTCTTTTTGTCATTAAACATGCTATTGGGTGAAGTATGTTATAGGAGAGTAAGTGCATGTGAAATCATGTGACTTGTTAAAGCTTGTTTGGTTGTTTGGGGTCTCCTAGGATACTTGGTTGTTTTTCCACCCACCCCCATATCCTCTACATTCCTAATAAAGCCTTTGAAATCTGCTGGGCCTTTAAAGGCTTTCTCACTACTTTCTATGACTTCACCATATCACTAAAAATCTAATATTATTTACCATAATTTAATAGTAACAAGCTTTGTAACCGTTTCCAAGGATATGAACTTGTTTGTTGTTAACAACGGTCTGAATAGTCCCAAAGGACATTAAAGAAAAAACATACCATGTCAAATTTTCAGTAGTTTTATTGAAAAATGCCTCTTTTGTTTCAGAAATAAATAATATAAGGCAGTGAAATTCACAATCTGCAGTTAAAATATAAAAGCAGCAATTCTATGTTCATAGTCTTGCAAACATTTTCCAACTGCTTTCGGTAACTAACATTATGTTCTGGAAAAAAAAAGTTCATACTAAATATACAACACAAACATGCAATTCCATCTCTGCAGAATAATCTGCAATTTAGCATAAATGTTAGCGTGTCTAAAACAAGGAGGTTTAAGGCAATATGGAACTGTATCCAGTTGATACAATAACTTCAGCTACATGGCTTAAGGTTTGTGGTTTTTAAAAAGAGATGTATGAGAGCATTCTATGCTCTAATGTATGACAGAGAATAGAAGAGGAAGATAAACAGTTGCAATGGAGTGACTTTTCCCTCTTTTTTGATTTTACGAGGGAAACTGCTTGGATGGGGGTGTAACTGAATTGCAGGTAAGTATTGGAAAAGATAAACTGCCCTCTCGAAATACACCGTGGCTCTGGGTTCCAGGACTTAACTGCTTACGAGTTTCACTGAGGCTGCCTGCTGAGCTACCTAATTAAGGCCTGTCTCTTATACACATCTGATGACAGAAGATGAGATGGTTGGATGGCATCACCAACTCAATGGACATGAGTTTGGGTGGACTCTGGGAGTTGATGTTGGACAGGGAGGCCTGGCATGCTGCAGCTCATGGGGTCATGAGCAAAGAATTGGACATGACTGAGTGACTGAATTGAACTGAACATAAGGAAAATACGTGACAGTTATGGGAAGCTGGGTATGAGCCCCAAAGGATAAAGGAACTTTACAGAAGGAAGGACTGTTGGCCTGGAAACAGTGCTGAGGAGTGAGGAGGACACGTCTCCACCCACCAACTCTCGGAGGCATATAGTCTCTCATGGGTATCTCCAGGGTCAAGCCAGGGGGTGCCAGGGTGGCACTCTGATTTGCAGAGATATCGGTAAACCACTTGACGAGGGTTGAGCAGAGGACGTGCCAAGGTCAGGTTTGCATTCTAGATAAATCACACTGGCCTGTGTACTTCTTTGAGGGCTCCCAGGTAAAGGTGCAAAAACAGTTGCTAAATGGTCATACCAATGGAATACAGATCTCTTGACACATCAGGTTTGCACCCGTCAACTACAAATTGGCCCTTGTCATTTTACCTCTAGGATGACTGAATCACAAATGCTGCTGCAGCTACTGACCTTCAGCGCCCCCTGAGGGAGTTCAGGGCGGAGCGCAGACATGAGGCAACTCTGTGTTTGGGGCAGGAGGAGGTGTGGGCTGGCAGATCAGGTCCTCAGATAGTCAGATATTTTCAGGAGCCGATATTTAAGCTCAATTATTATATCTCTTTATATCTAGAAAAGCACTAAAACCCTTCCTGATGATGACTGTTCCTCATGACTAGAAGAAAGCTTCACAAGACTAGCAGAATCCTTGTGGGAAAATATGTATTTCATTGCATAGACCTCCCCCTTCACCAAAATCACATACAACCGAGTTCTTTCCTCCTGCCTCTCTGGAGTGGGTTCTCAGAGCTGAGGTGCTCTCAGGTAGGGCTCATTTTACCCCCAGATAAAGCTTAACTCACCTTCCTTGATAGTTCAGTTGATAATCTGCCTGCAATGCAGGAGACCCCAGTTCGATTCCTGGGTTGGGAAGATCCCCTGAAGGAGGGATAAGCTACCTACTCCAGTATTCTTGGGCTTCCCTTGTGGCTCAGCAGGTAAAGAATCCGTCTGCCCCAAGGACTGAGCGAATTTCACTTTCGCTTTTCACAATTCTCCTGTTGTACATTTTTTTAAGTCGACAAAGGCTTGTAGAAAAAAGGACTATTTAAGAGACTGCGATTACATTCCTGATAAGAGATCCCAAGCATCTAAAATTGAGTAGTAACAATGGGGTGACGAAGATATGTATGTAGGAGCTCAGTCAGTTAGACTTGATGAATTGGATGTGAAAAGTGAAAGGAGAAAAGAGTTTACAATGACTCAAAATTCTAGCCTCAGGAACTGGTGGTTGATGGGGACAATGGAGGAAAATCAGATTTATGAGGAGGTATCTGAGGATTTTAGGGCCTCCCTGGTAGTTCAGTCAGTAAAGAACCCACCTGCAATGCAGGAGACTGCCCGCAATATAGGAGACCAGGGTTCAGTCTGATACTGACTAAGACAGTCTGCTTCTTCCCACTTAAAGTGAAGACTTGGACTGGGATGGTCTCAGGGGTCTCCTTCAACTTTAAAATGTATGTATCGGAAATTACAGGTGAATACTATGAATTTGGCGACCTGCTTAAAACTTCTAATCAAACAATACAATCATTTATCATCTAGTCTTTTTGATCTTGGTCTCCAGGAAGTATTTAAACCTTATGTTTTACTCTGTGGAAATTTTTCTTTCCATACTTCTCTCTTCAATTGATGTCGGTTCTTTTATTTATTTATTTATTTATTTTTAGTTTTTATTTTACTTTACAGTACTGTATTGGTTTTGGTTCTTTTAAATGAACATTGTTTTCTTTGATATTTAAAATGATGTTATTGTGTTCATAAAGTGTACAAAAGAAGGTATCACTAAGGAATTACTCTTTTTGTCATTAAACATGCTATTGGGTGAAGTATGTTATAGGAGAGTAAGTGCATGTGAAATCATGTGACTTGTTAAAGCTTGTTTGGTTGTTTGGGGTCTCCTAGGATACTTGGTTGTTTTTCCACCCACCCCCATATCCTCTACATTCCTAATAAAGCCTTTGAAATCTGCTGGGCCTTTAAAGGCTTTCTCACTACTTTCTATGACTTCACCATATCACTAAAAATCTAATATTATTTACCATAATTTAATAGTAACAAGCTTTGTAACCGTTTCCAAGGATATGAACTTGTTTGTTGTTAACAACGGTCTGAATAGTCCCAAAGGACATTAAAGAAAAAACATACCATGTCAAATTTTCAGTAGTTTTATTGAAAAATGCCTCTTTTGTTTCAGAAATAAATAATATAAGGCAGTGAAATTCACAATCTGCAGTTAAAATATAAAAGCAGCAATTCTATGTTCATAGTCTTGCAAACATTTTCCAACTGCTTTCGGTAACTAACATTATGTTCTGGAAAAAAAAAGTTCATACTAAATATACAACACAAACATGCAATTCCATCTCTGCAGAATAATCTGCAATTTAGCATAAATGTTAGCGTGTCTAAAACAAGGAGGTTTAAGGCAATATGGAACTGTATCCAGTTGATACAATAACTTCAGCTACATGGCTTAAGGTTTGTGGTTTTTAAAAAGAGATGTATGAGAGCATTCTATGCTCTAATGTATGACATATCTAAAATTGAGTAGTAACAATGGGGTGACGAAGATATGTATGTAGGAGCTCAGTCAGTTAGACTTGATGAATTGGATGTGAAAAGTGAAAGGAGAAAAGAGTTTACAATGACTCAAAATTCTAGCCTCAGGAACTGGTGGTTGATGGGGACAATGGAGGAAAATCAGATTTATGAGGAGGTATCTGAGGATTTTAGGGCCTCCCTGGTAGTTCAGTCAGTAAAGAACCCACCTGCAATGCAGGAGACTGCCCGCAATATAGGAGACCAGGGTTCAGTCTGATACTGACTAAGACAGTCTGCTTCTTCCCACTTAAAGTGAAGACTTGGACTGGGATGGTCTCAGGGGTCTCCTTCAACTTTAAAATGTATGTATCGGAAATTACAGGTGAATACTATGAATTTGGCGACCTGCTTAAAACTTCTAATCAAACAATACAATCATTTATCATCTAGTCTTTTTGATCTTGGTCTCCAGGAAGTATTTAAACCTTATGTTTTACTCTGTGGAAATTTTTCTTTCCATACTTCTCTCTTCAATTGATGTCGGTTCTTTTATTTATTTATTTATTTATTTTTAGTTTTTATTTTTACTTTATTTTACTTTACAGTACTGTATTGGTTTTGGTTCTTTTAAATGAACATTGTTTTCTTTGATATTTAAAATGATGTTATTGTGTTCATAAAGTGTACAAAAGAAGGTATCACTAAGGAATTACTCTTTTTGTCATTAAACATGCTATTGGGTGAAGTATGTTATAGGAGAGTAAGTGCATGTGAAATCATGTGACTTGTTAAAGCTTGTTTGGTTGTTTGGGGTCTCCTAGGATACTTGGTTGTTTTTCCACCCACCCCCATATCCTCTACATTCCTAATAAAGCCTTTGAAATCTGCTGGGCCTTTAAAGGCTTTCTCACTACTTTCTATGACTTCACCATATCACTAAAAATCTAATATTATTTACCATAATTTAATAGTAACAAGCTTTGTAACCGTTTCCAAGGATATGAACTTGTTTGTTGTTAACAACGGCCTGAATAGTCCCAAAGGACATTAAAGAAAAAACATACCATGTCAAATTTTCAGTAGTTTTATTGAAAAATGCCTCTTTTGTTTCAGAAATAAATAATATAAGGCAGTGAAATTCACAATCTGCAGTTAAAATATAAAAGCAGCAATTCTATGTTCATAGTCTTGCAAACATTTTCCAACTGCTTTCGGTAACTAACATTATGTTCTGGAAAAAAAAAGTTCATACTAAATATACAACACAAACATGCAATTCCATCTCTGCAGAATAATCTGCAATTTAGCATAAATGTTAGCGTGTCTAAAACAAGGAGGTTTAAGGCAATATGGAACTGTATCCAGTTGATACAATAACTTCAGCTACATGGCTTAAGGTTTGTGGTTTTTAAAAAGAGATGTATGAGAGCATTCTATGCTCTAATGTATGACAGAGAATAGAAGAGGAAGATAAACAGTTGCAATGGAGTGACTTTTCCCTCTTTTTTGATTTTACGAGGGAAACTGCTTGGATGGGGGTGTAACTGAATTGCAGGTAAGTATTGGAAAAGATAAACTGCCCTCTCGAAATACACCGTGGCTCTGGGTTCCAGGACTTAACTGCTTACGAGTTTCACTGAGGCTGCCTGCTGAGCTACCTAATTAAGGCACAGGGCAGGTTTTCTCCCCGCAGCTTTTGTGAACAAAGGATCTCGCAAGCAACTTCAAGGGCAAAGGCAAAAGACTTCTACAGACTGCGCGGGCAGCGAGCTAGGCTTCCTGCAGGAACAAGGTTCGCTAACAGTCAGAAAGGGAACTCTCCGATGAAGCAACGGCGGAAGAAACGTGGCAGGTAAGACGTCCGCTGCTCCGTCTGACCTGTAAATGGGAATCCGAACACCTCCCCGCAGCCCGGCCGCGCTGCGCAAGCGCGCGGGGTCAGGGTCACTGCCGGGGTCGGCGGGGCAGGGCGCGCCGCCAGCGCGCGTGGGGAGGATGCTCGCCTGCGGGCTCGTCGGCGCCGTAGTCCTCGTACTCGTCCGCTGTCCGCTCGGGCTCCACCGGCACGATGAAGGGCTCGCGCTCGGGCAAGTAGGCCCCGCCCTCTGGCACGTAGGGCTCTGTCCGATTCAACATTACAGTTATGGCGTGATTTGGAAGGAATGCACACACACCAAAAGCTAAACCATCACCCGAGGGGACTACAGTCTTAATCTCACGACTCTAAAAGCAGAGAAATTACAACGTTCTGATTCCTTCCATTTGCAGAGAGAATTTGGTGATCTGAAATGGCACTTGTTTGTAACCTTCAGAGGTCCAGCAGTAAATACAATCATTGCACAAACACCTGGGAAGGGTCAGCGACTGGGCCAAAGAAAACTGTCAACCAACCTAGGCAGGATTTTTTTGCAAATCCCCAAGTAACTTCATGACTTCGAATTCCTCAGTTCAGAGAACCACTGGGAAAGATGGGGAGGTGATGGGGAAGTTATATTAGCTCCTTAAAACTGAACTTTGGAGGTGAAAATCAATTATCACCAAGTAATATACAGTACATGACGTTTTCTGTGGCTGTCTGGCCCACAGCCTGAGTTACAACTGGTGGGTGAGGTCCNTCGATGGACGTGAGTCTGAGTGAACTCCGGGAGATGGTGATGGATAGGGAGGCCTGGCGTGCTGCGATTCGTGGGGTCGCAAAGAGTCGGACACGAATGAGCAACTGAACCGAACTGAACTGAACCCTCCTGTAAATCTGTTATATACCTCCATAGTTTAAAAAGTTAAAAAATTATTTAAGAAAAAAAAAATAGAGGATGGTAAGAATTATGGGAAGATGTTTCTAACCATAAGTGAATAAAGAGTCCAAGGTTGTCAAGTCTTTCTTGTTTTCGAATAAAGTTGAGAATCATGATTTTTATGTAAATTGTCTGAATTTTTAGCACAACCCAGACTTAACATGACTGACAATTTTAAACTTTTGGCTAAAAGAGAAATACACATTATCTTCCTGGGTACTACATAATTTGCAAGGCTTATTCTTTTACCAATCAGTTATTTTCTTCACAGTACAGAGAATAATGTAGCTTTTTAGAAGAGACTTTTTCCACAGCAGGGTTTGGAAACTGAAAATGGGAAGTGTGTGCAGGCCTGCCCCAAGTTACAAAGAGGTTCATTACATACCTTCTTTCAGTTGCAAAAGGCCCAGGTAAGATTCTGAAATTACTACTTGCAAAGATATTTAAACTGTTAACAAATGGTCTTTTTTTACTTAAAAGTTGTTTTTTCTAAGTAATTAAACTTTTTTTTATCTTCAGGGTTTATACTACATAATTCTGTTGTCTTCATTGTTTTAAATATAGAGCATTTGAAGAAAAACGAAAAGAACAAGAAGAAAAAGAACATCAAATCAGAGAACAGATACTTCAACAACGAAAACAGAAGGTTGAAGAAGTTACTGAAAAATTCCAGCGTGCCCATATTCCTTTTTCACAGCGGAAGAGAACAGGTGCCTTAATTTCTAGAGCAATATAAAAATAAAAACAAAAGTTGTAATCACATTCAACTTGAGTAGACAATAAAATAAATTAAGAAACAAGGTGGAAATTCAGCCTATACGTTTTGAATAATAGGACTTTTGCCAAATGGAAAATTGCAATTTGATATAGGCTTAATTTGAATAATTAATATTTTGTTGGATCTGTTGGGAAATTTGAAAAGCATACAAGTTTGATTATACTTCATACTGGCTTGCAATGTGTTGTCTTTTTATAACTGATTTAGTAAATAGCTTAACATCAAAAGACAATTTAACATTTAGATTTAATAAGTTAATATCAGATTCATTTTGGCATTTTGTCCACATTTTTGTTCAAATTCACATTTGAGAGACCAGCAAAATAAAGCGATCCATAAAGAGGGTGCTGCTGCTGCTAAGTCACTTCAGTCGTGTCCGACTCTGTGTAACCCCATAGATGGCAGCCCACCAGGCTCCCTCGTCCCTGTGATTCTCCAGGCAAGAACACTGGAGTGGGTTGCCATTTCCTTCTCCAGTGCATGAAAGTGAAAGGTGAAAGTGAAGTCGCTCAGTCGTATCCGACTCTTAGCGACCCCATGGACTGCAGCCTACCAGGCTCCTCCGTCCATGGGATTTTCCAGGCAAGAGTACTGGAGTGGGGTGCCATTGCCTTTATAATCCAACAATCTAAGACTGGAGCCAATTAAAAATTTTAAAATGATTATGTTTGATTCTTCAGTATCACATCTACATTTTTATGCCTTAAATAGTAACACAGAATTAGCAACTAAATGTCAAAGCTTCAAAAAGAAAAGGGACAAGTAGAACCTTTGAGTATTTAGCAAACAAATGTTGTACTGCTATATTGTACACTAGTCTGGGGTAAGCTAAGATGCCAAGATACAGAAAAATCTAATTGTATTCTGCTGTTAAAGACCTCACAGTTTATTTTGGAGATGAGAGTAATGTAAACAAGTAATGTCAATAAATCTAATTGCTGTGGTAGCAGAATGTGTAAAGTACTATGAAGCACAAAGAACACTGGACATATATAGGAACTTGCAGGATATCATCCCTGAAAAAATGACTTAATTTGAATCTTAATAAGCATTTTGCCAAGCAAAGAGGCAATTTTTAAAATCCCAGACATAAGGAACAACTTTTGCAAGTAAATTATGAATTGCAAATCCAAAGTGTATCCAAAGCATAGGATGGAGAAAAAAAGAAAAGAAAAATGGATACAAGACTAGAAAAATGAATTGGGACAATTCTGTAAGAAATTTGGATGCCGTGCTAGGAATTTCATCTTTATCCAGTATGCAGTCCACTTAAAGTTTTTTAACTGGAAAGCAAGCCATTACTATGTCAATAAGAGGGCTTACTGAAAGTAAGAGCAACTAGTAACACTGCTAAAATTAATATAGCTTAAACATGATACAGGTCGCTTTTTCTTTTGTATAATGTGAAATATTCAGGTAGGCAGTCAGGAGCTGGTCTGAAGATCATGCAGTGCCACAGGGAATCTGGACTCCTGTCTCACAGTTCAGCTACCCTTAGTATATGATTTATAGCTTCACCTTCATTGATCACATGGTAACAGCTAGAGCTCCAGCCTCATGTCACTGTTGTCAGCGTTGTAGACAGGAAGGAAGAAATGTATAAAGGAGAGAAGGGTGTACCTCTGAACTTCTGTAAAATTGTTTTCCTAAAAGCCCCCATCTAGCTGCTTCTATTAATATCTAATTGGCAACTCCATCTGCAAGGGAGACTGGAAAATATAGGGGTTTTTAACTGAAGTATTGATTTACTTGTTTTTAATATTCTAGAACTTTATTTTCAACAGTAAATAATTTCTTTAAACACATACATAGCACACACAGAATATGAAAATTAAAGTTAACATTCAGAGTAGCAAAATCCTTGTTTACCATTTTAGTATCTTTATTGTGGCTATATTGCCACCCCTAACAATATAGAGTGTGCTACCCAGGAATAAGGGCTTCCCAGGTAGCACAGTGGTAATGAATCTGTCTGCCAATGCAGGAGATGCAAGAGACCTGAGTTCAATCCCTGGGTAGGGAAGATCCCCTTGAGTAGGAAATGGCAACCCACTCCAGTATTCTTGCCTAGAAAATTCCATGGACAAAGGAGCCTAGTCTATAGTCCATGGGGTCACAAAAGAGTCAGACACAACTGAGCTTGCACACACATCATCATTACGTACCAAAGAACAAAGGGAAAAATGGATATTAGGTAGGAAATGAGGGGTCTTTACTAAAAATTAGATTTGTTTGTTAGAAAGATAATTCTCAGTACAACATGGAAGCTGAATTGAAGTAGAGATATATTAAAGTAGACTAATAGTAGACTATTTCAGTATTTGTGGCAAGAAGTGTTAAGTTGCTAAATTAAAGCACTGCTATTTATATAGAGATAGGAGGTATATTATATATATTATATATTATATATTCAGGATATATAATCAATAGATTGAGTTACTGATTTATCAAAAGTGCTGGAACAAAGACTAGGAAAACAGTGCCCCTAGGACTTAGCAGAAAACCTGACAAATATTTAGCACTCGATAACTACTTTGTTAATGAATTAATTTTTTTTCCTGGATGATGATATTCATCAAGATTATAAATAAAGGAAAATAATTAGGGTAGAGGTATGAAAGATCATTAAGTTTTAAATGCACTGACTTTGAGTCTTCCTTGATTCATGCAAATGAGGAAATCAAATCAACAACTAAAAAAGTCTAACTCAAAATTAAGAAAAAGATATAGAATAGAAATTGTATTTGAGTCACAGATGAAAAGATATATAGTTGGTAAAGGAAGCCATGTGCAAAGATAAGGTGAATATTAGATATAGAGTACAGATTGAAGATAGAGCCTAAAAATAAGACCTAAATGCACACTAGCATTTATTATAAGTAGAAAAAAACTGAAAATGGATTTTGAAAAGTAGTTATCAGGAAAACAGGATGGAAAATAAAAGCAAATAAAGAAAATTGTATAAGAGGCAAAAGAAAAGGTAGTTTTTCTTAAGAAAGGGGATGTACTTAGTTGTGATAAATGCCTCAGAATACTCACCCCTGCTGGGTATCCTTCTCCCAGAAAGAGTGCTGAATACCCAAGGGCCTAGGTACACAGAGTCAAAAGTGTTAGTAAAAAATAACTGGCATGTACATTCACTCAATGGAATATCATGCAGCTATTGAAAGAAACAGTTTACAGACTGATATGAAATGATGTCCAGCAGACGTAGATTTACCATGAAGTCAATAAGGTTCAAGCTTCAGGAGCTCTCTCTGTCATAGTCCCTACATCTAATTTTGTATTATTTTCTCTTAACTGGGCCCTCA
This sequence comes from Oreotragus oreotragus, assembly GCA_006410675.1. Lineage (NCBI taxonomy): Eukaryota > Metazoa > Chordata > Mammalia > Artiodactyla > Bovidae > Oreotragus > Oreotragus oreotragus. The sequence continues at coordinate 65,573 of SJYX01015681.1, forward strand.
AATTGTATAAGCCTTATATTTTCATAAAACCCAGATCTATCCCTGATTTCCAGGATTTGTTGTTGTTCAGTCATTGTGTCCAACTCTTTGCGACCCCATGGACTGCAGCATGCCATGCTTCCCTGTCCTCCACTATCTCCCTGAGTTTGCTCAAACTCATGTCTGTTGAGTCAGTGATGCCATCCAACCATCTCATCCTCTGTTTCCCCCTTCTTCTCTTGCCCTCAGTCTTTCCCAGCATCAGGGTCTTTTCCAATGAGTCGGCTCTTCACATCAGGTGGCCACGCTATTGGGGCTTCAGCGTCAGTCCTTCCAGTGAATATTCAGGGTTTATTTCCTTTAGGATTGACTGGTTTGATCTCCTTGCAGTCTAAGGGACTCTCAAGAGTCTTCTCCAACTCCACAGTTCAAAAGCATCAATTCTTTAGCACCCAGCCTTCTTTATGGTCCAGCTCTCTTATCTATACGTGACCATTGGAAAACCATGGCTTTGACTAGATAGACCTTTGTTGGCAAAATATGCCTCTGCTTTTTAATACAATTTTCAGGATATATTTATTATTAAGTATAAAAATAAGGTTCAGATGAGTATACTTAGTATTCTGACTTCTTTGTAAGAAAAGGAAGAAATTAGAATGTATGTTAAGAGAAGAGATCAATATGGTGGCATAGGAGGATATGGAACTCACCTCCCCCAACAAACACATAAAAAATATATCTACATATGGAAAAATTCTTGCTGAAAACTAACTGGAAACTGACAGAAAGACTCCTGTACAACCAAGGCTGAAAAAAAAGATCCTCATAGAATAAGATAGAAAGGAAAGAGAAGCAGTCAGTTGGGGACCTGTATCTGGAGGGATACCCAAAGGAAAAGGGAGATTACACAGGCAGAAATCCTCTTGGGGGAGTGAACGGTTGAAGCTACAAATTAGACACCCCGTCCTGGTATCCAGCACAAGGGAGATGAGCCCCTAGGCTGATTGGAGGGTTGGTGGGACTAACAGGTAGACTGCAAGAAGCCTGGACTCCACTTGGGAGTAATGCACACACACTTATTCCCAAAAGAGGGCAGAGAAGGCAGATTGAAACTGTACAGTTGACTGGCTGGTCTCCTGAAACTGCTCTAGAGTACGCCCCAGCTTGAGCTCCACACTGGAGTGAGGGTTGCCCCAGCCAAGAAAGAACTCAGCCAGGAGACACAGAGGTAGCTCAGAACCAAAGTGGCATCCTTTGGGCGAGGACAGCCATTATGGGCACTTGCATAGGCAGCACATCAGAAGCAGCCTAAACTCTGTGGCCAAACTGTTGCAACCTGCACCTGGTCACACACTAGGAGCTCATACTGGCCCCTTTTGCTCCAGCACTGCTCACCTCAGGGACCAGAGTGGTGATGTTGGGAGAGAGAAAAGCTCACACCTGACCTAGCTCAGACCGGCTCCTCAGGGCTTCTATTTCAGGAACTTGGGACCCAACCCTGGACCTGATAGGGTGGTGGTAGTCCCTGACTACAGAGGAAGCCCTAGCTCACTCTTGGCTCCGGCCCTAGCCTCTCCTCCCCAGCCCCAATCCTTCCAAAGTGATATGGAAGCATGCCCTGTGTAATATGGAAGCACAGCTTAAGAAAAGATGTGACCTGTCTTCATGTCAAATCCAGCTCTCCCACAAAAACCATTGGACACACAGGCTGTATAGAGTTGCTCCTACAAAAGAACACCCCTTCAAGACAGCAATTGGTAACTGTTTCACCTATTTCATAGAGATGGAGACTGTTACGCAAATTGAGAAAACAGAGAAATTGATCTCAGTGGAAAGAGCAAGAGAAAAAAAAATGAAACAAATAGTTTACCAGAGGATTCAAAGCAATAGTGATAAGAATACTAACTGAATTAAGGAAAATAAATATAATGGAATATTCAGTTCAGTTCAGTTCAGTCACTCAGTCCTGTCCGAATTCTTTGTGACCCCGTGGACTGCAGCATGCCAGGCCTCCCTGTCCATTACCAAATCCCAGAGCTTCCTCAAACTCTGTCCATTGAGTCGGTGATGCCATCCAATAGTCTCATCTTCTGTCACCCCCTTCTCCCACCTTCAATCTTTCCCAGGATCAGGGTCTTTTCAAATTAGTCATTTCTTCGCATCAAGTGGCCAAAGTATTGGAGGAGTTTAAGCTTCAACATCAGTCCTTCCAATAAACACTAGGATGGACTAGTTGGATCTCCTTGCTGTCCAAGGGACTCTCAAGAGTCTTCCCCAACACCACAGTTCAAAAGCATCCATTCTTTGGCACTCAGCTTTCTTTGTGGTCCAACTCTCACATCCATACATGAATACCGGAAAAACCATAGTTTGACTTTGTTGGCAAAGTAATGTCTCTGCTTTTTAATATGTCTAGGTTGGTCATAACTTTTCTTCCACGGACCAAGCGTCTTTTAATTTCATGGCTGCAGTCACCATCTGCAGTGATTTTGGAGTCAAAAATAATAAAGTCTCTCACTGTTTCCATTGTTTCCCCATCTATTTCCTATGAAGCGATGGGACCAAATGCCATGACCTTAGTTTTCTGAATGTTGAGCTTTAAGCCAAGTTTTTCACTCTCCTCTTTTACTTTCATCAAGAGGCTTTTTAGTTCCTCTTCACTTTCTGCCATAAGGGTGGTGTCATCTGCATATCTGAGATTATTGATATTTCTCCCGGCAGTCTTGATTCCAGCTTGTGTTTCATCCAGCCCAGTGTTTCTCATAATGTTCTCTGCATATAAAGTAAATAAGCAGGGTAACAATATACAGCCCTGATGTACTCCTTTTCTGATTTGGAACCAATCTGTTCCATGTCCAGTTCTAACTGTTGCTTCTTGATCTGCATACAGATTTCTCAAGAGGCAGATCAGGTGGTCTGATATTCTGATATCTTGAAAAATTTT
>SJYX01015681.1:70451-87727 GCA_006410675.1 Oreotragus oreotragus
GGTTGTAAAGATCTTTTTTGTACAGTTCTGTGTATTTTTGCTACCTCTTCTTAATATCTTCTGCTTCTGTTAGGTCCATACCATTTCTGACCTTTATTGAGCCCATCTTTGCATGAAATGTTCCCTTGGTATCTCTAATTTTCTTGAAGAAATTTCTAGTCTTTCCCATTCTATTGTTTTCCTCTATTTCTTTGCAGTGATCACTGAGGAAGACTTTCTTATCTCTCCTTGCTATTCTTTGGAACTCTGCATTCAAATGCAGAATTCAAATGGGTATATCTTCCCTTTTCTCCTTTGCCTTTCACGTTTCTTCTTTTCTTAGCTATTTATAAGGCCTCCTCAGACAATCATTTTGCCTTTTTGCATTTCTTTTTCTTGGGGATGGTCTTGATCCCCTGCCTCCTATACAATGTCATGAACCTCTGTCCATAGTTCTTCAGGAACTCTGTTTATCAGATCTAATCTCTTTAATCATTTGTTGCTTCCACTGTATAACTGTGTTTGCTATGACCAGTGCGTTCTCTTGGCAAAACTGTTAGCCTTTGCCCTGCTTCATTGTGTACTCTGAGGCCAGATTTGCTTGTTACTCTAGGTATTTCTTGACTTCCTACTTTTGCATTCCAGTCCCCTGTAATAAAAAGGACATCTTTGAGGGTGTTAGTTCTAGAAGGTCTTGTAGGTCTTCATAGACCCATTCAACTTCAGCTTCTTCACCATTACTGTTGGGGGCATAGACTTAGATTACTGTAATATTGAATGGTTTGCCTTGGAAATGAACAGAGATCATTCTGTCATTTTTGAGATTGCATTCAAGTACTGTATTTCGAACTCTTTTGTTGCCTATGATGGCTACTTCGTTTCTTCTAAGGAATTCTTGCCCAGCGTTAGATATAATGGTCATCTGAGTTAAATTCACCCATTCCAGTCCATTTTAGTTTGCTGATTCCTAAAATGTCAGTGTTCACTATTCCAATTTGCCTTGATTCATGGACCTAACATTCCAGGTTCCTATGCAATATTGCTCTTTACAGCATCAGACTTTTACTTCCATCACCAGTCACATCCACAGCTGTATGTTGTTTTTGCTTTGGCTCCATCTCTTCATTCTTTCTGTAGTTATTTCTCCACTGATCTCCAATAGCATGTTCGGCACCCTCCAACCTGGGAAGTTCATCTTTCAGTGTCCTATCTTTTTGCCTTTTCATACCGTTCATGGGATATTGAACAGTAATGGAATATTACTCAGCCATAAAAAGAATGAAATTTCCACTACTTGCAGCAATGTGGATGGACTTAGTGTTATGCTTATTAAAATGTCATAGACAAACTTACATTTAAAAATAAATATGTTATGATTTATATGAAAATCTTAAAAAAAATAAATGAATGTATACTTTAAAAAAAACAAACAAGACTTCCTTGGTGGTGCAGCATTTAGCATTCTGTCTGTCAATGCAGGGCACATGGGTTCAGGCTCTAGTCCGGGAAAATTCCACATGCCGCAGAGCAACTAGGCCCACGTGCCACAACTACTGAGCCCGCACCCTGGAACCTGTGCTCTGCAACAGGAGAAGCCACTGCCATAAGCCTGCACACCAGCCAAGAGTAGCTTCCACTCACCACTGCTAGAGAAAGACTGCACAAAGCAACGAAGATCCAGCAGCAGCCCAAATAAGTGAATAAAATTTAAAAAAAAAAAACCTTAGAGATATAGAGAACAAACTAGTGATTACCAGTGGAGAGAGTGAAAAAGGAGGGACAAAAATAGACACAAGCTACTATTAATATGAATAAAATAGTTAAGCAACAGGGATATATTATACTTAACAGGGAAACATAACCATTATTTTTAACAACTTTAAATATAACCTATAAAAATAGAGAATATCTGATTGTATACCTGAGACTAAGATAGTATTATAAATTAACTATACTTCAACTTTTAAAAATAGAATATATATTTATGTATGTTTATATCTGCATAAACAGTGAAAGAATACACAAATACCAGTTAGAGCAAAACTTCCAAATTTGTATTATATTTTTTGATTTCTAAATATGAATATGTTACCTGTACAAAATATTAAATTAAAATTTTAAGAAAGTGTACTGTCGTGAAGAACAACAAAGTTGTGATAAACAACTGTTTACTTAATTGTCTATTCATTTAGTTTATTCTCAAATATTAGAGTTACACCAAAGTTCACCCAATATGCATGATAGCTAATGCTTCCCCTTACTATAAAAAAGGAATGGATTGGGGTTTTTAATGAGGTCAGAAAATTGTCGGAGTCAGAGAATTGTTGGAGTTAGACTGTCAGGGCAAAAGAACTATAAAGAGGAGCCTGGTAATTTAAATGGAATAATAAAGCTCTAATACCCAATAAATATTCAAAAAAATGTAGACTTGAATATTCCTCAGTGAGTATGAGGTACTGACTAGGAGATCATTAGATAATAGCAACAATAAACAGCAATGTAAATGACCCAAGTTAGTTTTAAAAGTAGTTTTTAAATTCTCTTTGATAGTAAGTGGTGTTAATTAAAGCAAATCTCAAGCTATAATCTAGCTCAACTAAACATTTTTTTAACAAATCACGCACAAAACAATCGATGTAACTTGTTCACTAAGTTCAATAAAGTCCCAGCTCTATGTTATCTTAGGTGCTCTGACTACACTTTATGTGAAAGATCCATTTAGACTTACACAGTCACATTCTAGAGACAAAATTATGTGCCTTCTGGCACTGCACGATCAGGAATGTTCCTGTTTAACAGCTGGAGCCAAGACTAATTAGAGGTCAAACCTCAATGCTATCTGTAAAGGTAAAGGGTATAGACTCCCTAGATTCTTATTCTCTGTTCATGCAAGGGTAGGGAGTGATTAAAATACTTTAGGGAAGTCCATCTGTCTTGAATATCTTTAATTTCAACAAAGAAAGTTCATTTTTAATGTTCATCAGGCTATGCAGCTAGCCATTGATTTTACCAATAAACAATCATTTGAGACATTGCTTATGCTCACAATCAAAATCAAAAGCTTGATAGTTTCTGCCTCAAGAGGATTGGTCCTTCGTGGTTAGAATATCCAGCAAACCATCTCATAACTGACATTTTTCACTCGTATTTTATGCAATCACCCCCTGACTCTAGAGTTCAAGTTTGAACTAACCCATTCATAATAATATACTGATTTTGCTTAAAAATTTTAAGGTGAATAACAAACATCAGAATCATGATGATATGGGTTTTTTTAAGGAGAAAGGAGGAAAAAACAATTTGGTAGCATCATTGGAGAGCTAGAAAGTCAGCTATCCTATCTCCAGGCCTTCAGTTATTTGTAGTTACTTGTATCTTCCCCTAAGAGGGCTGCAGGAAAGCAATATCCTTTAAATAGAAGGTATGTTTCAACTTGAACAAGAAGGTGTGTACCAAAGTGCACAGTGGAAATTCTTGGGAAAGTGGATACTTATGGGAGCTAGGGTTGGGTTAGAGGTTGTGCAGAATGATATGTGAATGAGTATTCATATAATGTGTGACCCTGAACAAGTTACTTAGCTATGTTTCAGTTTCCTCAGTTGTAAATGGAGATTGGGGCTTTTCTGGCAGCTCAAACAATAAAGAATCTGCCTGAAGTGCAGAAGACCCAGGTTCGATCTCTGAGTTGGGCAGCACTCCTAGATAAGAGTGTGTCAACCCACTCCAGTATTCTTGCCTGGAGAATCCCATGGACAGAGGAGCGTGGCATGCTTCAGTCCATGGGGTTCCGAAGAGCTGGACACAACTTAGTGATTAATGCTTGCTTTCTTTCAAAGGCCTTAGTGAGAATAAAGTAGTTAATACTTATATAGTGCTCAAAAATAATGTCTTTAACAGTAAATGCTCAATAAATGTTAACTGCTATTTTTATATCTTCCCCTTTTCTTAATAAGGATATTTGTAAATTCTGTCAGAAATTTATGGAATTATGAGGCTAGATATAATGGGGTTTGAATGCCAGATCAAAGAGCCTGGACATTTCTCAGATTTCATTTTTCCAAATAAGTATTCTTAAAATTGGTGATGAGAATTTTGAGATAACTATTTCTTATTGGGAAGTGGATGTTTAAACTTAAAATACACTGTTCAAAATAAATTTGTCACACAAGTTTTAAGATAGTATTTTATCATTGACCAATTAAATTATGTATAAAGAGATTGTTGGAGTGATTCTGTACTATATGATTTTATTATTTCCTTAGTTCTTCAAAGACCAGTTCTTCCATTAGAAGATGCCCTCAGACAAATTCAGGAATCCAACTTAAAATCAGAAGTAAACCTTCCCTCTTCCCACAGACCAATAATAAACTGGAGGTAGGTAACTTATGATTATCATGTATAGTTACTAATATTCAGTAATTAAATAGCTCTCTAGTTGCTAAGTTTACAGACCTTTTCATCAGTTACTCCTCACCTCTATTTTATAGTATACTATTTTATTTTCACACACTGAATTGAAGTAGAGTGTAATATAAATTTCTTCAAGAGTAAGTAAAAATTTTAGTTTCTTGTCTTTAGTTTTAATGTTGCCTATGTTGAGTAATTTTCTATGGGAACTATTATAAAAACCATTTAAAAATAGTGATACTGGTTTTACTGAGGAAAAAAGTTGAATAACAGTGATATAAATTTAGATAAAAAGAGTAACTTTATGGTAGGAATACTGAATTAAAGTAGAGTGTAATATAAATTTCTTCAAGAGTAAGTAAAAATTTTAGTTTCTTGTCTTTAGTTTTAATGTTGCCTATGTTGAGTAATTTTCTATGGGAACTATTATAAAAACCATTTAAAAATAGTGATACTGGTTTTACTGAGGAAAAAAGTTGAATAACAGTGATATAAATTTAGATAAAAAGAGTAACTTTATGGTAGGAATGGGGTTTTCCTCACTGAAAATCTTTCCTAGATGGATATCTTTAAAAAAGCTACTGCAATGCCTCCTGGTTCCTCTCTAGGTTAAATTTAAATGAATCATCTTGATTCAGTAGGATGGACCAACCAACTAGAGAATACCCTCTGACATCCTGTATTTTCCATTTATTTACTATAAATGTTTCTTGAACCTACTATGTACACAGCAGTAGATCAGCCATTGTGAAAGGGATATGGAGAAATATGATATTCAAAAATATAATCCCAAGAGTATAATCTAGGAGAAAGTGAAATAATGCTTTAAAAATTATAGAACAGTACCAAATGGGTAATAATAATATTTAATGTTTACATATATAAAGATATGTATACATAATTCATATGTAAAGTATGTTAATATTTTAACTGTTTATAATGTATGTACTATAGTATTTCCATTTTTAGAATACCTGTGGCAAACTGTTCCCTTAATCAGATGTAAGAACAATTAAATTCATTCTCTCAAGTCTTTATTATAGTTCAAGAAAGACCTCATGGAATAGAAGAATCTTCAGCAAAGTTTTAAAGAAAATAGGAATTAATCAGGAAATGAGTGGGTAGATGGTATTCCAGACAGAGGGATGAGAGTGTGGAAAGGCCAAGAGTAGTAGAAGGAATGATATGTTCCAGGAATAAGAGTATGGCTGAATAACAAAATGCAAAATAGCAATAGCTTCACTAGATATGAGATTGGAAAAGTAAATACACCTGTATGCTAGGGAATATAAGCTTTATCCTGAGAGTTTTAAGAGGAGTCAGTGAAGGATTTAAGCAGATGGGTAATAAGATCAGTTTTTCCTGTTTAGACTTCCCTGGTGGCTCAGACGGTAAAGCGTCTGCCTACAATGCAGGAGACCCAGGTTCAATCCCTGGGTCAGGAAGATCCCCTGGAGAAGGCAATGGCAACCCACTCCAGTACTCTTGCCTGGAAAATCCCATGGACGGAGGAGCCTGGTAGGCTACAGTCCACGGGGTCGCAAAGAGTCAGACACAGCTGAGCAACTTCCCTTTCCCTTTTCTTTCCTGTTTAACATATCATTCTAATCTATTGTGAGCAAGTGTGGATAACTGATTGAAAAAGGACAAAACAGACTATTTCAGTATCTGTAACTGAAAATACATAGGTCTGGAGCTCAAGAGAAAGATCTAGACTTAAGATATTAGAAGCCAAGACAATGGATGAAGTCAGCAGTGGAGATTATGTACTGTGACAGCAGAACTAGGATAGAGCACTACAGAAGAGCAATATATAAGGAAGTGAAAAAAGAGAAGCCTGCAAATAGGAACAGAATAGTTGGTAGAGACTATATATAGGGAGAAGATGGAGCTAAGTGAGTATAGACTTTCACGGGGAATGAAACCTTATGGAAATCAAATGGCTTCTAGGTAATCATTAATCTAAAAAGTTTTACCAGTTGGGATACTGGCAGAAAACATGTAGCATTTAAAAGGGGTAACTGAAAAGAGGTTAGTAAAGAGACTGTGATGCCAAACAAAGGATGATGAAGCAACCCCAAAACTGACAGCAAACTCAGTATTATCACAACAAACCTAAACTGATAAGAGCTGTAACTGTACGAGAGGGCTACTAGGCAGAGGAGCATTGTCACTAAACCAAGCCAAGCGGAGAGGAAGCCTGAGGAGTGGTTATCAAAAACCGCTTTGTTCTGTCAAATTCCTATCTCTTGCTAGTACCTTTCATTGGTCAAAACAGCCATAAATCAAAAGGCAGGGTATCATTCAGTCTGCCTAGCAGAGGTAAGTGTGGAAAATGAACCTGGAGTGGCAAAGAGAAAATATCCAGCTTAGAGGGACTATGTCCCATATATTTCAAAACAGAAAAGTCACTCTGGCAGTTTTTGTCAAAGAAATTTCATTGGAGGGACGGAGACAGAAAAGAGATTGCTGCGTTGGAAGGAAACTACAGAGTGAGAAAGAAAAAATACCAACTGTAGCTTAGCTGTGAAAGAAAAAGAGTGGTAGAACAGTAGCCAAAGGGGATGTAGGGCCAAAATATGGCTTTTTCCCTTATGATGGAATAAGTATTATCCTGTTAAATATGGATGTTAAACTAATGAGTAACAGAAATGCAATAAAAATGTGAAGCCTTAAGTACCTATTATGTGCTGTACATTGATTAGCAAGAGTTATAATATAAATGAAACATGGTCCTCTGCCTGCCGGGGTCCAGCCCCGGTGGATCCAGGGTGATTCGAAGGGGAGACGGATAGGCGAGGAAAAATTTATTTAGAGACATTAGATTTAGGAAGAAATAGTATAGTAGGAAATTTAGACGGAGAAAAGGAGGCTGAATAACTTGGTTTACAGGGAAAACCAATAAAACCTCGAGACAAGAGGTTTGCACCATCTATGTTAGGTGCATCGAAGGGTGCCCCACCTTAGGCTCCCTTTCTCATTGATCTAGCAGCCAGGGCAAGTTAGTAGATGTGGTGAGCCTCCCCTCTCCAGTTGGGAATTCAGCCGAAAAAGGGGAGAAAAGAACGACATGGGGAAGCCCAGCATTGGTGCAAGACTCCTAGGACTTTATTTTTCAAAATCAGCTTATATACCCCAAGTTGTACATAAAGAAATAATGGAATATGCAGAGTTATGCAGGGGCAGCAGTCCTGACCCTCACTGAGACAAGGCTTTCTTCTTGCATACCCTCCTGTAAAGAAAAGGTCTCAGGTGGTTTACATTATCTTCTGGCCAAAAGGCCTGTTAACATTTTTATGGCTCTCTTCCTGGATAATTGTCTATCAACCAGAAAACTCCTTTTCCCTAGAAATGTTTTTTCTTTACTCTGCATCACCCTCAAAGTACTAAATAAAGTTACATTCCTATAGAACAAAGGTGCAGTGGGTTATAACAAAGTACTTAACTCAAAGATCTAATGTTGCTAATACCAGGTCTACTACCTGTTTTTCTATATACCAACTATATCTAAAAATAAAGGATATGAAAATTTGGCAGCAAGTATTGTCTCAACAAATGAAACTTTTAATCAGTCCTATTCTAATGATTTTGACTCCTCGGAAGCCCCTACATTCCTAGGATGTTTTCAGCTTCCTGTGCCTCCTGCGTTCGGGAGGCCTCAATTATATGCGCAGCTGTACGAGTCCTGCAGGCAGGCTAGAAAGCCGTCAGAGGGATTTTTGGATTGAAACACTCCTATTATGCCCAGGAGATTTATTATCTAAAAGCTCTCAATTTTTTTTTTTCCAGAAAAAGGTGATGGGGGGTGGATGCTCAGGAAATACCAGGGGGAAAACCTGAGATCTGACTCGACCTTGCCCATCAGGTCTCTGCCGCATGACCTTGTCACGGGTGGGATTCCTCACGCTGGCTCCCGGCATCTGCCCAATAAGTGTTTGCAGTTACATTATAATACTGTGTAATGGTAGTTACACTGTAAGACTCAAACAATACTGTGTAATGTGGGCAGTTACAGAAATATTAGCAAAGTGATAAAGGGCTTTCCTGGTGGCTCAGTCAGTAAAGACTCCACCTTCAATGCAGGAGGCCCGAGTTTGATTGTTGGGTCAGAAAGATCCCCAGGAGAATGGAATGACAACCCACTCTAGTATTCTTTCCTGGAGGATCCCATGGACAGAGGAGCCTTGCAAGCTACAGTCCATGGGGTCACAAAGAGTTGGATACAACTGAGTGACTAAGCATACACACACAAGTGATAAAGTATAAAATTTAAAGTTGGAGAGGAGACTTAAAGGATGAGTACATATTGTCTACTAAAGAAGCACGGGTTGATTTCTGGCATGTTCAGGCCTACAGTGTTGTAAAAGGCAAAGACACCTGAGGACATAGAATTTGTTCAGAGTAACAAGACTGTAGTATATGTTGCTGGTAGGAAGAGAGATTATCTAGAAATGTAGATTGAGGTCAGATATGAATGCTTGTATTTCTAGCTAGGAAGTTTTTATTTCATCCTATAACTAGTAGAGAGCCAATGGTGGTTTTTAAACAGATCGACATAGTCCTCTTTATATTGGAAGATAATTGGTATGAATGTTGGAGAATGAAAAGAATGGAAAGAAACTGGAAACAAGGAGACTAGAAAAACTTCATGGGCTAATCCAAGTGACAGATCATTACTACCTAAACTAAAATAGTACTATTTTGTATAGTGAGAAAAGGAGGGCTCTCCCTGGTTATCCAGTGGTTAAGACTTTGCCTTCCAAAGGGTGCAGGTTTGATCCCTGGTTGGGGAGCTAAGATTCCACATGCTTCATGGCCAAAAAAGCAAAACAGAAGCAGTACTGTAACAAATTCAATAAAGACTTCTAAAAAAAGGAAAAGACAGATCTAATAAAGAATAAAATTATTTTGAGAGATTAGAAGGAAAAGATGAGAGAATAAGAAAAAATGAAAATGCCCTTATGACAGAGAAGAGACATAAACATTTAAGAATGTTGATCAATCAGAAGTGTAAGAAGTAGAGTATAAAAAATGGGAGCTGAAGAGGACCTGAGCTTACCTCCCATAACAAACAATGCAAAAATACATCCACATGTGGAACAATTCATGGAAAGCTAACAGGAAACTTGCAGAAGGACCCTTATATAACCAAGTTTGTAAGAAAGATACATATGTAATCAGGCAGGATAGGAAGAAAAGCATCAGGTAACAGGTCTGTGCCTCTGGGAGAGGACTGAAAGGAAAAGGGAGATCATGCAGGCAGACAGTCCCCTGAGAAGTGAGTGAGTCCAACCATATCCTGGGCATCCCTATCCTGGAGTCCTGCACATAGGAGACAAGAAAAACTTTGGCTGCTTGGAGAATCACTGAGAAGGCTAGAGAAGCCTAGATTCCACTCATGAGGAGACTGCAAGTTTTAGCTTGCCACCAGACAGGGCAGAGAGAGGTGTACCCTAGTAGCTGCCACCATGCCACACCCCCCAGTCTAAGCCAAGTGAATGTTACCCTGCTCACTCCAAGCCACAGTTTGTCCCTGGATCTCAGGCATTCAGGACCTGGGAAAGAGTCAATCTAAAGATCCAAAGGTGTCCTAGGGGTCAGGGATGTCATCTAGATAGAGCAGTGTCCATTGCTGGTGCTTACTCAAATAGCACCCAAGAAATAGCCCAGACTTGAATTCCCACAACCACCATGCCATGTTCAAGGCTAGTGCAGGGAGCAGGAAAAATACACACTTAAAGGAAGCAGAACCAGCTTGAGCCCAAATATGAGGGCTTTTGCTCCTACAACTTAGGAGCAGATCTCACCCCTGACAGGACACTGATGGCCACTGAGCATAGAAGTACTGTCCCACACCCTGCACAGGCTCTAATTCCTCCATTACCAGCCATACCCCCTTTCCAATGTGGTAGAGGCCAGCATACCATGAGGAAAGACATGACTTGCATCCACATCTAATCCAGCCCTCCCTCCAAATACACTGGGCACACACAGTCTGCATAGGGACACACCCACATAAGAACACCCCTTCAAGACTGTAATAGGTAACTGTTTCACCTAAAGTCAGAAACACAGAAAGTTAAGTAAAATAAAAGGGCAGAGAAACCTGCAACCTAAGATAGTCTACCCAGTGAGATTATTATTTAGAATAGAAGATGAGATAAAGAACTCCTCAGATAAGCAAAAACTAAAAGAATTCAGCAATAATAAACCTACCCTAAAAGAAATGTTGAAGGGTCTTCTCAAAAGAAGAATCTATAGGAAAGGGAAAACTCCAATAGGAAAGCCATATATAGTGGGGATTGAAGATCACTTAAATAAGCTAGCACATAGATTAAAAGACAAAAGTTGTAAAGCAGCTGTAACTACAATAAATAGTTATGAGATAAACATGAAGACGGGGAAGGCAATGGCACCCCATCCCAGTACTCTTGCCTGGAAAATCCAATGGACGGAGTAGCCTGGTGGGCTGCAGTCCATGGGGTCGCGAACAGTCGGACAGACTGAGCGACTTCACTTTCACTTTTCACTTTCATGCATTGGAGAAGGAAATGGCAACCCACTCCAGTATTCTTGCCTGGAGAATCCCAGGGATGGGGGAGCCTGGTGGGCTGCTGTCTATGGGGTCACACAGAGTCGGACACGACTGAAGTGACTTAGCAGCAGCAGCAAACATGAAGATGTAAAAAATTACATCAGAAACACAAATGTGGGGGAGAGTAGTAAAAAATGTAGATCTCTTAGAATGTGTTTGAACTTAAATGACTATGAGTTTAAAGCAAGTACACATAATTAAGTTTTAATGTATATGAACACCATGGTAACCACAAATAAATACACAACAAGCAAAAAGCATGGAACTCAAGCATATTACAAAAGAAAATCATCAAACCAGGAAAAGAGAGAGACCAACTGGAAAACAAGTAATAAATTGATAATAAGTATATACCTATTAATAAATTACTTTACATATCAATGGATTAATGCTTCAATCAAAAGACACAGCTAGCTAATTGGATTTTTTAAAAGACCCTTCCATATGCTGCCTGAAAGAGAGTCATTTAAGGCAAAAGATACAAACTGAAAGTGAGGAGACAGAAAAGGATATTTTATGCAAATGGAGATGACAACAAAACAAAGGCTTAATGAAAGACAAAAAGAGTACTGTATAATGATAAAAAGAGGTCAGTACAAGAAGAGGATATATACTGTTTAACATATACATACCCAATACAGTAGCACCTAACTGTATAAACACTAACAAACAATAAAAGGAGAAATTGACAATAGGGCAATAATTACAGCAGACTTTAACACCCCACTGATATCAATGAACAGATCATCCAGAAAGAAAATCAATAAGTCCTTCACTATCTCCTGCTGCTGCTGCTGCTGCTGCTGCTGCTAAGTCACTTCAGTCATGTCCGACTCTTTGCGACCCCATAGATGGCAGCCCACCAGGCTCCCCTGTCCCTGGGATTGTCTAGGCAAGAACACTGGAGTGGGTTGCCATTTCCTTCTCCAATGCATGAAAGTGAAAAGTGAAAGTGAAAGTGAAGTCGCTCAGTCGTGTCTGAACTTAGCGACCCCATGGACTGTAGCCCACCAGGCTCCTCCATCCATGGGATTTTCCAGGCAAGAGTACTGGAGTTGGGTGACATTGCCTTCTCCACTATCTCCTGGAGTTTGCTCAAATTCATGTCTATTGAGTCAGTGATACTATCTAACCATCTCATCCTCTGCCACTCTCTTCTTCTATTGCCTTCTTTCCCAGCATCAGGGTCTTTTCCAATGGGTCGACTCTGCATCAAATGGTCAAAGCATTAGAGCTTCAGCATCAGTCCTTCCAATGAATATTCCAGGTTGATTTCCTTTAGGATTGACTGATTTGGTCTCTTTGCAGTCCAAGGGGCTTCTCTGATGGCTTAGACTGTCCAGAATCCACCTACAATGCAGGAGATCTGGGTTTGATCCCTGGGTAAGGAAGATCTCCTGGTTAAGGGAATGACTCCACTATTCTTGCCTGGTGAATTCCATGGACAGGGAAGCCTGGTGGGTAACAGTCCATCTGGTCACAAAGAGTCAGACATGACTGAATAACTAACATATATCACATACTAGGTCTCAAAACAAGACTCAACAAATTTAAGAGGATAGAAATTATATCAAGCTTTTTCTTTTCCAACCTCAAGGGTATGAAACTAGAAATCAACTACAGAAAGAAAAACAGAAAAGAATAAATATGTGGAGACTACACAACATGCTACCAAAAGAAAAGGGGGGTAATGAATAAATCAAAGAGTAAATCAAAAAATATCTCAAAACAAATGAAATGGGAAGCAAAACTTTCCAATTTATGTGATACAGCAAAAGCAGTTCTAAGAGGGAAGTTCCTAGCAATACAGTCCTTCCTCAAGAAATAAGAAAAATCTCAAAACAACCTAACCTATTACCTAAAAGAATTGTAAAAAGAACAAACAAATCCCAAAGTTAGCAGAAGGAAGGAAATAATGATATCACATACATGTGGAATCTGAAAAATAATCGGAATGAATCTTTTGATATATACAAAACAGAAACCAACTCACAGGCATTGGTTATGGTTAAACAAACTTATGGTTATCAAAGGGGAAGAGAGGGATAAATTAGAATATGGGATTAACAAATACAAACCACTTATATATAAAATAAACAAGCAAAAAGGATTTATTGCATAGCATAAGGAACTAAAGTTAATAACTGTAATAATCTATAATATAAATAATCTGAAAAAAATATATATATATATAACTGAATCACTTTCAGTTCAGTTCAGTTCAGTCGCTCAGTCATGTCTGACTCATTGTGACCCCATGAATCGTAGCACCCCAGGCCTCCCTGTCCATCACCAACTCCCAGAGTTCACTCAGACTCACGTCCATCGAGTCAATGATGCCATCTAGCCATCTCATCCTCTGTCGTCCCCTTCTTCTCCTGCCCTCAATCCCTCCCAGCATCAGAGTCTTTTCCAATGAGTCAACTCTTCGCATGAGGTGGCCAAAGTACTGGAGTTTCAGCTTTAGCATCATTTCTTCCAAAGAAATTCCAGGG
This sequence comes from Oreotragus oreotragus, assembly GCA_006410675.1. Classification (NCBI taxonomy): domain Eukaryota; kingdom Metazoa; phylum Chordata; class Mammalia; order Artiodactyla; family Bovidae; genus Oreotragus; species Oreotragus oreotragus. Next base: position 83,928 of record SJYX01015681.1, read on the forward strand.
CTGATCTCCTTCAGAATGGACTGGTTAGATCTCCTTGCAGTCCAAGGGACTCTCAAAAGTCTTCTCCAACACCACAGTTCAAAAGCGTCAATTCTTCAGTGCTCAGCTTTCTTCACAGTCCAACTCTCATATCCATACATGACCACTGGAAAAACCATAGCCTTGACTAGACGGACCTTTGTTGGCAAAGTAATGTCTCTGCTTTTCAATATGCTATCTAGGTTGGTCATAACTTTTCTTCCAAGGATTAAGTGTCTTTTAATTTCATGGCTGCAATCACCATGTGCAGTGATTTTGGAGCCCAAAAAAGTAAAGTCTGAGACTGTTTCCACTGTTTCCCCATCTATTTCCCAAGAAGTGATGGGACCAGATGCCATGATCTTCATTTTCTGAATGTTGAGCTTCAAGCCAATTTTTTCACTTTACTGTACACCTAATACAATATTGTAAATCAACTATGCTTCAATTTTGTAAAAAGTCATTTCCTAGGAGAGAAAAAAACAGTAAGAAAAAATTAATGAAACCAAGAGATAGTTTTTTGAAAAATAAACAGGCTCACCAAGAAGAAAAGAGAGAGGATCCAAATAAAATAAGAAAATAAAGAGGATAAATAACAACCAATACCACAGAGATACAAAAAAAATCATAAGAGAGTACTATTAACAGTTTATGTGCCAACAGATTGGACAGCCTACAAGAAGTGGACAAATTTCATGAAACATACAGCTGCCAAGACCGTCAAGAAGAAATGGACAATTTGAACAGAAGACCATTCACTAGAAGTGAAGTTGAATTTAAAAAAAAAGAAAAATGCCCAGCAAACAAAATTCCAGAACAGGACAGCTTCACGGGGCGATTCTACTAAATGTATAAAGAAGAATTAAAACCTGTCCTAATCAAACTATTCCATAAACTTGAAGAGTTTATTAGAACATTCCCAAATTCATCCTACAAGACAATCCTTACCCTGATACCAAAACGAGGCAAAGATACTACAAAAAAAAAGAAAAAATTATAGGCCAATATTTTTGATGAATACAGATGTAAAAATCTTCAACAATATATTAGCAAACCAAATCCAACAATACATAAAACGATTCATACATCATGATCAACTTGAATTTATTCTAAGATCACAAGGATGGTTTGAGATACATAAATCAATCGATTTGATACACCATATTAACAAAAGGAAAGATAAAAATTATGTGATTGTCTCAAACACTTGACAAAATTCAGTGTCTATTTATGATAAAAAAAATACCCTCATCAAAGTGTGTATAGAAGGAACATATCTCAGCATAATGAAGGCCATTTATGACAAATCCAATAGCCCACATCATATTCAATTGTGAAAAATTTTTTATTTTTCCTTTAAAGTCAAGGACAAGACAAGAATGTCCACTTTCACTGCTTCTATTTAACATAGTGTTGGAATTCCTAACCACAGAAACAGTAATAAAAGGAATCCAAATTAGAAGATGAAGAGGTAAAACTCGCTCTCCAGATGACATAACACTCTATATAGAGAACTCCTATCGTCTCCACCCAAGAACTATTAATATTAGAAACTAATGAATTTAGCAAGGTTGTGGTATATAAGAATAATATGCAGAAATCTGTTGTTTTTTATACACTAATAATGAAATGTCAGAAATAGAAAGTAAACAATCCTGTTTAAAATCACATCAAAAAATAAAATACCTAGGAGTAAACTTACCCAAGAAAGTGAAAGGCCTGTACTCTGAAGACTGTAAAACCTGATGAAGGAAATTGAAGATGATTCAAAGAAATGGAAAGATATTCCATGCTATTGAATTGGAGGGAGTAATATCATTAAAATGGACATACTACCCAAAGCAGTCTACAGATTTAATGCAATCTCTATCAAAATACCTATGACATTTTTTCACAGATCTAAAACAAATAATACCAGAATTTATATGGAATCAAAAAACATCCAGAAATGACAAAAAAATTCTGAGAATAAAGAACAAAGCTGGAGATATAACCCTCTCAGACTTCTGACTTTACTACAAAGCTGCAGTAATCAAAACAGTAGTGTTATTGGCACAACAGACACATTGACTAATGAAACTGTATAGAGAACCCAGTAATAAACCCACACACTTACAGTCAGTTAACCTATGACAAAGGTGACAAGAATGCACAATAGAGAAAAGACAAGTAGTGCAGGGAAAACTGGACAGCTACATGTAACAAAATGAAGTTAGAACATTCTCTAACACAGTGTACAAAAGTAAAAACTCAAATGGATTAAAGACATAAATGTAATACCATAAACTGCTACTGCTAGAAGAAAACATAAGCATAACATGCTTTGAAATAAATCATAGAAATTTTTTTTTGATCCGTCTCTTAAATCAATGGAAATAAGAGCAAAAATAAACCAATATTATCTAATTAAATGCAAAAGCTTTTACACAACAAAGGAAACCATCAACAAAAAGATAACTTTTTAAAAATTGGAGAAAATATTTGTAAATGATATTACTGAAAAGGGACTAATAGCCAAAATGCATAAACAGCTCAGTTTAATGTTTAGAAATCACATCCCAGATTTCCAGATGATTGGATTAAAATGTGTTATGTATATGGTGGAATATTACTCAGCCATAAAGAAGAATAAAATTCTACCATTTGCAGCAACATGGATGGACCTAGAGAATACAGTACTTAGTGAAATAAGTCAAACAAAATTAGGTATTGTACGATATCACTTATATGTGGAATCTAAAAATAGATATAAATGTACGTGCAAAACAGACATACTATACATAGAAAGAAACTTGTGGTTGCCAGAGAGAGAGGGAGGGACAAATTAGAGATATGAGATTAACAGATACAAACTACTATATATAAAATAGATAAATGGAACTTCCCTGGTATTCCAGTGGTTCAGTTCAGTTCAGTCGCTCAGTCGCGTCCAACTTTTTGCAACCCCATGAATCGCAGCACCCTAGGCCTCCCTGTCCATCACCAACTCCCGGAGTTCACTCAGACTCACGTCCATAGAGTCAGTGATGCCATCCAGTCATCTCATCCTCTGTCATCCCCTTCTCCTCCTGCCCCCAATCCCTCCCAGCATCAGAGTCTTTCCCAATGAGTCAACTCTTCNTACCAGAACTTTCATAGCAGTTTTATAGCCATAATCTAGAATGATCTCAAATGTTCTTCAGTGCTATAATATGTAAAGTAAAAGTTATTCAATGAGTGTAATACCATAATAAAAAATGAATCAGCCACTACTAAGAAACAGTAACGTAACGAAATCTCACACCAGGATATCATGCAAAAGAAGCCAGTCATAAAAATGCATATTATATTCCATTTCTATCAGGTTGAAGAATAGGTAAAACCATGGATGGGGTTATATGGAAACAGGTAAGAAGGAAAGCTTTTTCAGTGCTGGTAATGTTCTATTTCTTGACTTGGGTGTCTGTGCCATTTGGGTATGTCTACCTGAATACTTAAAATTTGCACATGTTTCTATAAGCAGCTATACTTCAGTTTTTTAAAAATCCAAATGATGTTGACATACTAAATACTTTGAAATCTGATTTCAAAAAGAATGCTTTGTTTTCTTCTCCAGGGAGTATTAAAAATACCTTCAAGAAATCAAAAATTTGATTATTAGAAAAGATCAAAGATACAGTTGAGCTTAGCTCCCATATTTTATGGATGAGGAAACTGATACACATAATGAGATTATATAGCCCAAGAAGACACAGGTAGTTCAAAGCAGAGCCAGAATGTTGTATTGCAGCTAAATTTATTCG
>SJYX01015681.1:97388-115599 GCA_006410675.1 Oreotragus oreotragus
TATGCAATGCGCATACCTTGTATGCATACTATAGGCATCTACCTTGCAAACTCACAAGGGTGCCAGTATCAATCATGTTTTACCACAGTAAATTTTAAATTTCTAATTTTTAGATAATAGAAAATGAAATTTTAACATGTTCTTCCTGTGCAACAGTGATTTATTTTGCATATCCTCCTGGTGTTCTGCCCAGTGACTTTAGAGGTCACTGCTCTAAACTATAGACCCCTCAAAAGCAGAGATGTTGTTTAAATTTTTATGGTACCTGTGTCATGCCTGTCTCTTATACACATCTAGATGTGTATAAGAGACAGCTAGATGAGTGATCACATCCTCATGATTATCTGGGTTGTGAAGATCTTTTCTGTACAGTTCTTCTGTGTATTCTTGCCACCTCTTCTTAATATCTTCTGCTTCTGTTAGGTCCATACCATTTAAATCAGTTAATGAGTAGTAACCAGAAATTTTTAATGAAATATAATTGTATAATATTCTAGAATAGAAACTACCCGAGGGCACTGTATATTGTAAGAGTAAATATGGTTCACAAAGCTATATGTGCCTCACAGGTTACAATGGAAGATATCTTTCTTTGAGACACAGTCAAATCAAAATGAAAATTACTAGCATAGAAAGTAAGAGCTAGAATTCTGGATTTTAGAGACTGTTTGAGCTAAATCTCATCTTTGCCCTGTACTGGCTCTGTGACCTTGAGCAAGTTACTAACCCTTGCCTGTGCCTCAGTTTTTTTATCTATAAAAATAGTGATGATAATAGTGCCTATAGTATAGAACAAGGCCTGGGCAACTATAAATGTTCAACACATTAGCTAAAATTATGTTAGTATTCTTACTCTAAAAAGTCAGATGTTCAGTTACTAGCCAGCTTTCTTGAAATTTGAAAGCTTTTATGTCTTTGTTGTTATATAGATATAGATATTTACTTACAGTGTGTGTATAGCAGCATGTATATAATTATATATGTGTGTGTGTTATATGGAGAAAATATGCAGATAATTAGCTATGGTAGCATAAATATCTGTGTTCTTTCAGTACACAATTTCAGCTGAAAATATTTGTATATTTTTTTCCTACCTAAACCTGTATGACAGAAGCATGCATATACACTCCCAAGACATTTGTGTGCTTATACACACTGAATTTTCCACCTTTCAGTCCAAGAATCTTTTTAACTATCATTGTTACTTTGTACTTTAGAACATAATGTTCCTTTTGACTCAAAGATCCTTATACTTGGAGGCCTACTACTCCTTTAAGACCAAGCTTAAACATAACTTCTATGAAAGCTTTCTTGATTCTCATAAAGGCTCTGTGTTTTCACTTAATTCTGTTACAACTTCACATACATTTTATTCACTTTACTGTAATAATCCATTTAAATTTACATCCATTCTTCTGGAATACTGCAAGAGTTTTTATTGTACCACCACTAACAAAAATGTTGAGCAAATATCAGATACATATATACCACACACACATATTACTCTACTAATATATACATTAAGCACCTTAGCCAGAAATAGAAAAAAATTTTAACTGAGACAAGGATGAAACAGACTTTTAAAATAATTTTTATATTTTATATCATATAAATCATTTTAAAATAATTATAAAAATAATTTTATGTATTAACATGCAAAATTCTCATATAGTATTAATAATTTTCTCAATGGTTAGTTTCAAATGTCTTATCAATTATGATGACTCCATTCTATATACCATCCTTAGATATCTCAAGGCATAATACACAGAGTGAGGTTTATTGTTATCTTTTACAATTTTTAGATTTGTGATCCTTTGTTATAATATAACTATTCTATAATTGTTACTATGTGGCAAAGAGTTTGTAATAGGAATAAGATGTGTATCAGCACTGTCTTTCTTATTCACCTGTTCTTGCACTATTAATATTGTCTTTATGATTTTGCAAGACTATGTTTTTAATTAGTCATAGAGAAAATAATAAGTAAAATAATAATAAAAAAACATTACACATACAATAAAAGCCCTACAAAAGTCATTTTAGCCTCTTTTCCACTTTGTAAAGATTCATTCAGATACTATGAGATATCTGTAAATCCAGCGCACACATAAAATTCAGTGCATTGAAGGACACAAAAGAACACTAGTGAAGATAACACTGCCAACCTCACACACTTAGAACCTCTGCACTTCCTCCAAGATAACTGTTTACTGTATGCAATGCGCATACCTTGTATGCATACTATAGGCATCTACCTTGCAAACTCACAAGGGTGCCAGTATCAATCATGTTTTACCACAGTAAATTTTAAATTTCTAATTTTTAGATAATAGAAAATGAAATTTTAACATGTTCTTCCTGTGCAACAGTGATTTATTTTGCATATCCTCCTGGTGTTCTGCCCAGTGACTTTAGAGGTCACTGCTCTAAACTATAGACCCCTCAAAAGCAGAGATGTTGTTTAAATTTTTATGGTACCTGTGTCATGCATAGTACATGTAAGAGAAGTTCAATAAAAGCTTGCCAACTGAACGAATGAAACTTAAGAGTTTTCTGTGATGTTTGAAGGTAACTTGGAAGTTTACAGTGGATATATACTGTCTACTCATGTAAATTTTGACTTTGTCGTGGTATTTGTTTAAGATTCTAGTGTTACAAGAAGAAAACGAATTGTCAAAAATAAGCACAAAAGTCTTTTAGAGCAAAAAAGACAAAACCCTGGATCTGTAGGACAGAAGTACAGTGAGCAGATGAATGTAAGTACAGCGTTAGTAGACATCTCTATTCAGTAGTGGAAAATTACTTGGAAAACAGAATGTTCTTAAAGGTCTGTGCTCTGCCTGCAAACTGTTCCACAACATAAATGATATAGCCAAAGCCACTGTGAAGCACTGGAACTCTCTATGCTGGGAGCTTCTTGTACTATACGTAAATGCTATATTCTAGTTTGCCTAAACGATCAGTTACTAATGAATATTTTAAAGCAAGCTTAAGAAATCACATTATTTTATTTGTTATTATTTACAGTCAGCTCTGGGGAAAAGCTGAATTTGTTCACAGTATTAATATTTAGCTATACATTAAAAAAGGGAAAAAAAGAAAAGTAAACCAGAGCAGTGGAAAATTAAGAAATGTGCTTATCATAAAGACTAATATAGTTCCAGTGTGTTTAAATGTTCCCCTTGAACCTGAACTTCCTGGAAGACATGCCAAGAAGGAAAATAGTGTTGCATTGCTCTCAGGGGATATCGATAATGACTTTGTTTATATCATTGAGGATCATACAGGACCTTGAAGTTCATAATAGATATATCCTTTTTAACAGTCAGCAACAGATAAATAAGGAGTTTCCTGTGCTGTTTGAAATAGAGGCCTTCAGTAAAGGTCAGAAGCATAATAATGTGGATTTAAAAGTTAGTGGAGGCGATTCTGTGAGAGCTAAGTAAATGTGACCTAAATATAACATTGTCTAGAGGTCTAATTTGATCCAAGGATTGTATTTAAAAAAATTTTTTAAACCTAGATGGATGAGTGAATAGCATTAAATACCACCTCTGATTTTTAATAGAATTGAAAATAGAATGTTGTATGAAAATTTTGTATTTCAAGTTAAAGGTAGAAGGTCCTAGTGTTTGAATATTGTAGGAACTATTAATTTTTATATGGCTAGTTATTAATATGGAGAACAATAATGATTTAGCAAAACAAATCATTAGTTTTTTTATTTATATAAATAATGCTGTCACATTACTGGTACATTTTTACTGTTTAATAACAAACATAGCACTTAATTATAAATATAACTTCCTGATTACAAATAGAATAATACCTAATAAGTCCTTCCTTTTTAACTTCCATGTTGTTCATATCACACATCTCAAAGTCTCTAAAGTGAACAAATTTTTTATCTTTATTTTTTCTTTATTTTTATCAATATATATTACATTTATAAGTAATGTATAGCTATTATAACAAAAAAATGAACAAACTGAATTCTGAATGCCATTACTATTGTCCTCTCTAAATTCATCTCTGTTTTCCTGTGTCTTTTTCTGTTCTTCTGTGTGTTGCTCCTTTGCATTCTGTCTTGCTGCCTTTATAGTCCATTTCTATTCTTCCCAGAAGTTCCACTTCCACTTTCACATACACGTCTTTCACTCCACTTACACATCTACAAAAGTCACGTTAGCTTTAAAACAGGTCAGTGTTTCCTGACTTAAAGTTTTGAAGTTTAATTTTTTTCATCCCTATTGTTTTGATTTTTGGTTTGGGGGTTGAGTTTGGTTTTGTTTTCACTCAAGAGTGTAAACAAGAATTCTCTTACTATAGCACTGGCTCTTATCACCTTGTTATTAGGAAATGTATTTTATCACACTGGACTTTTCCCAACCACTACTTCTATGTGGAGAGAATCTAAAAGAGGTCAGTTCAGTTCAGTCGCTCAGTCATGTCCAGCTCTTTGTGACCCCATAAACCACAGCACGCCAGGCCTCCCTATCCATCACCAACTCCCGGAGTTTACTCAAACTCATGTGCATTGAGTCAGTGATGCCATCCAACCATCTCATCCTCTGTCGTCCCCTTCTCCTACCCTCAATCTTTCCCAGCATGAGGGTCTTTTCAGATGAGTCAGCTCTTCACATCAGGTGGCCAAAGTATTGGAGTTTCAGCTTCAACATCAGTCCTTCCAATGAACACCCAGGACTGATCTCCTTTAGGATGGACTGTTTGGATCTCCTTGCAGTCCAAGGGACTCTCAAGAGTCTTCTCCAACAAAGTATTGTCATCTAAGACGCTTGCTTATCCTTGGCATAAAGCCACAATCAGAGACTCCTGGTTAGTAATTTTCACCTACCCTTACAATGATAAACTAGCCTTAGGGTAATTTTTTACCTTTCCTTTAGTTAATACTTTTGATTAACACCCAACTTACCTCCCTCTTACAAGTGTCTGAGATGATATTGCAATCTGGAAATGTACCAAAATTGACATAAAATATTTTTCTAATCTTTAGTTACCATGAAAGTAGAAGTTACTTAGTCGTGTCCGACTCTTTGGGACCCCATGGACTATACAGTTCATGGAATTCTCCAGACGAGAATACTAGAGTGGGTAGCCTTTCCCTTCTCCGGGGCATCTTCCCACCCCAGGGATCGAACCTAGGTCTCCCGCATTGCAGGTGGATTCTTTACCAGCTGAGTCTCAAGGGAAGTCCAAGAATACTGGAGTGGGTAGTGTATCCCTTTCCCAGGAAATCTTCCTGACCCAGGAATCAAACAGGGGTGTCCTGCACTGCAGGCGGATTCTTTACCTACTGTGCTATCAGAGAAGCCATTTAGTTAGAAAGGGCTTATTCCAGTAATTCTTAATTTTTGCTCCCCCAAAAAAGGAAATATGTATTATATGAATACTGATAATTGAAAATAAAAACAGAAAATAAAAGTTTTAAAGCCAATATATATCACTAATTTTAAATATGGAATTATATTCTAATTTAGTACTCTATTTTTATAGAATTTTGGACAAAGTATTCAGCTAAGTTCAAGTGAGCCAAAACAAACCACAAGGGATACTTCTAATATTGAAGAAGGTATGTTTTAGTTTAAACATTTTCCTCTTAGCTTTGTTCCCAGTGATTTCTTTTTTGTTGTTCTTATACATATTTTCCAAAGTTCTTACATATCACATGACTGTTACACCACCAATTAGGACCTGAATTCATCTTAACCTGCACATTTAGACTGTTGCCAGTTGTTATTTGTTCTAAATAATAATATATTGAACATCTTTCTACATCTGATTTTTTCCTGACTATTAGATAATTTCCATATTTATATACCCAGAATTAAAATTAGAGTACCTGGCTTAATTGGCACCCAACTAATATTTATTGAATGAAACTCTGTGTATTAAATGAGTACTAGGTCAAAGGAAATAAATTTTGTTGTGGCTTTTTTTATATATTCCTGTAGCATTTTCATGAAAAGTATTATTCAAAATTCTTCTGGGGTGTATGAACTTGAGGTAAATATCACATCTATTATTTGCATATATGACAGAGAAATGGTGTGTTATTAGTTTTTATTTGAGTACCTTTTACTAATAATCTTAATTGTTTCTGTATGTGTATTTATTTTGGTGAATTATTTCTTCATATCCTTTTTTCCTATAAATATTGGAGTTTTAGTATTTTCTCACTCATTTCTGAAAACTCTTTAAATATCAAGGATTCTGATCCTTATGCTAGTTACAAATGTCTTTACTACTTTATTATGTGCATTTTATTCCACTTGTTTTATTTTCACATATAGAAGTCTTACTTTACATTTTTTCATTAATAAATAATTATTGAGAGCTAATTTCCTGCCTGCAACTAAATATTTTGGATACATAATAAATAACCAAACATATAAAAGTCTTGGCCTTCAGAATTTAAAATCTATTAGGGAAGACCAACCTTTAAAAATTTGTTTTTGGTTTTGTCTTAGTGATTTGTGCATTACCAAAGAAACTTCCTAATGAAGAAAGTTAGAAATGTTTCTTTTCTCTCTAGATTACTTTAATGATTTGATTCATTAAACTTAACTCTTTAATTCCTTTGAAATTTGTTTAAATAGATGATGTGAAGTGAAACTCCAAAATGCTTATTTTATAAGCAACAAGCTAAGTTATTAGACTCATCTTCTTTGAAGTATTTGATCCTTCTTTAGTCATATAGTCTTTTATTTGGTCAGTTTCTAAGCTTTCAGTTCTGTCCAGCTGATCATCTAATTTTCTAAAATTTCTGTAAGTTCTTTTTCTCTTATCATCATAATTGCTATTATAAGACAACCTACTTCATCTCTTTATTCTACCAATGAATAATAAAAACAACACAGAAATAATCTACATACACATAATGTATTTTTTCCTTAGTTAAACACTCTATGAACTTTTATTACCTCACTGCCATCATTTTGAGTATCTGTTTTTTAATTAGGGATGGGAAAATGCTAGATATAGAAGACCTTGATAAATAAAATGCAAAGTAACAAAAGACTTACTGGGTTTCTGTTTGTAAAATTAATACATACAGGAGTGTCAGTTATGTATAAGACAGATCCCAAAGACAAAAAGGATCAAAGAATAGTTAATATAAAATTTCTGTAGTTTCAGACAGTACTTCTGAATTTTTGATGGCTGAAAATCTAGTGAAAGCTTCAGTGCCTGAAGATGAGATTCTAACTGTCATGAATAGCAAGCAGCTAAAGCAAACAAATCTGGCTTTAAATAAAACACAGCAGTTTAACATCTGTGCACTATCAGCTGAAGAACAAAAGATCCTGCAGTCCCTTAATCATCTCAATGAAAGATTATACTGTAAGTATGGAAGAACACTTTTTGTATACAGGAAATTTTGTATTTTATTCTTAGGCAATTTTTATTTAAAATTTAATTTAGAAAATGAAAATACAAAATGTGTCCAGATTATCACCTATTTGGACCAAGTATATAGCAATTTAAAATTTATCTGAATGTATATACTATTTCAAATATACTGTATTCATATCATTTACAATGATACCAGTTTCACTGGCAGGCTTAATTGTCTTTGGCAATGTGTGAATACACTTCCACTTCAGCAATGTGACAAGCTAGTTTTCTGTACTTACCATCCATCTAAAACAACCATAAATTCAGGATTGTTGTTGCCATTCAGTCACTAAGTCGTGTCCAACTCTTTGTCAGCCCATGAACTGCAGCATGCCAGGCCTCCCCATCCTTCACTGTCTTCCTGAGTTTGTTCAAACTCATGTCCATTGCGTCAGTGATCCCATCCAATCATCTTATCTTCTGTACTTACCATCCATCAAAAACAGCCATAAATTCAGTATTATGTACTTTAAAATCTTAAATATAGCAATAAGATGGTAAGAATATAGAAATTCATAGGACCAGGAACTAAATAGAAATAAGAACCTAGAGTGATAAGGAGAGTACTGCTGCTAGCTTTTGTCTTGAGAACATTTAACCCACAGAGTGAAACTGAGCTTTGCTTTTCATGGCCTCACGGAAAAATGGGAACAGAACACAAAATCCATGGCCTACTTAAGATGAGTAGTCTCATGGAAGACCCTCCCATCCTAAAGTTGGGCCTACCGAGGAGCTACATCCTATGCAGTCTCAGACTCCCAGAGAGACAAAGAGAGAGGTTAAAAAAAAAAAAGCTTGCCTAACAAGTTTCAGAATTAAACAGATAAACAGATGAGGGGAGAAGACATGCAAGCTTTTTTCACCCCTCTGTATGTCTGTATAGAATGTAACTCTTTAAGAGGTTTTTGTCAACAGCAGTCTCTTACTAAAGGAAATTCTAAAGAATGTACTTTAGCAAACAAAGTGATCTCAGATGGACAGTCTGAGAGGGTAAATTTAAACAAACATTGTATTAAAAAAAATGTAATTAAAAAGTAGTATGTGATTCAAAGAAAAAATAGAATTTAAATACCTGTCAAAAATATTACATAAATTGGAGAACATAAATGGTGTTAAAGTGTACTAGAATTCTTGTATGGTTATGGAATTGAATAAAGATAGACATTAACTTTGTGCATGCTTGCTAAGTCACTTCAGTCATGTCCTACTCTTAGCAATCCTATGGACTGCAGCCTGCCAGGCTCCTCTGTCCATGAGAGACAGAAATTAACTTTAAATGTTGAAAAAAGTATGTCTGTGCTAATTACTAAGGTCACAGAGGAAAACTAGTTTAGATGAATTATTATCAGATGAAATTGACTATAAAGCAGAAAACATTACTGGATATAAAAAAAGGTGACTTCATGATGATCAAAGTTTTTTAATACAGGAAAAATCTATAAAATATTTTTATTGTATAAGCATTTAAAAACATAGCCTCAAAATGTATAAAGTATTTTTTAGCCATGGTTAGGGGATATTTAAACATTAATTATAATTAATTACAATCAGTAATTGATAGAACAAATAGACCAAAAAAATTGATATATAAGAATCAAGTATGATTAACATTCTTGATCAAAGGGACACGTTCTATGTAGGCACACATAGAACATTTATTAAAATGAACCAATATTATACTATAAAACACATTGACACACTTCAAAGGATTGGAATAATATACATCCTCTGACCACAATGCAATTGAACTAAACATGAGTAACAAAAAATAACCATTAAGAAAAACATTTCTAAACAAATGAATGTTCTGGAAAATTAACCATAATAGAAATTACAAGCTATTTAGACGTGAACAATAATAAAAATATTTTCTGTATGTATGTATTTATCAAGGTCTCTCAACCTTTTCACTAAAGAAATTTTTGGTTGATAGTCATTTGTTGTGGGAGGCTGTCCATGCCTTGTACCATGCTTAGCAGTATCTCTGGCTTTGAAAATCATAGACTGTCCCCATCATGATAAGTGTCTTCAGACATAGCCAGATGTTCTCTGAATGGCAAAAGAAAATTACCTATGCTTGAGAACTACTGAATATTTTTATATGTAATATATATATATAAATATATATGTATTTACTGTGTGCCCGTATATATTCCACTTTTGCATAAAATATAGAAAACTGGAATATATCAATCACACACTAAGAATGAGAAAAAACAGATAAACAACAAAAAACGTAGGTTTTCTTGAACCCCCATCAGAGAGCTGAGATCCCATCACAACGAAGTAGCCTGACATCCAAGGAAAGACAGGAACTTCCGAGGAGAGACAACATGAGCATTGGCTCCCCTGTGGAAGAATATGGTGAAATGCCAGATTCCATACAAGCTGATGTTAGAAATTATGTTTAAATTGCTAACAGATAAATGTGGGCTATTACTGGAATATAAAACCCCTGGGAGTCACAGACACAAGAGGAGTTCACTCAGCTCACAGATTCTTCTTTATAAACTTACACTGTGTGTTCATAAGAAAAAGAGCAGAACAGGAGACTAGAGAAATCCTTTCTCAGTGATGCAGTCTTGGAGAAAGGGAGCAGCCATCACTGTAGGAAAGATACCAAGCTCCATGCAGAACCTTCTTTTCTGCAGAATGAAGGTCTGGGCTTCCCAGATGGCACTAGAGGTAAAGAATCCACCTGCCAAAGCAGGAGACAAAAGAGATGTACGTTTGATACCTGGGTCAGGAAGGGTCAGGAAGATCCCCTGGAGTGGGAAATGGCACCCACTCCATTATTCTTGCCTGAAAAATTCCATGGGCAGAGTAACCTGGTGGGCTACAGTCCATTGGGGTGCAAAGATTTGGACACAACTGAGCAACCGAGCACACACTCTATCGGCATAGAGGCAGCAAACTTTGCTGATTGCCCCCAAGGCACAAGTGAAGACTTACTGGGTGTAGCATAAAGGTAAGAGAAGTAGGCTTCTACTCTTGGGGCAAAAAGGAGGCAGAGACCCAGATCATTAGAGGTATCATGGTATTGGAGAAGGGGCACAAAATTGTCTTGCACAAAACCTTCCAAAGATATAGTAGACAAAGTGGACTGCCCTGGAAAGGAGGAGGAGAATGACTGAGGAGGCACAGAGGACCTGCCTAAGACTAAGCCTGGAACAGGACAACAGAAAACTCCACTACTCCCCCACTACAAGGCCATCGAGTACCAAAAAACAAGCAATGGAAATCAGCTGGAGAAAAGCAAGAGCATAGAGTCTTGTGGTACTGTGCAGACACACAGGGAGGCAAAAACTGAAATAGAGGGGGAAATTTAAGGGAAAAACCTCTGACACCTGCAAAAGCACAAAATAACACTGGAGAATTTTGAAACCACTGATGTACTGAAGGTAACCATAGCAACAATAAAACTCAAACTGAGTTGATTAATGACACACACACATACATACACACCAGTTGTCTAACAGAAAAGACATGCCTATTTTCTGACACAAACATATTTACCTCAAACAAGAAATTCAGCATTCAGTCAAAACTTAAAAAGCAAGGAAAAAAACTCATAGTCTAGGGACAAAGCAATTAACACAGTGAGACACAGAATGCCCAGATGTTGAAACTGTTAATAGATAATTTTAAATAACTATGACTAATATGTTCAAGGTTAGGAAAAGGTGGGCCACATGGGAGATTACAAGCCTGAGCAGATAAAGAATTTCAGCAGAGAGATGGAAACCATACAAAAGGGTCAAATAGAAATGTGAGAAATAGGAACACTGTTAACAGAAATGAGTAATGTATTCTATGTACTTGTCAGTAGATTCAACAAAGCTGAGGAAAGTTTTATGAATTTGAAGAGAAAATTTCCAAACTGAAACACCAAGAGAAAAAACAAAACGTTTGAAGGAAAACACCAGAACAGAGGATCTAAGAGCCATGGAACAATATAAACCAGTCTAACAAACATCTGATTGGAATCCCAGTGTGAGAAATTGCAGCCTTTTTCACTGGAATGAGCTACCGATTAGATTTAGGTAAAGCTCATAGGATGAGAACCCGTTCTTGGGTCCCAAGTAGCTATGAAGAACTTTTGGGGTCATTTTGAGACAAGTAGTTTGTCATTTCACGTTGCAACAATTGGGCACCAAATAGAAATTAAATTGAGCTCCTACTATATAATATACATAAAAATCAGTTATAAGGTGATTAAAGATTAAATGTGAAAATATATTTATAAAGCTTTTAGGAGGTAGTATAGAAAATATTTGTAATCTCAGGATTTCAAGGAAGGATTTCTTAAGTAGAGCACAAGGATCATAATCCATAGAGGAAAAAGATAATAAATTTGACTGTATTAAAGTTACAAACTTTTCTTCATTTCAGAACATTAAAAGAATGAAAAGGCAGGCCACAAAACAAAATTTAATATATCGTTCAAATATATAAAGAACTTCTATATATCAATAAGAAAAGTCACTTTAGTAGAAAAATAGGTGTGGGAAGATGAACAGGAACTTCACAACAAAGAAAATGCAAATGACAATAAATACTAATAGATTATTCATTATTAGTAAAGCAAAATAAAACAATGAGATACAGTTATATACTCATCAGAAAGACATGAGTTTAAAAGCGTGGCAATGCTAAGTGTTGGCAAAGACATACAGCAATTGGAGCTCTCTGATAATGCTGATGGGAATGTAAACTGAGGCAGTCTTTTAGAAAATATTTTGCTACCCATGTAATAAATTGAACATGAACATACCCTACAACCTAGCAATTTTACTTCTAGGTGCATATCTAGAGAAAACTGCACATGTGTATCAAGAAACATGTATAAGTATGTGTAGTGTGTGTGTGTTAGTTGCTTAGTCGTGTCCGACTCTTTTCAACCCCATGGAGTGTAGCCCGTTAAGTTCCTCTGTCCATGGTATTCTCTAGGCAACAATACTGGAGTGGGTTGCCATTCCCTTCTCCAGGGGATAGAGATCATAATAACAACAAAAGCCAAAAATTTTAAAACATATATATATGCACATATATATATGGTATATTCAGGTTCTGGATTACTATTCAACAGGAAAATGAACAGCTACACACATGGAAAACTAGAGCTACACACGTCATCATGGATGAATCCAAATAATATATAATTTTGAGCAAAATAAGACAAACCACAGAAATATTTGTTATGTAAAGCTCTGCTGCTGCTGCTGCTAAGTCGCTCCAGTCGTGTCCGACTCTGTGCAACCCCATAGACGGAAGCCCACCAGATTCCCCCGACCCTGGGATTCTCCAGGCAAGAACACTGGAGTGGGTGGCCATTTCCTTCTCCGGTGCATGAAAGTGAAAAGTGAAAGGGAAGTCACTCAGTCGTGTCCGACTCTTCGCGACCCCATGGACTGCAGCCTACCAGGCTCCTCTGTCCATGGGATTTTTCAGGCAAGAGTACTGGAGTGGGGTGCCATTGCCTTCTCCATGTAAAGCTCAGAAACATGCAAAACTAGACAATTATTTGGGGGATATGCACACATGTATTAANATAGAGGCAGCAAACTTTGCTGATTGCCCCCAAGGCACAAGTGAAGACTTACTGGGTGTAGCATAAAGGTAAGAGAAGTAGGCTTCTACTCTTGGGGCAAAAAGGAGGCAGAGACCCAGATCATTAGAGGTATCATGGTATTGGAGAAGGGGCACAAAATTGTCTTGCACAAAACCTTCCAAAGATATAGTAGACAAAGTGGACTGCCCTGGAAAGGAGGAGGAGAATGACTGAGGAGGCACAGAGGACCTGCCTAAGACTAAGCCTGGAACAGGACAACAGAAAACTCCACTACTCCCCCACTACAAGGCCATCGAGTACCAAAAAACAAGCAATGGAAATCAGCTGGAGAAAAGCAAGAGCATAGAGTCTTGTGGTACTGTGCAGACACACAGGGAGGCAAAAACTGAAATAGAGGGGGAAATTTAAGGGAAAAACCTCTGACACCTGCAAAAGCACAAAATAACACTGGAGAATTTTGAAACCACTGATGTACTGAAGGTAACCATAGCAACAATAAAACTCAAACTGAGTTGATTAATGACACACACACATACATACACACCAGTTGTCTAACAGAAAAGACATGCCTATTTTCTGACACAAACATATTTACCTCAAACAAGAAATTCAGCATTCAGTCAAAACTTAAAAAGCAAGGAAAAAAACTCATAGTCTAGGGACAAAGCAATTAACACAGTGAGACACAGAATGCCCAGATGTTGAAACTGTTAATAGATAATTTTAAATAACTATGACTAATATGTTCAAGGTTAGGAAAAGGTGGGCCACATGGGAGATTACAAGCCTGAGCAGATAAAGAATTTCAGCAGAGAGATGGAAACCATACAAAAGGGTCAAATAGAAATGTGAGAAATAGGAACACTGTTAACAGAAATGAGTAATGTATTCTATGTACTTGTCAGTAGATTCAACAAAGCTGAGGAAAGTTTTATGAATTTGAAGAGAAAATTTCCAAACTGAAACACCAAGAGAAAAAACAAAATGTTTGAAGGAAAACACCAGAACAGAGGATCTAAGAGCCATGGAACAATATAAACCAGTCTAACAAACATCTGATTGGAATCCCAGTGTGAGAAATTGCAGCCTTTTTCACTGGAATGAGCTACCGATTAGATTTAGGTAAAGCCCATAGGATGAGAACCCGTTCTTGGGTCCCAAGTAGCTATGAAGAACTTTTGGGGTCATTTTGAGACAAGTAGTTTGTCATTTCACGTTGCAACAATTGGGCACCAAATAGAAATTAAATTGAGCTCCTACTATATAATATACATAAAAATCAGTTATAAGGTGATTAAAGATTAAATGTGAAAATATATTTATAAAGCTTTTAGGAGGTAGTATAGAAAATATTTGTAATCTCAGGATTTCAAGGAAGGATTTCTTAAGTAGAGCACAAGGATCATAATCCATAGAGGAAAAAGATAATAAATTTGACTGTATTAAAGTTACAAACTTTTCTTCATTTCAGAACATTAAAAGAATGAAAAGGCAGGCCACAAAACAAAATTTAATATATCGTTCAAATATATAAAGAACTTCTATATATCAATAAGAAAAGTCACTTTAGTAGAAAAATAGGTGTGGGAAGATGAACAGGAACTTCACAACAAAGAAAATGCAAATGACAATAAATACTAATAGATTATTCATTATTAGTAAAGCAAAATAAAACAATGAGATACAGTTATATACTCATCAGAAAGACATGAGTTTAAAAGCGTGGCAATGCTAAGTGTTGGCAAAGACATACAGCAATTGGAGCTCTCTGATAATGCTGATGGGAATGTAAACTGAGGCAGTCTTTTAGAAAATATTTTGCTACCCATGTAATAAATTGAACATGAACATACCCTACAACCTAGCAATTTTACTTCTAGGTGCATATCTAGAGAAAACTGCACATGTGTATCAAGAAACATGTATAAGTATGTGTAGTGTGTGTGTGTTAGTTGCTTAGTCGTGTCCGACTCTTTTCAACCCCATGGAGTGTAGCCCGTTAAGTTCCTCTGTCCATGGTATTCTCTAGGCAACAATACTGGAGTGGGTTGCCATTCCCTTCTCCAGGGGATAGAGATCATCATAACAACAAAAGCCAAAAATTTTAAAACATATATATATGCACATATATATATGGTATATTCAGGTTCTGGATTACTATTCAACAGGAAAATGAACAGCTACACACATGGAAAACTAGAGCTACACACGTCATCATGGATGAATCCAAATAATATATAATTTTGAGCAAAATAAGACAAACCACAGAAATATTTGTTTTGTAAAGCTCTGCTGCTGCTGCTGCTAAGTCGCTCCAGTCGTGTCCGACTCTGTGCAACCCCATAGACGGAAGCCCACCAGATTCCCCCGACCCTGGGATTCTCCAGGCAAGAACACTGGAGTGGGTGGCCATTTCCTTCTCCGGTGCATGAAAGTGAAAAGTGAAAGGGAAGTCACTCAGTCGTGTCCGACTCTTCGCGACCCCATGGACTGCAGCCTACCAGGCTCCTCTGTCCATGGGATTTTTCAGGCAAGAGTACTGGAGTGGGGTGCCATTGCCTTCTCCATGTAAAGCTCAGAAACATGCAAAACTAGACAATTATTTGGGGGATATGCACACATGTATTAAACCTATAAAGAAGCAAAGCCAGTTTAGTGCATTACCTCTGTGAGCAAAGGAAGAGAGTGCAATCCCCAGAGCAGCTGAGGTATTCCAGGATTTCCCCAAAGTGATGATAATGTTCAAATATTTTAGTCTAGGTAGTTACACAAGACATTAGCTTTATTATTACTAACTAAAATATGCACATATGTTTTATGTTAATTTCAAAATTAAATACTTAATACATTAATAAAAGACAGGGTGCTGAATCTACAAAAGCAATACATAACTAAAGCTGTAGGTTTACGATGTAAAATTATGCGGCTGTGCTGTGCTCAGTAGCGTCCAACTCTTTGCTACCCCGTGGACCATAGCTCACCAGGCTCCTCTGTCCATGGGATTTTCCAGGCAAGAATACTGGAGTGGGTTGCCATTTCCTTCTCCAAAAGTTAAGCAGATAAAGAATAAAAGCGTCAAGTCAGTTTTTTTGGAGGGTTCTTTTTTCCTTTAGATACTTTCAAACATCTTAAATACTTCATATAAAAGATTCTGTCTTAATTTTTTTCTTTTGTCCAGATCCTTGCTATTATATGGACAAAAGCAAAAACATTGAAAAGGCAAGAGCTGACCAAATTACTAAACTTTTTGCACCTCAATAGCTAAACATCTCCTTTTTCCTGAGATCCTCCAAGAATGAAATTTGTTTTTTGTTTAAAAAGAAGATAGAAAAATTTTTTTAAAAAGCAGATAGAAAAATTTTAATGAAAAAATAACCATTCGAATGATTCAAATAATCATTTAAATAAAGATTGGTATGGAATAGTCAAAGTACTAGGAATGTCTTTTTAGGAACATAAATTTTGTTTTTATGTTCCTAAAACATAAATAATTGTTTTTAATCAAATTAACTTTTGACTGTTTCTGAGGACAATACAGAAAAAAGTTTCTTATTCAGTTTTGAATATTTTGACACATCAGAATTTGATATTTGATTCTTTAGCCAGTCCTTTGAATATATATAACTAAATTATTTATATTTCATGGTATAATTATTTCAGATATACAAGAAACCGTTTGCAAAAATCCATCAAAAGTACTTTACAAATAATACCACTTCTGGTAAGTATTTTCAGAGTATTTTTTGTTTTTTTGTTTTAGGAAACATCATGTTTTTATATGTAAGAATCCTTTATTGATAATAATTTTTCTTGAGATTGACTTTTAGGAAGCTTTTCTCCCCAATCAACTTTTTAATTATAAGATGTTTTATTAGAATCAAGGAAATATCCTCTCATTTAAAAAATCATAATAAAGATTTTTACATTGAGAGCATTTCATCAATTGACAGATGGTAACCATTAACTTTCTCTCCAAACACGTTACTCTTCCTTATTTTAACAGTAACATCGGTCAGCAACCTTCCTTTTTCAGGGAAAATGGTATAAATTCACAGAGTTATGACATCAGAATTACTCCATTCCCCTCCTCCATCAATACAGTTTCATTTGCCATATTCTGCCTGGAGATTTGAACATTTTATTTTTGTTTGCCCATCTGTCTGCTGTTTTTATTTTATGTTATTTTACTCTTCATTTAGATTCACCAGCTGTTGACATTTTGCTATCCTTGGTTTATCTGATGTATGGATGGATGAGCAGATGAAAGAGAAGGGTAGAATAGGTGGGCTCGGATAGGACAGGGTAGACGGGACAGAAGATGCATAGTTACACACACACACATAATACTTTAATGAACTGCTTTAAAGTGTAGACATGGTGATACTTCCCCTCTAATACCCCAGCATACAGAAAGTCACCTACATCATCAAAATCATCATTCCCAAGAAATTTAATATCACATGTTATTTGATACACATTCCACATTCAAAGTTCTTCAGTTGTCTAAGAAAAAGACTCCCTGTGGCTATTTTATTTCTCTGATCTAGGATCTAACCCAGGATTATAGTGTTGCATTTGGTTGTCGTATCTTTTAACCTAGAAAAGTCTCTTCTCTTTTTCAGTCTTTCGTCTACATTGACACTTGAGAAGTGTCCAGACTGATTATATTGAATACCCTGTAATCTGGATTTGTCTGACTGTTTTCTTATGATTAGATTCAGGTTATTTTTTAATTTTTTTATTCAGGTTATTATGAATGCAGAGTTCTCAGTTTATGTTTTTGTAGCCTATTTTTCTTCTAATCACTTGGGCTTATTTCTACCTGTATCTTGCCTTCGCATCTTCTATTAACTGTTTTTTATCTATAGTCCTGAAAACAGATGTCCACACTTTTAGATGTCCAAGCTTAGTTCCTCCCTTTGGAATAAAGTGCATGGGCTTTCAATATAGTTTGGTCTTTTAAAAGATTTCAAAATTTGTTCTTGGATCTTCATTGTATTTTATGTATGTAAAATTATTTAATATGAAAATTCTAAAAAGGTGATATATAACCATATTCTTACACTTTCTGTATGTACTGCTGCTGCTGCTAAGTTGCTGCAGTCGTGTCCGACTCTGTGCGAACCCATAGACAGCAGCCCACCAGGCTCCCCCATCCCTGGGATTCTCCAGGCAAGAACACTGGAGTGGGTTGCCATTTCCTTCTCCAATGCATGAAAGTGA
>SJYX01015681.1:115640-143576 GCA_006410675.1 Oreotragus oreotragus
GCTAAGTTGCTGCAGTCGTGTCCGACTCTGTGTGAACCCACAGACAGCAGCCCACCAGGCTCCCCCATCCCTGGGATTCTCCAGGCAAGAACACTGGAGTGGGTTGCCATTTCCTTCTCCAATGCATGAAAGTGAAAAGTCAAAGTGCAAGAGACCATTAAAATTGTATTTTCCAGGACACCTGTAGTATAGCCTATTTCTAGTCAATAGAGATTTTTCCAAAAAATATTTCTATCTCTTTAAATGGCAAAAATGTCTGTTCAAAAGTATTTGTTATTTTGGAGATATTGCAGATAAGCTTTTTATCAGTGTTTTTTTTGTT
Organism: Oreotragus oreotragus; assembly: GCA_006410675.1. Taxonomy (NCBI): domain Eukaryota; kingdom Metazoa; phylum Chordata; class Mammalia; order Artiodactyla; family Bovidae; genus Oreotragus; species Oreotragus oreotragus. Next base: position 115,963 of record SJYX01015681.1, read on the forward strand.
TGTTTGTTTTTCATTCATCTCCAATGTTTTCCTATCCATATAAGCAAGAATTTTTTTTAAATTATAATGCTATATAATAGCTTTACAATGTACAAGTATTATGTAGTTGATTCAGAAACTGAATTTCTCCACCTAGCAATATATAATATCTATCAGGTACCCCAATACTAAAAACCCAAATGTCATTGGTTTAAATTGGAGAATTGATGTTTCATTCCCAGAAGTTGTATATCTCTCTGGAAAATTCACAACCTGAGTGAAGTTTATATATTAATCCACCACCCCCCACCCCACATATATGGTTTTATTGTTGTTGCTGTTTGCATATTTACTCCATTCGATTGCCCTTTGGGTTGTTCCCCCCATACCAGTGCTTGATAGTGTTCATCTGGGGTTTCTCATCTCAAGCATAGAAGTAAACTGATGTATTTTTTCTCCCTAATGTGTTTAGTATGAATTTTAAAAGATACTTTATCATTTAAAAAAATCATTCTGAAAGGTGTAAAACCATTTAAATCATTTGAAACCATTATCTAGAAAGAACAATAATGGATTTCTAATAGTGGGATTTCAGGCACTTTAATACTTGGGTTAGAGGAATAATTTTGAGCAGGAGAGCCACCTCAGTATCTTTCATAGCTCAGCCAACTGCTATTGCTTAGAGCAAGTGCTGTTCTGAGATTTTTCAGAAGAAAAGTATTCAACCCACTCTTTCCTGTATTCCTTCATTGAACACTCATACTCGCTTTAATAGTATCCACCCCCATAGAGTACTGATTAGCATTATGTGAGATAATCACCCATGTAAAGCACTTAGAACAGAACCTATAATATAGCATATGCTAAATACATGCTCAGTTGCACTATTATTATTATTGCCACCTCGGCTTCCCAGGTGGCTCAGACGGTAAAGAATCCGCCTGCAATGTGGGAGACCTGGGTTCGATCCCTGAGTCAGGAAGATTCCCTGGAGAAGGAAATGGCAACCCACTCCAGTATTCCTCCCATGGACAGAGGAGCCTGGTGGGCTACAGTCGATGGGATCACAAAGAGTCAGACACGACTGAGCAACTAACACACATGGTCATCTTACTAGTTTAAATTATCTCCAAAAAAAGTGACATTCCAAAAAGTATTTACATGAAATTTACATGCAAAGTGTAACTTCTCTTCTAAAAAAATAGGAATTATTCTAACAACAGTTTTTAATCCCACAGTGTACAATGTCGATCTTCCATTCTAGCCAAACATGTTTAATGTATTTAATGTGAATCAAGTTTGCAGTCCTCTGCTCTGCTTTCATGTTTTTCTCATGCTTTACTTACGTTCTTGCCCAATTTCTATCTGCACTATATTTTTGCTCTACTCTTCAGACACAACCCTATAAGCTGCAGTTTAATGTTACTTCTCCCATGAAGCATCCTGCGACCAATCTGTCTATGATACTCTAAGCCTCCTCTGAACTTATTACTGCTTATTACTCTGAACTTATCTGGTTTTATACATATATACTCCATATGCACTTTGTTAGTTGTCTTTCTAAGTGAATAATCTTTTTTGGATCTTAGAGGCTTTTTTTCACTTATCTGCCCACTTCATAGAAATTTGCAAAATATTGGTGGAGATTATATGGCTTTTTTATACATGGTCTGTGAATATATAAATTATCCACATTTTTCAGACTTCAATAAAACGCAGTGAACCTGAAACTTTTTTCCCAAGGATTTTTTAATATTTTTTAATATTCCAAGGATTCTATGCTCCATAAAAGTACCACTGTTTCTAGCATTCTTCCAAAGGCCTCTACTGAGTGTTGTTTATCTGTTTGTTTGCTTTGGCTGCGCAGGCTTTCTCCATTTGTGGGCGCACAGGCTCCTCTGGTTGCAGAGCGCCGGCTCCAGAGCACACTGGCTCAGCTGTCCTGTCAGCTGAGGTCTTGATTTCCTGACCACAACCACACCCACAGCCCTGTGGGCTCCCAGCCACCAGGCCACCTAGGAAGTCCCTGAGTGTTAATGTTGTTGTGTACTCACTCAGTCGTGTCCAACTCCAAACCCATGGACTGCAGCCCGCCAGGCTCCTCTGTCCGTGGAATTCTCCAGGCAAGAATACTAGAGTGGGTTGCCATTTCCTTCTCCAGGGGATCTTCCCAATCTAGGGATCGAACCTGTATCTCCTGCATTGGCAGGTGGATTCTTTACCAGTGCACCACCTGGGAAGCCCCTGAGTGTTAACATTTAATCAATAATAGTCTTTGTGGCAACCGAACATTCTTGAGATATAATTAGAAGAAAGGAAACTCACACTTACTAGGCTCCTACCATTGAAAAGCACTGTACCAAATGGTCTCATAGATATATTCTTCTGTTTAATCTTCTAAGTTGGCGACATTAAGTGATTTTCTCAACTCTCAGAATTGTGATGAGTTCTGGTGATGAGTTCTCAGTGATGAGTCAGGGTTTACACTTTCCCATCTTCCCCCCAAAATCTGTTCTACCTTTTATAATCCTTATTTCAATCAATGACACCGTTATCCACCAAATTTCCCAGAGAGAAATTTATATCTTATCCAGGCTTCTCATTCACCCTTAACCTCTGGTCAATAAATCCACCCAATAATAAAGTGCATATCTCAAATCCACTGGCTCCTCTCTCTTTCTACTATTATCTTAGTTTAAGAATTCATCATGTCTCATCTAGACCATTTCAACAGCCTCCCTTTTTGCTCTCACCAATGCGTCTTTNTACTCCATATGCACTTTGTTAGTTGTCTTTCTAAGTGAATAATCTTTTTTGGATCTTAGAGGCTTTTTTTCACTTATCTGCCCACTTCATAGAAATTTGCAAAATATTGGTGGAGATTATATGGCTTTTTTATACATGGTCTGTGAATATATAAATTATCCACATTTTTCAGACTTCAATAAAACGCAGTGAACCTGAAACTTTTTTCCCAAGGATTTTTTAATATTTTTTAATATTCCAAGGATTCTATGCTCCATAAAAGTACCACTGTTTCTAGCATTCTTCCAAAGGCCTCTACTGAGTGTTGTTTATCTGTTTGTTTGCTTTGGCTGCGCAGGCTTTCTCCATTTGTGGGCGCACAGGCTCCTCTGGTTGCAGAGCGCCGGCTCCAGAGCACACTGGCTCAGCTGTCCTGTCAGCTGAGGTCTTGATTTCCTGACCACAACCACACCCACAGCCCTGTGGGCTCCCAGCCACCAGGCCACCTAGGAAGTCCCTGAGTGTTAATGTTGTTGTGTACTCACTCAGTCGTGTCCAACTCCAAACCCATGGGCTGCAGCCCGCCAGGCTCCTCTGTCCGTGGAATTCTCCAGGCAAGAATACTAGAGTGGGTTGCCATTTCCTTCTCCAGGGGATCTTCCCAATCTAGGGATCGAACCTGTATCTCCTGCATTGGCAGGTGGATTCTTTACCAGTGCACCACCTGGGAAGCCCCTGAGTGTTAACATTTAATCAATAATAGTCTTTGTGGCAACCGAACATTCTTGAGATATAATTAGAAGAAAGGAAACTCACACTTACTAGGCTCCTACCATTGAAAAGCACTGTACCAAATGGTCTCATAGATATATTCTTCTGTTTAATCTTCTAAGTTGGCGACATTAAGTGATTTTCTCAACTCTCAGAATTGTGATGAGTTCTGGTGATGAGTTCTCAGTGATGAGTCAGGGTTTACACTTTCCCATCTTCCCCCCAAAATCTGTTCTACCTTTTATAATCCTTATTTCAATCAATGACACTGTTATCCACCAAATTTCCCAGAGAGAAATTTATATCTTATCCAGGCTTCTCATTCACCCTTAACCTCTGGTCAATAAATCCACCCAATAATAAAGTGCATCTCAAATCCACTGACTTCTCTCTCTTTCTACTATTATCTTAGTTTAAGAATTCATCATGTCTCATCTAGACCATTTCAACAGCCTCCCTTTTTGCTCTCACCAATGCGTCTTTCACACCATTGCCATCAGAGTAATCTTTTTTAAAGCGCAAGTATGAACATAACACTCTCTTTCTTAGAACCCAATCTCAGTAGTTACCCATCACCTGAAAAATAAAATTAAGACTTCCCTGGTGGTACCTTGAATAAGAATCCATCTGCCAGTGCAGGGGACAGGGTTCAGTCCCCGGCCCAGGAAGATTCCACATGCCACAGAGCAGGTAAGCCCAGGCACCACAACTACTGAGCCTGTGCTCTAGGGCCTATGAGCCACAACTGCAGAGCCCACGGGCCGCAACTGCTGAGGCCTCTTCACCTAGAGCCTGTGTACTGCACCAAGAGAAGTCACTGTTGGCTGCAGCTAGAAAAAGCCGGTGCAGCAACAAAGACCCAGTGCACCCAAAAATAAATAAATAGATAATGAAAAGCAATTTTTTAAAACTCCAGAGAACTACACTCAAGAGCTTTTCACTGTCATCTCCAGTTGCTCCACAGGCCATAATTTATATACTCTTGAGTAAGAAGCAGGTCTCGCTGGAACTTCTTGCAGCATCCCGGGCCCACGCTGCTCCCACTGCTTCACAGGAGTGTTCCTAAATTCCTCTCTCTATTCTTGACTTCAGTGTCATCCCCCTGATAGGCTTACCCAGCTCAGACTTTGTTTTACCCAAAATTTAGAAGCTCTTCTTTTTGGCAACTGTAGAAGTCTGATTTTTTTTTTTGTAAAAATTATTATATTTGTCTATTTTTATTCACTGAACAAATATAGGCTTAGTTCTTACCCTGTGTCGAAAGCAGAAAGCAGAAAACACTTTCCTTACCCTGTGTCGAAAGCAGAAAACACTTTCCTTTCCTCAAGTAAGGAAGTAAGTCTGTGCATTACAATATAAGATAAAAGGGTTACTGCAGGGCAGCCTCCAGGCCCTTCCATGATTTTTTAATATAAAAACTAGGAATCTTAGAAGCAGAATTTTCAGTTTGGAATATTTTACCTGCTTTTTTAATAAAATAAATTTAATGAATTTTTAACAATCACCTTCCCAAGAACTTCTTTAGCCTAACATTGTTAAACTATTCCTAGGGTATTATATGGGCTCCAAGTGATTCCTGTAGAAAATAAAATTATTAAATTTTGACCATTTACACAGCAGGTTATGATTTTTAAAAAGCACCTCTAAGTACATCTTACCAATAGCAAAGAGTAAAGATTATGAACCATTATAATTAGTATGATGCCTTATATAAAGTGATAATCATCATGTTGAGATTGATGTTTATGTAGCATTTGAGAAATTGAATTACGAGTTCAGTCTTATTAAAATCTGTAATCTGTAAGGAGATCCACCTAACAGATTTTACCTTAAAGAATATGAATACTACGGTAAAAGAATATGTTCTGAAATTATGTTACAGAATAGCCAGCCAAGGACCAGTTCATCTCCTGATGTTGGATCCAGATCACAGAGAAAATACTGATGAGTATAACAGTAGCTATTATATGGGATCGTTATTTTTGAGAATCTCCTATAAATATATATTTATGTGTTTGTTAATTATTAAAACACTATAACCATCAAATAACATGAACAATGGAGATAAATTGATTTACATTTATGCTTATAATACTTTATTATGTATTTTATTGATAAATACATTTTTAATAAATGAAAATACTGCACTNAGATTTTACCTTAAAGAATATGAATACTACGGTAAAAGAATATGTTCTGAAATTATGTTACAGAATAGCCAGCCAAGGACCAGTTCATCTCCTGATGTTGGATCCAGATCACAGAGAAAATACTGATGAGTATAACAGTAGCTATTATATGGGATCGTTATTTTTGAGAATCTCCTATAAATATATATTTATGTGTTTGTTAATTATTAAAACACTATAACCATCAAATAACATGAACAATGGAGATAAATTGATTTACATTTATGCTTATAATACTTTATTATGTATTTTATTGATAAATACATTGTTAATAAATGAAAATACTGCACTGTTTTTAATGAGAATGCTACTGGAAATAAATTCATTATATTTAAAAAGTAAGATATGTTATTATTCAAATTAGTTTGGGAGCTTGTTTTGCTGAAATTCCTAATAAATCCTAAATATTTGTAGGATGGTGCAAAATTTATGATTAATAATACCTCTCATAAATAGTAATTCTATTTGTTTAGGACTTTGAAGGATCTCTGTACTTTGGAGATGTTACTGTAGGGTCTTATTCTCAATTCTGCCTATTCAGAAATTAAAGGGGTGGTTGGTCTCTAAAGAATTGGCTTTACTAGCAAAACTCATGAGGCAAATGATAAATATCAAAAGTAAACTGCAATCCCAACTGAATTACTTAAATTGTTCTGATCAGTATGTTCTTTTCCCAATGAGAGTGTCTATTGGTGAAACTAGATTTATGTTAGAAGGTTGTTTCTTTAAGTATAGAAACAAAACCAAAAGTTGTATGATCATAAAAAAAATTGTTTTCATAAAATTAAGATCGTCTCATACATCCTTTTGAATAAGGGCATGGCTACCCACTCCAGTATTCTTGCCTGGAAAATTCCATGGACAGAGGAACATGGCAGGCCACAGTCCATGGGATCACAGAGTCAGCCACAACTGAGAACATCAGCAGCATACATCCTTTTATCAAGTATTTCATGCTCTCATCACCTCTCATCTGGACTATTTCAAGATGAATCTCTTACCTCTGGCTGCTGAGTGGCATTTCTAAAGTGTGAGTGAAGTGATCAGAATGAAAATCTTATCAATCCCAACTTAAATGTCTTTAGAGCTTCCTCTCTGGCTGCTAGAGAAAATTTACACACCTGAGCATGGCATGTAAGGCTCTTCATATCCTGAGTCCTCCCTGTTTACCTACATCATCTTTACCAACTCTCTCACCACACCACTTATTTCAGCGTACTGAACTCTTTACAAACCCCCAAATACAACCTGCTATTTCGTGCCTCTCTGCCTGTATGTATACCCTTGATACTATCTTGGAATGCCTTCCCTTTCACTCTACTTACATCTGCTGATAAACTTTAATTCATTCTTTTAAATTCTGTATAAGTTAAATTTCCTCCCAATTTTTTTCTAGCAATCATCTCCACTACCTATAAATCACCACTACATATAAATTTGTACCCTACATTATAATTAGTTGTGTGCATAAATGTCTGTTCTTCTAGATCAAGAGAATTCTAGAAGATAGAAATTGTCCTTAATTTGTGCCCTTTGAAATTAAAATAAGGTACATAGTGGAAGATCAAAATAACAAAGGAAGAAATATTCAGTTGTTCAATTTGTTGAGCCCCTACTGTGTGCTAGGTACTGCTTTGTGTGCTAAGGATACAATAAAAAACAAAACTGTCTGCCACTGTGGAATTTAAATTTTAGTGAGAATTACAGATTTTAAAACATAAGATTATAATATTAGATAGTTATAACATACTGTAATATCAGATAACACTGAATGAAAACCAGAGCATGGTAAGGGACAGAGAATGATGGGAGTATTATTTTAGACAGAGAGGTAAAGTGCTCAGAGAAGGGCTCTGAGAAACTGACATTTGGGTACATATGTGAGTGAGGTACAGTGGCCTCAGGATGGAAAAGGTCAGTTTTCATTCCAATCCCAAAGAAAGGCAATGCAAAAGATGTTCAAACTACCACACAATTGAACTCATCTCACACACTAGAAGAGTAATGCTCAAAATTTTCCAAGCCAGGCTTCAACAGTACGTGAACTGTGAACTTCCAGATGTTCAAGCTGGATTTAGAAAAAGCAGAGGAACCTCTCACATTCAGTGGTCCTTATTTATAAATTATGGCTAGCTTAAAAATTATCTTAGAATTTCTTTTTTTTACTCCATGGGTAAAAACCATAATTTATGGTGACAATGATTTTGAAATACAAAAATAGAAGTTTTTTTTTACTCTTTTTTTAATTAAAGTATAGTTGATTTACAGAGTTGTGTTAGTTTTAGGTGTACAGCAAAGTGATTTAGTTATATATCTTTTTTCAGATTCTTTTCCTTTATGGGTTATTATAAAATGTTAAGTAGAGTTCCCTGTCCTATACAGTAGGTCCTTGTTGGTTATTTTTTTCTATATAGTTGTGTATATGTTAATCCCAAACTCCTAATTTCTGACTCCTCACAGCTTTCTCCTTTGGTAATCATAAGCTTGTTTTCTCTATCTGTAAATCTATTTCTGTTTTGTATATAAGTCCATTCGTATGCGAGACAACAGAAGAGACACAGATTCATAGAACAGTCTTTTGGACTCTGTAGGAGAGGGAGAGGGTGGGATGATTTCGGAGAATGGCATTGAAACATGTGTAATATCATACAAGAAACGAATCGCCTGTCTAGGTTTGATGCAGGGTGCAGGATGCTTGAGGCTGGTGCACTGGGATGACCCAGAGGGATGGTGTGGTGGGGATGGTGGGAGGGGGCTTCGAGATTGGGAACACGTGTACACCCGTGGCAGATTCATGTTGATGTGTGGCAAAACCAATACAATATTGTAAAGTAATTACCCTCCAATTAAAATAAATAAATTTATATTTAAGAAAATAAAATAATGGTTATGTAGCAATACTAACAATACAAGCTATAAAATAAGTGAAAAACAACATTACAACTAAATATTTTTCAACAGAAAATTAGAATAGAAATAATTACATCCCTTCCACAATAAAAAGGAAAGAAAAATAAACAAATGATTAGAATAAAATAAGAGGGAGGAAACATACATGATGATATTTTCTTGCCAAGTACTCTACAATATCCATTTAGCTTTCAAAAAATCTGTATTATATCAAAAGCATTGCTTTAAATCATATCTAAGAAAAGACTTCCTGGAGAAATAGAAATATCATGACAGCTTTTATCTGCCTCACATATCTCTATTCTCCTAGAGGAAAAAAACTGATTAGTTTGTTTTCTTATACAGCAATCTGTCTATTGCTAGTTTAATTCTTATGATGAAGTTTAGGTCACTGAATCAGAAACAGAAGCCAGTATTGTAGTTTGTATTCAGGAATTACGATCATATTTAAAAGGCAAACTCTTCCTTGAGTCACCCTGCTTATACTACTAGGAGAAATCTACAAAGTCATCTGCTAAATGTTTCAGAGTCTATAAATGCTGGTGAACTACATTAAAAAATAAGATGAGACTGAATCAACTAAAAGCATTTAAGTACACGCAGCATGTTACCATTATGATTCAGGGCATGAGCTCACTAAGAAGAAAAGTCCTTCCAACCTTTACCAAATGTTCAACTCTAATCAAGTCTCAAGCTTATTATCATTGTAAATTAATAGTCACAATCATAGACTCAATTCTGGGCTGAGAGAAAATCAACAGCCTCTGTATCCAGAGCTCCTTCTGGTTTATGTTCTGCATATGTGGCTCATTTATTTTCCTCAACAAATATGTTCACATTTTTTATTGTATAGTTAAATATTTCAATTTTATTCTACCATTCACTAAACTAGATGGAAATTAATTTGAAGGGAACATGACGGCGACGGAACAATCTCCTTCCTTGAAAACAAATGCATCATCTCTGTACTGATGTTTATGTTCTGTGAAATTCCTCAGCTGACTTGGAAATTTATATTTCAGTGGGGTGCCATTATATGCCATGGTGCTCTGCCACAATCACTCCTATCCACACTTGAAGAAGAAATCTGGGGAAACATTTTTATGGCCCATTTTCTAAATGCACTTTTTATTTCATTTTTAAGTGTATCTTTATTGAGACTCATTTTTCAAAAGTAAAATGATCTATGCATTTTTAACATGTTTATTTTGCCCAATAGTTATAAGATATTATTCAATAACACATTTCTCTAATCACTGATAACAGAAAATGTTAAACTTATAGTCAAAAAATAAAATGAGATGAAAAGAAGTTCTGTATACATTTAAAATGCAACAAATATACAGAGGGTAACTAGGCTGTAATATAAAATTTTATGGGTCATAATGACAGCACCTATTCTGAAACATATGTTATCTGCATGGTGCTTTAAAAATAGGGAAAAAAAATCAAAACATCATTAGAAAACGAAGTACTAGGCTTTAGTATTATGAAACTGTCAAAATTTCCTATGAATGGGTATTTCCATATCTTCCTTGACACCTGAAACTGAATTGAGTATAGTTTAGAAAGCATTTAATACAGCACCTTCTGATCTCTATCAGAGCTGCCTCAAGCTCTGATTATAGCATTTACTATTCTGTTGCCTTCAGCAAGTTAACTAAAGTGTCTGTGTGCAAAGTTTCTTATCAGTGAGATAAGCAGAACAATGTTTCTTCTATGTCATGGTGGAGTTGGAAAGGTAAGTGAGGGAAAAGGGAAGAATTCATGTTGACTTAGTTCTCTATGGGTCAAACATGAGCTGGGTAGTTTCCTAGAAAGACCTTAAAAAAAAAAAAAAAAAACCTCTATGCAACAAATACTTTTATTCCAATGGTACAGGTGAAGATTACAAGTTATCAAGTTATATTTTTCTCAGGGTCACAAAAATATATGGCAAAGATGGAATCTGAATCCTGATCTCTTCATTTCAAGGATAATGAGGTGACGGCTGTCCTGGTTTGCCTTGGCCTGTCCCAGTTTTAGATCTGAAAGTTTGGAGTCCAGGCACACTAGGACTGTTGGATTTTGTGTTTTAAAATACACTAAAAATCAGAGTTATTGACCTGCATGTTTGTCTCCTCTTTTCCTTTTATTACTATCTTCTTACATATTAGCTTGTCTTTACAACTGTTTTGAAAACCACCATATAAGACTATGATCCAATAAGTTCAGAAAATAATTTTCATGTTGGCATATTAAAGGCCCTGAGAAATCCTGCAGTAACAATTCCAATTACTTTGATTGGTCAGCATTGCCCAAACTAATAACCATTTAAAATTTTTCCTTAACATCAATTAATTTCTATAAATACAGCATTTGTATAACATACTTTGGGCTGTCAAAAGTTTTATAGTCTGATATATTTTATACAGCCATTTAAAAAAATAACATCCTTTATTCAGTTAAAATTATTATAAACTAGGCAGATGCTTTGGCTCAGAGGGTAAAGCGTCTACCTGCAATGCAGGAGACCTGGGTTTGATCCCTGGGTCAGGAAGATCCCTTGGAGAAGGAAATGGCAACCCACTCCAGTATTCTTGCCTGGAAAATTCCATGGACAGAGAAGGCTGGTAGACTGCAGTCCATAGGATCGCAAAGAGTCAGACACGACTGAGCAACTTCACTTTCACTATAAACTAAATGATATCTTCCTAGAGAATCACATAATATAATTACTCTCAATTTCTTTATCACAAAATTATCAACATTGTCAAAAATTATGAGCTCTAGGAATGATAATTAAGCCTATAAGAAAGTTTACAAAGTCTCTCTTTTCTTTAAGCTTCTTGGCAATGGCCTGAAATCAACTAATGCCATAGAAAAGAAAAAACTACATTATAAACTTAAAATTATTCACTTCTCTTAATTTCGAATTCAAGTGAAGTCTACCCTCTGGGAAAGAGCTGTCTGTGATAAGGTCATCTCTACTTTCCTCTAAAGCCTTTTAAATACATGCCCTTTGTAGCTTCACTGAATAAAATCACAGAATCTTCATTAAGACCCAACATCACTGGAACAAAAGGAACTCTCACGCATTGTCAGTGGAAATGCAAAATAGTACAGTTACTTTGGGAGACAGATTATTTCTTGCAAAATTAAACATACTTATATGTAATCGAGCCAACACACTCCTTGGTGTTTACCCAAAGGAGTTGAGACATGAAGCCCACTCAAAAATCACCACACATGTTAACAGCAGCTTTATTTATAATTGCCAAAACTTGGAAGCAACCAAGATAGTCTTCAATAAATAAAAGATAAATAATGTGAGGTACGTGAAGACAAAAGAATATTATCAGAGTTAAAAAGGAGTGAGCTACCAAACCACCAAAAGACACAGAGGAATTTTAAATGTAAATGACTAAGTGTAAGAAGCCAATCAAAAAAAGGGTACACATTATATAATTCCAACTGTATGACTTTCTTGAAAAGGTGTAACTATGGAGATAGTAAAACGATCAGTCAGTGGTGGCCAGGTGTTGGTGGTGGGAGGAGGGATAAATAAATGAAATGCAAAGGGCTTTTAGAGCCATGGAAATGCTCTGTATGAAACAATAACAATGAAAGCATGCTATTATCTGTTTATCCAAACCTGTAGAATGCACAAGGCTGACAGTGAGTGGGCTTTTCTTTTGTTTGTTTGATTATTTTATATTGGATTTTAATTTTATTCACTTCCATATATCAGCATATATAAAACATGGCACAGAAAAAAGCATTTATGAAACTTGCTCACTCCTTTGAGATTGGCACAGATTACATACTTTAGAAAAAAGAAAAAGCCAACGATGGAAGAATTTTCATCTCTAAGGGTAGATTTTATTTGGAGATAGCCAAAAGTCATTTTGAGACTAAGTCTTGTGAAACGTGGTAGAGAAAAGCCTGAACAAAACAAACAAACAAACAAAACTGAAAAAAAAAGGTGAATGGTAACATAAACTATGGACCTTGGGTAATTACAAGCCATGTGTCAACATAGGCTCCTCAGTTCCAACAGGGAAGTTGATATTGGAAGACGCTGTGAGGTATAGGAACAGGGTACATATAGGAAATCTCTACTTTCTGCTCAATTTTGCTGTGAACCTAAACCTGCTCTTAAAAAAGTGTCTTAATTGTTGTTTAGTTGCTCAGTTGTGGTGGACTCTTTGCTACCCCATGGACTGCAGCATGCCAGGCTTCCCTGTTCTTCCCTGTCTCCCAGAGTTTGCTCAAACTCATGTCACTGAGTCAATGATGTCATACAATCATCTCATCCTCTGTCATCTCCTTCTCCTACTGCCTTCAATATTTCCCAGTATCAGGGTCTCTTCCAAGCAACAAGCTCCTTGTATCAGATGGCCAGTGAGTTGGAGCTTCAGCTTCAGCATCAGTCCTTTAGTATTCAGGACTGATCTCCTTTAGGATTGACTGGTTGGATCTCCTTGCAGTCCAAGGGACTCTCAAGAGTCTTCTCCAACACCACAGTTCAAAAGCATCAATTCTTCAGCACTTAGGCGTCGTTATGGTCCAACTCTTACATCAATGCATGACTACTGGAAAAACTATAGCTTTGACTAGACAGACCTTTGTCAGTATAAAGTCTAATGTTTTTGATTTTTAACACTTTGTCTAGGTTTGTCACAGCTTTTCTTCCAAGGAGCAAGCGTCTTTTAATTTCATGGCTTCAGTCACATCTGCAGTGATTTTGCCCAATAAAAAAATCTTTCACTGTTCCATGATTTCCACATCTATTTGCCATGAAATGATGGGACCGGATTACATGACCTTAGTTCTTTGTTGAGTTTTAAGTCAGCTTTTTTTTTTCACTCTCCTCTTTCACTATCATCAAGAAGCTCTTTAGTTTCTTGTTGCTTTCTGCCATAAGGGTGGTGTCATCTGCATATCTGGGGTTATTGCTGTTTCTCCCAGCAATCCTGATTCCAGCTTGTGTTTCATCTGGCCCAGTATTTTGCATGATGTACTCTGCATACAGGTTAAATAATCAGAGTGACAATATACAGCCTTGACACACTCTTTTCCCAATTTTGAACCAGTGCATTGTTTCAAGTCTGGTTCTAAATGTTGCTTCTTGACCTGCATACAGGTTTCTCAGGAAGCAGTTAAGGTGGTCTGGTATTCTTATCTCTTTAAGAGTTTTCCAGTTTGTGTGATCCACACAGTCAAAGGTTTGTTTGTTTTTTTAATTTATCCTTAAGTCTTAATTAGAAAACTAATAAAAATGCAACATCTTTATAAGCACAGAAGATGTATCACATTTCCAAGAGTGAAAAGACAGCTCCATTGGTAAGAAACCAAAATGAACATCTTTTCTATTATTATTTTCTTTGAATAATAAAAATAAGTTTTTAATTCACTGGGAAGAAAGACTCTTGAAAGTAAAAAGAATATATTGAAAACAACATACTCAAATCAGCACATTGTCTGGTTTTGATTCACCCACTGGTAGGTAAAGACTTTCCTTAGAGGCTGATATTTTACTTTGTTCACTTCTTAGGAATCTTCTAACAAGATGTGTATAAGAGACAGGGGTTGCCATTTCCTTCTCCAATGCATGAAAGAGAAAAGTGAAAGTGAAGTCGCTCAGTCTGTCCGACTGTTAGCGACCCCATGGACTGCAGCCCACCAGGCTCCTCCGTCCATTGGATTTTCCAGGCAAGAGTACTGGGGTGGGGTGCCATTGCCTTCCCTGATTATTGGCCCTAACTCCTCCAAAAAGAGATGTTATAATTTTAGACCAGAGTGGCTTCATTAAATAAGAAAAGTAGAAGGACAAAGAATATACATTCCTTGAAAATTAAAGTGAATAGTGTTTTGCATGCAACCAAAGTGAACCCTAAGTAAGAATGTGATAATATATACATTTCAAATAATGCAAGAAAAGTGCCTTATAATACTGAGTTTTAAATTTTAGGGGAAAAAAAAGAATTCTCTTTCAAATTGAGAAACTTAGAAGAAACCAAAAAAATATCACTTTCCTCAATGAATAAACTTATAAAACTCACTACAAGGTAAAATAATCTCTTAGGCAAAGAATATTTTAAAAAAAAATTTTTTTAATTAAACACATCTGTGAGACACAGAGCTTCTAATAACTGATAAGAAATTTAGACAGGTTTATCTTTAAAACTGGTGTCAGAGAGGATACTTGCTTCCAAGAGCATGGAAAAATATTTGGATATTTGAACAAAGGATGAGTCTGGAAATTTTTTAATAGATCTTTTAATTATAAAATTATAAAGGGAGGACAAATTATAGATAGATACCTCCTATGTCTTGATAAAATTTTATGAAGTGGACACACCTATGTAACCACCACTTACATGAAGATACAGAGCATTACTAGCACCCCAAAGTATTATACATTAACCCTGAAGATAATTGCCATTCTGATTTCTATCACCAGAGATTTAATTTGTCCCTTTTGGGCCTTTATATAAATAAAATCATACTGGGAAATATATATATACATGTATATAATATTAAAATAACCATCAGAGAGGATTACCAATGACCTCATTTTAAATCCATGTTGGCAAAGCACGTGGAAAGATGCTCAACATCACTAAATTAGAGAAATACAAATCAAAACTACAATGAGCTATCACCTCACATCAATCAAAATTCATCAAAAAGTATGCAAACAATAAATGCTGGAGAGGGTGTGGAGAAAAAGGAACCCTCCTACACTGTTGGTGGGAATGTAAATTGGTACAACCACTATGAGGTTCCTTAAAAAACTGAAAATAAATTGTCATATAATCCAGCAATCCCACTCCTGGCACATATGCACAGAAAACCATAATTATAAAAAATGCATGCACTCCACTGTTAATTACAGTGCTGTTTACCACAGCCAAGACATGGAAGCAGCCTAAATGTCCATCTATAGAGGGATGGATAAAGAATATATATATAGCGGCATGTATATATATAGTGGAATATTACTCAGCCTTAAAGAACGAAATAATGGTATTTGCAGCAACATGGATGAATGTAGAGCTTGTCATACTGAGTGATGTAAGTCAGACAAAGACAAATATCATATGATACTGCTTATATGTGGAATCTAAAAAAATGACGCAAATGAATTTATTTATAAAACAGAAATAGAGTCACAGATGTAGGAAGCAATCTTGTGGTTACTAGGGGGGGAAGGAGTGAGAGGGATAAATTGGGAGATTGAGATTGACATATAGGTGCTCTTATATATAAAATAGATAACTAATAAAGACCTGAAGGCAGGAGGAGGAGGGGATGATAGAGGATGAGATGGTTGGATGACACCACCGACTCAGTGAACATGAGTTTGAGCAAACTCTGGGAGATGGTGAAGGACAGGGAAGCCTGGAGTGCAGCAGTCCATAGAATCGCAAAGAGTTGGACATGACTGAGCAATTGAACAACAGCAAATAATGACCTACTGTGTATCACAGAGAGCCTTACTCAATACTCTGTAATGACCTACATGGGAAAAGAATCTTTAAAAGAGTGGGTATATGTATACATATAACCGACTTACTTTGCTGTACAGCAGTAATAAACACTACATTGTAGACCAACTATACTCCAATTAAAAATTTTAAAATAAATAAATCCATGTTGGAAGTAAAATGCACTAACACCAGTCAACACAAGAAATATATAGATTTGGATAGAGGATACTCTTGCTTTCCAAACCCTTCTCTGACTCTCATCTCCCTTCCTTTATGTCACCTCAAGGTCAGTGTCCCTCTGTGAAGTCCTGCTGTCCAGTGCAGTTTCTGGATCAAGGCACTGACTAGAGAACTGAGGTGTAATTGCACCTGAGGGCTTTCTTCTCACTCCTATCCAGAAATTCCTCAAAATTGAAACTCTTCTACAAAGATTCACAGCCTCATCACCTCTAGAATAAGTCTACCTTTCATCTTCGCAAGGACAGAAAGATCAAGCCCTGAGCCTTCGGAATGGGAGCACCAGCTCCAAGACCTGAGATTACCAGAGAACTAACCCTAGGGAGTATCAAATAGTGAGAACCCACACAAAGGAAACCACTTGAATACAAGACCCGACATCACCCAACCACCAGTAACACACTGTGCAGGACGCCTCATCTGAACAACAAACAAAACAGAAATACAAAACCACTCATCAGCAGACAGGATACCACCTCACTCAGCCTTGCCCATCAGAGGAAAATCAAACAAACAACTCAGCAAAAATCTCACCCTACACGAAGCTTACACAAACCACTGGACCAATCTTAGGAGAGCAGAAACCAAAAGGAAGAAAGAATCCAAACTTGAAGCCTGGGAAAAGGAGACCTCAAACACAATAAATTAAAAAATAATAATAATGAAAGAAAAAGAGAAATACTACACAAATGAAGGAACAAACTGGAAACACAGAAGTCCAAAAAATGAAAAGGAAATCGGCAAACTCCCTGAAAAAGAATTCAGAATAGTGATAGTAAAGATGATCAAAAACCTTGAAAACAAGAATGGAGAAAATGCAAAAATCAATTAACAAAAACCTAGACGAATTAAAGAATAAACATACAAGCAACACAATTACTGAAATTAAAAATACTCTAGAAGGAATTGATAGCAGAATATCTGAAGCAGAAGAATGAATCAGTGAGCTAGAAGATAAAATGGTGGAAATAACTTAAGAGCAGAATAAAGTAAAAAGAATGAAAAGAACTGAGGATAGTCTCAGAGACCTCTGGGATAATATCAAACACACCAACATTAGAATTATAGGGGTCTCAGAAGAAGAGCAAAAGAAAGGATATCAGAAAATTTTTAAAGAGATTATAGTTGAAAATTTCCCCAACATGGAAAAGGAAATAGTCAATCAAGTTCAAGAGGTGCAAAGAATTCCATACAGGATAAACCTAAGGAGAAACATGCCAAGACACATACTAATCAAACTAACAAAGACTAGACACAAAGAGAGAATATTAAAAGCAGCAAAGGAAAAGCAACAAGTAACATACAAGGGAAACCCCATACGTTTAACAGCTGATCTTTCAGCAGAAACTCTGCAGGCCAGAAGGGAATGGCAGGATATATTTAAAGTACTGAAAGGGAAAATTCCACAGCCCAAGATTACTATACCCAGCAAGGATCTCATTCAAAATTGATGGAGAAATAAAAAGCTTTTCAGACAAGCAAAAGTTAAGAGTATTCAGTAACACCAAACCAGCTTAGAACAAATGTTAAAGGGACTTATATAGTCAAGAAATACAAGAGAAGAAAACGATCTACAAAATCAACCCCCAAAATTAAAAGAAAATGGCAATAGGAACATATCTATCAATAATTACTTTAAATATAAATGGATTAAATGCTCCAACCAAAAGATGCAAACTGGCTGAATGGATACAAAAAC
The DNA here is from genome assembly GCA_006410675.1 of Oreotragus oreotragus. Lineage (NCBI taxonomy): Eukaryota > Metazoa > Chordata > Mammalia > Artiodactyla > Bovidae > Oreotragus > Oreotragus oreotragus. The sequence goes on from SJYX01015681.1 coordinate 133,968, forward strand.
AAGACCCATATATGTGCTGTCTACAAGAGACCCACTTCAGGTCTAAAGACACATATAGACTGAAAGTCAGAACGTGGAAAAATATATTCCATGCAAATGGGAGGCAAAAGAAAGCTGGAGCGGCAATCCTCATATCATACAAAATAGACCTTAAAATAAAGATTACAAGAGATAAGGAAGGACACTACATGATGATCAAGGGATCAATCCAAAAGGAAGATATAACAATTGTATATATCTATGCCCCCAACATAGGAACACTTCAATACATAAGGCAAACATGAACAGAAATAAAAGGAGAAATTGACAGTATCACAATAATAGTAGGAGACTTTAACACCCTAATCACACCAATGGACAGATCATCAAAACAGCAAATTAATAAGGAAACACAAGTCTTAAATGATACATTAGATGAGATGGAGCTCATTGATATCTTCAGGACATTCCCTCCAAATGCAGAAGAGTACATCTTCTTCTCAAGTGCACATTCTCCAGGATAGAATACATCTTGGGTCACAAGTCAAGCCTCAGTAACTTTAATAAAATTGAAATCATATCAAGCATCTTCTCTGACCACAACTCTGCTGCTGCTGCTGCTAAGTCACTTCAGTCGTGTCCGACTCTGTGCGACCCCATAGACGGCAGCCCACCAGGTTCCCCCATCCCTGGGATTCTCCAGGCAAGAACATTAGAGTGGGTTGCCATTTCCTTCTCCAGTGCATGAAAGTGAAAAGTGAAAGTGAAGTCGCTTAGTCGTGTCCGACCCTCAGCGACCCCTTAGACTGCAGCCTTCCAGGCTCCTCTGTCCATGGGATTTTCCAGGCAAGAGTACTGGAGTGGGGTGCCATTGCCTTTTCCGACCACAATGCTAGGAAACTAGATATCAATTACAAGAAAAAAACTAAAAAACACAAACACATGGAGATTAAACAATACGTTTCTAAATAACCAACAGGTTACTGAACAAATCAAAAGGGAAATCAAAAAATTTCTAGAAACAAATGACAATGAAAACATGATAACTCAAAACCTATGGGACACAGCAAAAGCAGTTCTAAGAGGAAAGTTTATTGCAATACAATCCTACCTCAAGAAACAAGAGAAACACTGAATAGACAACCTAACTTTACACCTGAAACAACTGGGAAAAGAAGAACAAACAAACAAACAAAAAAAGAATTATCAGAAGGAAAGAAATCATACAGATCCAAGCAAAAATAAATAAAAAAGAAACAGTAGTAAAAATTAATAAAACTAAACGCTGGTTCTTTGAGAAGATAAAATTGACAAACGTCTAGTTAGACTCATCAAGAAAAAAAGAAGAATCAAATCAACAAAATTGGAAATGAAAAAGGAGAGGTTACAACAGACAGTGCAGAAATACAAAGGATTATAAGAGAATATTACGAACAACTATATGGCAATAAAATGGATAACCTGAAAGAAATGGGCAGATTCTTAGAAAAGTTCAATCTTCCAAGAATGAACCAGGAAGAAATAGAAATTATGAACAACCCAAATACTGAAATTGAAGCTGTGATCAAAAATCTCAAGCCCAGGAGCAGATGTCTTCACAGGAGAATTTTATCAAACATTTAGAGAAGAGCTAATGCCTATTCTTCTAAAACTCTTTCAAAAAATTGCAGAGAAAGGAACACTTCCAAACTCATTCTGCAAGGCCACCATCACTCTGATACCAAAGCCAAAGGCAACACAAAAAAGAAAGCTACAGGCCAATATCACTGATGAACATAGATGCAAAAATCCTTAACAAAATTTTAGCAAACAGAATTCAGCAACTCATCAAAAGGCTCATACACCATGATCAAGTTGGGTTTATTCCAGGGATGCAAAGATTCTTCGATATATGGAAATCAATCAATATGATTACACCATATTAACAAGTTGAAATATAAAAACCATATGATAATCTCAATAGATGCAGAAAAAGCCTTTGACAAAATTCAGCACCCATTTATGATTAAAACTCTTCAACAAATGAGCATAGAAGAAACCTACCTCAACATAGTAAAGGCTGTACATGAAAAGTTTACAGCAAACATTATTCTCAATGGTGAAAAACTGAAAGCATTCCGCCTAAGATCAGGAACAAGACAAGGGTGAAGACAGTGGTGTCCACTTTCACCACTACTATTCAAAATATTTCTGGAAGTCCTAGCTACACCAGAGAAGAAAAAGAAATAAAAGGAATCCAGATCAGAAAAGAAGTAAAGCTCTCACTGTTTGCAGATGACATGATACTGTACATAAAAAACACTAAAGATAGTATCAAAAACTTACTAGAGCTAATCAGTTAATTTATCAAAGTTGCAAGACACAAAATCAATACACAGATATCACTTGCATTTCTATGAAAACAATAGAAACAATGAAAAATCAGAAAGAGAAATTAAGGAATTGATCCCATTCACCATTGCAACAAAAACAATTAAATATCTAGAAATAAACTTACCTAAGGAGATAAAAGAACTGTACACAGAAAATTATAAGACACTAATGAAAGAAATCAAAAATGACATAAACATATGGAGAGAGATTCCATGTTCCTGGGTAGGAAGAATCAATATTGTGAAAATGACTATACTACCAAACACAATCTAAGATTCAATGCAAACCCTATCAAATTAACAACGGCAATTTTCACAGAACTAGAACAAAACATTTAACAATTCATATGGAAACACAAAAGATCCCGAATAGCCAAAGCAGTCTTAAGAAAGAAGAATCAACCTTCCTGACTTCAGATTATACTACAAAGCTACAGTCATCAAGACAGTATGATACTGGCACACAAAAAAAACACAAATATAGACCAATGGAACAAGATAGAAAGCCCAGAAATAAACCCATGCACCTATGGATACCTTATTTTTGACAGAGGAGGCAAGAATATACAGTAGGGCAAAGACAGCCTCTTCAATAAATGGTGCTGGGAAAACTGGACAGCTCCATGTAAAAGAATGAAATTAGAACACTTTCTAACACCATACACAAAGACAAACTCAAAATAGATTAAAGACCTAAATGTAAGAAACTATAAAACTCTTAGAGGAAAACATAGGCAGAACACTCGATAACATAAATCAAAGGAAGATCCTCTGTGACCCACCTCCTAGAGTAACAGAAATAAAAACAAAGTAAACAAGTGGGACCTGATTAAACTTAAAAGCTTTTGCACAGCTAAGGAAACTATAGGCAAGGTGAAAAACCCTCAGAATGGGATAAAATAATAGCAAATGAAACAACTGACAAAGAATTAATTTCCAAAGTATACAAGCAGCTCATACAACTCAATACCAGAAAAACAAACAACCCAATCAAAAAGTGGAAAAAAGACCTAAACAGACATTTCTCTGAAGAAGACATACAGATGGCTAACAAACACATGAAAAGATGCTCAGCATTGCTCCTGATTAGAGAACTGCAAATCAAAACTACAATGAGATATCACCTCACACCAGTCAGAATGGCCATCATCAAAAAGTCTACAAACAGTCAATGCTGGAGAGGGTGTGGAGAAAAGGGAGCACTCTTGCATTGTTGGTGGGACTGTAAACTGATACAGCCACTATGGAAGATGGTATGGAGATTCCTTAAAAAACTAGGAATAAAACCACCATATGACCCAGTAATTCCACTCTTAGGCATATACCCTGTGGAAACCAAAACTGAAAAAGACACGTGTACCCCATTGTTCATTGCAGCAGCACTATTTACAATAACTAGAACATGGAAGCAACCTAGATGTCCATTGACAGATGAATGGGTAAAGAAGTGGTACATATACACAACAGAATATTACTCAGCCATAAAAAGGAACACATTTGAGCCAGTTCTGATGAGGTGGATGAACCTACAGCCTATTATACAGAGTGAAGTAAGTCAGAAAGTAAAAGATAAATATTGTATTCTAATGCATNGAATCAACCTTCCTGACTTCAGATTATACTACAAAGCTACAGTCATCAAGACAGTATGATACTGGCACACAAAAAAACACAAATATAGACCAATGGAACAAGATAGAAAGCCCAGAAATAAACCCATGCACCTATGGGTACCTTATTTTTGACAGAGGAGGCAAGAATATACAGTAGGGCAAAGACAGCCTCTTCAATAAATGGTGCTGGGAAAACTGGACAGCTCCATGTAAAAGAATGAAATTAGAACACTTCCTAACACCATACACAAAGACAAACTCAAAATAGATTAAAGACCTAAATGTAAGAAACTATAAAACTCTTAGAGGAAAACATAGGCAGAACACTCGATAACATAAATCAAAGGAAGATCCTCTGTGACCCACCTCCTAGAGTAACAGAAATAAAAACAAAGTAAACAAGTGGGACCTGATTAAACTTAAAAGCTTTTGCACAGCTAAGGAAACTATAGGCAAGGTGAAAAACCCTCAGAATGGGATAAAATAATAGCAAATGAAACAACTGACAAAGAATTAATTTCCAAAGTATACAAGCAGCTCATACAACTCAATACCAGAAAAACAAACAACCCAATCAAAAAGTGGAAAAAAGACCTAAACAGACATTTCTCTGAAGAAGACATACAGATGGCTAACAAACACATGAAAAGATGCTCAGCATTGCTCATTATTAGAGAACTGCAAATCAAAACTACAATGAGATATCACCTCACACCAGTCAGAATGGCCATCATCAAAAAGTCTACAAACAGTCAATGCTGGAGAGGGTGTGGAGAAAAGGGAGCACTCTTGCATTGTTGGTGGGACTGTAAACTGATACAGCCACTATGGAAGATGGTATGGAGATTCCTTAAAAAACTAGGAATAAAACCACCATATGACCCAGTAATTCCACTCTTAGGCATATACCCTGTGGAAACCAAAACTGAAAAAGACACGTGTACCCCATTGTTCATTGCAGCAGCACTACTTACAATAACTAGAACATGGAAGCAACCTAGATGTCCATTGACAGATGAATGGGTAAAGAAGTGGTACATATACACAACAGAATATTACTCAGCCATAAAAAGGAACACATTTGAGCCAGTTCTAATGAGGTGGATGAACCTACAGCTTATTATACAGAGTGAAGTAAGTCAGAAAGTAAAAGATAAATATTGTATTCTAATGCATATATTCAGAATCTAGAAAAATGGCACTGAAGAATTTATTTTCAGGGCAGCAATGGAGAAACAGACATAGAGAATAGACTTATGGACATGGGGAGAGGGGAGAGGGTGAGAAGTATGGAAAGAGTAACATGGAAACTTACACTACCACATGTGAAATAGATAGCCAATGGGAATTTGCTGTATGGTTCCGGAAACTCAAACAGGGACTCTGTATCAACCTAGAGAGGTGGCCTGGGGAGGGAGATTCAAAAGGGAGGGGATATATGTATACCTATGGCTGACTCATGTTGAGGTTTGAGAGAAAACAACGAAATTCTGTAAAGCAATTACCCTTCCATTAAAAATAATTTTTAAAAAAAAGAAATATGTAGGTAACTTTTTATTTCTAAGAACAAAACCTTGTTAGTTTAAGTCAGAATGGCAATGTCTGTGTCCCTACAAATGACGATGCTTCTAGAGAAAACTACACTGTGTGTGTGTGTATAAATATATTAGATAAACTTTTACATGTATCAGATTTTCTCAATTTCATGTATTTGTTCTTTTTCAATTAAAATAAATCTTTCAGTGAATAACTAAATATGACTAGTAAGAGAGCATGGCAGTATCATGTTGTACCGCCTTATCTAATGCACGAGAAGGGTATGTCATTTCTGTGGCACTCTTCCCAAAACTCTATAAACTCAATAATCTGGAGAAAAACATCACACAAACTCAGACAAATTAAGGACATTCTGCAAAACACTTGATCAGTTCTTTCCAAAAGTGCCAAGATTGTGAAAGGAAGGAAAGGCTGAGGAACTGTCCCAGATTAGAAGACACTAAAGGACAGAACGAATGTAGCATGAAGTCTTGGGTTGGACTCAGAAATAGAACAAGGACATCAGTGGGGGGGGAAATGGTGAAATCCTGATGAAATCTGTAGTTTAGTTAATAGTACTGTACAAATGTTTGTTTCTAAGTTTTGATAACGCCACCATGGTTACATGAGATGTTAACATTAGGGAAAGCTGAGTAATGGGTATTTAGGAACTCTCTGTACTGTCGTGGCCACTCTTTTGTAAGTCTAAAATTATCTCAAAATTAAAAGGCTAAAATGTTTTACATTTTTTGTTGTACCATATGAAAGCGAAAGTTGCTCGTTGGTGTCCGATTCTTTGCGACCCCATGGACTGCATAGGCCAGAATACTGGAGTGGGTAGCCTACCCCTTCTACAGCGAATCTTCCNTTAAGAACCAAATAGAACTTTGACATTTACCAAATAACTCTATACACTGTGGTTTTGCAAATTTCAAAGGATACCAAAGAGATATAAAAAGCCTATAGTAAATGTTTCATGCATTTTATCAGCCAATATTCTTTTTTAGCACTTAGCATCATCTTGGTTATCGTGGTCCTTAATCAATGATTGTCTACTGGTCCTACTTACATAAAAGCTCTCCAGATTATTGAAATGGAGTCTTATTTATCCTTATCTAAGAAGGAGAATGGGGTTTTATTTATTATATCTACAACAGAGCCCCACCAGATATTTAAACATTAAGCCAGTTCTTCAAGAGCTACAACACTGTGAGATGGTTATTTCTATTTAAATTGTTCATTCTCGCAGATAATATAAAACCTTTTAAAAGAGAAGGAAAGGTTCCAAATGCTTTGTCATCATTTGAGAACAATTAAGCATGAAACTTAGTTTTTATAAAATGTATTTAATTTTTAAAAATTCACTTCTACTGTATTACTAGGATGAATTCAGTCATCACCAAAACTATCATGTGGTGTTTCCACTGACTTCAAATACTGTGCCGATTTAAATTGTACCTCAGTTTGGGAGCACATTCTCTGAATGATGAAATCACAATTTTAAAAAGTCATGATTATAAATATTTTCACTTTATATACTATTCCACATCATTGTGCAAAAGAAGTGAAAATATTTTGACTCTAAAATGTAAGAGAGTCTTTCCTTTGTTGCTGATATTAAAAATATAGTTTAATATTATTTGTGTGGAGAATAGTTATCTATATTTTGTTAGTGAATTATGTTTTTTTCTTTTTATCAAAATAATTCAAATAAAGGAAAAATATATATAGCAAAAATCATAGATTTTCTGTTCTGCCCCACACATGCATTAGTTAAGCTCTTCAAAACAATCAATTTCAGTAATTTTTGTTTCTCATGTATTTGCCTCCATATTTCTGCATGAAACATTTTTGCTCTTTTTTTCCTAACTTAACCATGCTAAGTTTTCTTATGAGTTTACACTTCTGCTAGATGAGTAAGTCTCATAACCAAACCATCTATCTCTTGTCTCATTTTCACGTTCACTGTTTTCATATTTAAAATTCTGTTATTTAGAGTAAAGCCAAACAATGTGCTAGGATTTCATTCTCCTTCTTAAATAATATTTCCTTCTAATGTTAATGATGTCTGCATTTTTTTCACTACTAGAAATTTCTCTGTACTTCTCCTTAATTTTTTCCAGTTGCTCCACAAAAAAATTTCATGTTTATACAAGTAAAGCTTTTTTCAAATAAAATATTCAAACATTGCAAGTAATCTATCTTTCCTGTGTCCTGGAGCCTTCCTCCTTAATGCTGCAACCTGATCAGTTCCTCTCTCAATTTGCTCTGTCACCGTTCCCCTGAAATGCCCCTCCCCACTCTTCTGAGCAGATTCTTTGTATCACTTTTCTCTCCTGTTTTACCCCTTCCTTCTGCTAGAGTCCGCAAAAGTTCTTTGAGATGCATGGAGGTACATTTTTCGAGACACTGAATGCTTGTAAATACCTTTATTTTGCTCTGACAATTGACCAGTATTTTGTCTGGTCAAAACTTAAAATTTTAATTTTAAATTTAAATCCTCATAATCTGAAGGCATTGTTCCAGAGACTGTTGTTTTTCACTAAAAATTATAATATCATTATTTCTAATCATTTTTTTGGATGTGACCTGTTTCATACTCCTCCCTGGCCCCCACCTGTCAAAATTTCATGAGGATATTTTGTTTAAAATCCGAAACCTTTTGTCATTCATTATTGTGTGTACCCAATAGGCAGTTGTGTGTCATTCAATACCGGGAATTTTTCTGAACATTTCTTTGATAACTTCCTTCTTCTTTTTTTTTTTTTTCCCACTATTTGTGTTTCTACAAAGTTTATTATTAAGATGTAACTCTTAGATTAAACATCTCAGTCCNTGAACTCCGGGAGATGGTGATGGACAGGGAGGCCTGGTGTGCTGCGATTCATGGGGTCGCAAAGAGTCAGACACGACTGAGCGACTGAACTGAACTGAACCACATCCAACTCCACACACCATACAGGTAGGCACAGCTTCTTTTACCAACCCAGGAAAACATAACAAACCTAAGAATAAAAGAGAATTCTTCAATCTGCTAAAGGACCTTGAACATCTCTGTGACTTTTAAATGCTGAGAAGCCCCCTTCGGGCCTAGGTGGTATTTGCCCAGCTGGTGGGAATGTCTGCAGCTCAGCTGAGTCATTCTTCAGGCACTGACCTCAGGCCTAGAGGCTTCCCGAACAGGGTCACACCCAGTCCCTGAGGGCAGTCTTCAGCCAGCAATTGGTAGATAAGGGGTATCCAGGCCCCCTTGCCTGAAGGTAGGATAATTCTGAAAAGCATGACTGTACACCAGCAAGAAACAGAAAATATAACATTTTTGAAGAAAAGATACCATTTACATCAGGGACAAAAATTTAAATTATCAATGTTGAATCTTTAAAAAGATAAGCAAGACTTTTCTGGGAAAAATTTATACATATAATATCAAAAGACATTTTAAAAGAAATAAATGAAAGTATATACCATATCATTGGATTCGAAAATGCACCGTCACACAGAGTTCTTCCCATTGATCTTAACTATTGAATGCAATTCCAGCTAAAACATTAAAACTTAACAAACTAATCTGAAAATTTATGTGAGTGAGGAAATGAATGAGAATAGCCCAGATATGATAAGGAGAAAAAAACGGATGTATTTGCTTTACAAATAAATAACAAGACTTAATAGAAGTCCTTACAAAATAAAATCATGTGGTAGTAGCACAGATATACTTACAAAGTCAGTCAATGGAACAGATTGGAAAACCACAAAATAAACACATACAAACAAAGAAACTTGATTTATGACAGAGCAGTGGGGGAGGATGGAAGTGACCCTCAGAGGTGTGCACTGCTCAGCTCTCCCTTTGTAAATAAAAGGAATGAAGCCTGTTGTCCATGATCATACAAATGAGTTAAGATGAAACACAACAACTGTGCACCCAAAGGGGAATTCAGGATTGGAAAAGCAAGATGAAAGCCCTGTGTTTTTGGATATTTGGGCCCTAGAAATCTGTATGCAGGTCAGGAAGCAACAGTTAGAACTGGACATGGAACAACAGACTGGTTCCAAATAGGAAAAGGAGTATGTAAAGTCTGTATATTGTCACTCTGCTTATTTAACTT
>SJYX01015681.1:145279-158690 GCA_006410675.1 Oreotragus oreotragus
TGGGGGCAGGAAGAGAAGGGGACGACAGAGGATGAGATGGCTGGATGGCATCACGGACTCAATGGACGTGAGTCTGAGTGAACTCCGGGAGATGGTGATGGACAGGGAGGCCTGGCGTGCTGCAATTCATGGGATCGCAAAGAGTCGGACACGACTGAGGAACTGAACTGAACTGAAGATAGTTAAGATACATACCTAAGAGAGAATGTCAATAACCCCAGATTCTTGAATCTTCTTACAATAGAAAAGCACTAGTCATTAAATTGAGACATCTGTTATTTTTTGGAGCTTCCCAGGTGGCTCAGTGGTAAAGAATTCTCCTGTCAATGCAGGAGACGCAGGAAACATGGATTCAGTCCCTGGGTTGGGAAGATCCTTTGAAGAAGGGAATGGCAGCCGACTCCAGTATTCTTGCCTGGGAAATCACATGGACAGAGGAGCCTGGTGGGCTACAGTCCATAGGGTCAGAAAGAGTCAAACATGACTTAGCAACTGAGCGCACGCGTGCAGGCGTGTGCGCACGCACAAACACACACACACACACACACACACACACACACATGACTACACTATTTCCCAGCCAGAAAATTCATATATATACTAACTAGCTCCTCCCCTGCCTCTTAGAGCAGTGTCTCCTGAAAAGGCTGTTTTCCAAGCTATAGTCCTCAGTAAGGTTCCTGGATAAAACTTGATTCACAGCTTTTACTTCATTTGTTTTTCTTTAGATAGACACCTTTAACCCCAGGAGGATACTGGCTGACAGCCTCCATGTATTGTACTTGCAGGATCCAGCACCACGTTCACAGCCTAGGCCACTCACCATGACTGATGGTGAGTGGACTTGAAGAGGACCATTCTGGCCAGCAGGGACTCCTCACAGCTGACTCACCGGCCTGGTCAAGACTCTCTGAGCTGCTGCTTCCTTCTTGCTCTCCTTTTTCAGTTGTCAGACCCACATCATAATGTCAAAACTTTCCTAGCTAACACCTGCTCTAGTTCACTTTATCCTTCACAGGTGTTTCCTCCTAATAAACCTTGTACATATCCACTCCATCATGGTATCTGCTTTTCAGAGGAACTGAACTGAACAGTTGGTACTAGCAAATGGTCTGAGAAGGCAGCCTCTAGGCCAGAGAATGGATTGCTCACCGGCCAGCAAGGAAAACCCCAACCACAGTGGGATGTGGGCCACAGGTCATCCTTGGCACAAGGCGGTGTCTCAGCTGCTGAGTATTTCACAGATGATGCCCTGAGGAAACATACCCAGTGGAGAAAATCAAGCTTACCCATGCAATGAATGAGGCCTTTAAAAGACGCAAGAGGGCCAGGGCCTGCAAAGACGGGGGCTAGTCTTTACAAGTGAATGGAAGCCCTTCAGAGAGATAACGAGAAACTGAAGGCAGTTAATGAGCAGTTCAAGGCTAAGTATAAGAGCCAGGTGTGCTTGTGGTGGTACTTCTTACAAAGCCATCCTTATCTCCCTGCAGTGGCAGAGAACACAGCTCAGGAGCAATCACGGGACTTTGCAGATTTACAACTGGGAGCCACAGAGATGATTAAACACTCTGTTACACTAAGGTCCGAGCCCTGAAACATGGGATGGGGACATCTAGGTGGATGTCCCCCAGTATTGAGGCTCAACACACCCCCAATTCTGTGCTCACTGTCCTAACACCAGCCCCAAACTACAGAGAGGAGCCAGCACTGAAGTTCTTGGTGATGCTGGTACCTCTCTCACCAGATGCTTCTTTGCAGACCCTCAGGTCCAGCACTTCCCAGCTGTGTTGTGTTGGGATGTAATAACAGTTATCTGCCTCACAGCCAGGAGAGGAAGTGGGGACAACTCTGAGGGGTACTCATTGGACTGTGGTGGAGAAGCCTCAGTAGGGGCTTTCTGTCGTAGGAGAAATGGGGCAAAAAAGGATGATCGTGTCCCAAGTCTTAGGTGAGCCCCTGCATTAGGCCGCCAAGTCAGGGTCCTTGGCTGTGAACAGGAAAGGACTGGACTCGAGAGCAAGCCTTAAGGAAGTGAAAGCAGTTTTATTCAGGGAGATATGCATCCAAAGACAGAGCATGGGCCATCTCGAAAGCACTCTGGGCACGCAGTCACGGTCTTGGAAAGTGAGAGTGGCCCCGAGGTGTGGGAGTGATTCGTTTTTGTGGGTTTTTTTTTTTTTAATGTTATTTTATGTGGTGAAAGTCATCTAATATAAAACATTATTTTAACCATATTTATCTATACATTTCAGTGGCACTAAAGTACATTCTGAGAATGGTTACTTTTTATGGGCTGAATAATTTCATAGACTAACGAGTGGGAGGATTACTCTTAATCCAACTATTTTGGGTAAGGGGTGGAGATTTCCAGGAATTGGGCCATCACCCACTTTTTGGCCTGTTATGGTTGACCTCAGAACTGTCGTGGTGCCTGTGGGTGAGTCAGCACGCTGATGTATTACAGTGAGCATATAAGGAGGCTCCAGGTCTCCTGCGGTCCAGTCTCCTGCCATCTTGGGCCTGCGTGCTAAGTCATTTCAGTCATGTCCAACTCTGTGTGACTCTATGGGCTGTAGCCCACCAAGCTTCTCTGTCCATGGGATTCTCCAGGCAGGAATACTGGAGTGGGTTGCCGTGCCCCCCTCCAGGGGATCTTCCCCAACCAGGGATGGACCTGTGACTCTTACATCTCCTGCATTGGCAGGTGGGTTCTGCACCACTAGTGCCGCCGGGGAAGCCCATCTTGGGCCTAGCAGAGGCTAAATGGTTTTTGTTGTATCCTGATCTCAGTGATTGTGCTATCCTTTCAATGCTTGGGCTCTGCCCCCTTTCTTCCTGTCTCATTACAAGGGGTAAGCGCTGCTTCTTACAGAAGACAGTGCTGTCACTAAGAACTTCAGTAGCAGTTATCTGTAATCCGTGCCTAAATGTAGGAAAAGACGGCTCAGAGCCAGGCTCACTAATGGTGACAGACACGATGAGTCCCTGGAATAAGAGAAACCAGGTAGCAGCACCTAATTGCAGAAATCAAGGGACCACAGTTACCATAACCACTAGCAAGGTTAAAGTGGCAGCTGAGAGAACTCAGCTGGCAGAGAGAGAATTAATAGAAATTTAGGTTTCTAGGGACAAAATGCCCAGGCACCCTTCAAAGGTGGGACTTAACATCTGCAATCAGAGGTAGGAATGGAGGAGCAGCTGGCTGAGGACAGTGATCCCAGCAAAGAGCCACAATGCCTTGCTCAGTCCCCAGACCTGAGCCCATTTTCAGATATGGAACCATCAAATGAAGAGATAGCCAGGTTCCCAGGAAGAAGAACCCTGCAATACATCCAGCAAATATATACTGTAAAGATTCCCTCAGTCCTTGCCTAGAGGGACAGTTTTAGTAGATAAACACTGAGAAAAGGGGAATAAACCAAATATTAAGGAATATTGCACAGGATATTAGTGCACCATGATCTTAAGCAACTAGAGGATATGATCTACCAAAACAAGGGACTAAACTAAGGGGAAAAAATATATGAAACCTAAGAAACAAGGTGGGCTTAGTAGCCATGAGAATGCATCTGGCAACCCTCCAAACTATAGGAGAATATTGACCAAGCGTCCTAACTGCTGTGCTCAGAAACCCAGCCCAGCCTGGGCTTTCCATGCACTGGTCCCAGCAAATTATTCCATTACTAAGAAAGGCTTATTCCTGGGAGACCCAGAACTCTTTTCATGGGCCACACAAAAAAGGCGTGTTTAACCTTCCTTCCATCGAACCTTCCATCCCTGAGGGTCAGACTTGTCTTCTGATCTGATAGATTCCCTCAGCCTCTCCAATATCCTTGTTTCTATTCACAGACATTTCATTAATAAATTATTTGCTCATTTATCCTCATCTTGGCATTTAGTTCTTAGAAGACCCAAGCCAACACAGGAAAAGGATTTTTTTCTTAAATTCCCATGATAATGATAAAGGAAGATTCCAGCTGAGCACCAAGCCTAGAAAGCAATAGTTTAGACAGATGCAGAAGAGATGACTGTAAAAGCATAAAAAGAAGGGAATTCCCTAAAGGTCCAATGGCTAAGACTCCACGTTTTCATAGCCAATGAACTAAGACCCCACAAGCAGTGCAGCTGGGGAAAAAAATCAACAACAAAAAACATTAAAAGGATAGAAAGTCTACTCGGTTTGATGTTATTTATTATTCTGCAATCTGGAAAGGCATGAAATGCAATTAAAAGCTAAACATAAAATTGTGATTTCTTAAAAAAAAAAAAAGGTTGAACAAGAAATAAATATGTTCATAGGACACTATATGACAAGAGCAAAAAATTATTGTTTATATGAAAGTGAAAGTTGCTCAGTCATGTCCGACTCTTTGCGACCCCATGGACTATACAGTCCATGGAATTCTCCAGGCCAGAATACAGGAGTGGGTTGTCTTTTCCTTCTCCAGGGGATCTTCCCAACCCAGGGTTTGAACCCTGGTCTCCCACCTTGCAGGTGGATTCCCACAAGGGAAGCCCATTATTTATATAAGGGAAACCCATTACTTATATAGTCAATTATTAAATATTAATTTAATATATTAGTAAATATTTTACAGGTTGAAAGGAAATGTGGTATGGGGAAAAAGGTAGAGAATGCTATAAGAACTACAATGAAGTGAAAAAGTTAAAGTGTTAGTCACTCAGTTGTATCCAACTCTGTGACACCATGGAATGTAACCCACCAGCCTCCTCTGTCCATGGAAATTTCCAGGCAAGAATACTGGCGGGTAGCCTTTCCCTTCTCTAGGGGATCTTCCCAACCCATGGATCAAACTCACGTCTCCCACATTGCAGGCAGATTCTTCACTGTCTGAGGGAAAAGGAAGCCCAAGAACTACAGTAGAAGACGAATGTATCACATACACAACTGAACTGTCAAGAATGACAGCATAAGCTCATTGCTTAGAAATATGGAGGTAAATACTAATATTAATAGAAAAAAACTAAAAGAATTAAAAGTGATTATCACTGGGACGAAAGAATGGAAAAACAGCTGGTGAGTATTTCATGATAACACTTGTAACGTGTTAAGACTTTTTCATCATTTATTTTTGACTGTGCTGAGTCTTCAGGCTCTCTCTAGTTGTAGCGAGTAAGGGCTACTCTTTGTTGCAGTGTGGGCTTCTCATTGCAGCGGCTTCTTTTGTCGGAGAGCGTGGGCTCTAGGGCATGCTAGCTTCAGTAGTCGCAGGATGTGAGCTCAGTAGTTGCAGTGTGGCGCTAGGTGTGTGGGCTTCAGTAGTTGCTGCATATAGGCTCAGTAATTATGGCTCATGGGCTAACTTGCCCTATAGCACATGGAACCTTCCTGGACCAGGGATTGAACCCATACATGTCCTCTGCATTGGCAAGTGGGTTATTAACCACTAGACCACCTGGGAAGCCCCAACACTTGTAGATTTTTAAGCTATATGTACCTTTGGTAAAGTTTAAAATAAAAATAATTATTAAAAATCAACAACTTGCATATGTAGAATATATAGTTATTAGAAATCAACAAAAAATAAATGTCACAATGTGAATAAACAAATAATTCATAAAAAACTGAAAACATGAATTAAATGTAAAAACATTTTATTTCTAATAATTAATTAAAAATTTTAAAACAGTAATGAACTTATGTCTAGATCTATACCCAAGAGAACTGAAAGCATATTTCCACATTAAAAACTTGTACATGAATATTCATATCAACTTATTCATAATAGCTAAAAAAAGTTGATGGGCCCAAATGTCCAGCAACTGATGAATGGATCAATAAAATGCAATATATCCATGTAGAATATTATTCAGTTATTAAAAAGGAAGTACTGACACATGCTACAACATGAATGAATCTTGAAAACATGCTAAATGAAAAAAGTCAGTCAAAAAATGTCACATATTGTAAGATTCATTTATATGAAATGTCCAGAACAGGCAAATCCACAGAAGCAGAAAATAGTTTAGTGGTTGCCAGAGACTTGTGGAGGAGGAAATAGGGAGTTTTTGCTCATAGGTATGGAGTTTTTTTATGGAATTGTGAAAATATTATGAAATTAGATAGTGGTGATGATTGCACAACTCTATGAAGGTATTAAAAAACCACTGAACTGTATACTTTATAAGGGCAAGTATTATGGTATGAGAATATATTTCAATAAAGCTGTTGTAAAATTGAAACCATCAAGAAAAATCCAAAAAAAAAACATATGAGAAAAGAAATCTGCAGCAGAAAATAGTAAAACTGAAAGAAAAATAAACAGAAGAAAGACAGGAAGCCACAATTCCAGCAAATGTGTTTCATGGTTAAATAAATGAATGTTAAACTATAAAGATCCTCACTCATGGAATCACACATGGAAATTTATGTCTAAAATAAGTAATATGCATTTGGATGTGTCATTTTTGTATGCAAAATATTTTATTTCACATACTGATTATCACAAACTAATGTTCAAATAGTTCAAGATTTTTTTAAATTTTTTAAGGGCTAAGAATTAGAATAAAAACCTATGACAAAATCTATTTCATCAACAAAGGAAAGACTATTTTCTCCTTGACCTGAGAAGAAAAACAAAGAACAAATGGATTGGGAAAAAAACAAAAAAAACTGTTAAAGTCACAGATTTAGCAAGCAGATACCACATTTCTAGGAGAATCTAGCTGAACTACCCCAATGCAAATACTGAGGTTGCTTCTCAAGTGTGCATATTGCCTGGAGTACAGTTTTCAGTTGGCTTTTTGCCAAATGAGTTGGGAAGGCAAAAAATACCATCAAAGACCCAGAGATGCTATCAGAGCATTAGAAGAAAAGACCTGGAAAGAGTGCTTGGACAGGGAGCCAAGAATTCATGCATCCAAATGAATCATGAACCAAAAGCATCATTTTCATGAAAGAAAATGAAATCAGCCTCTTCAATATGATCATATCCTCACTTTCCAGTTTATTTCCATGACAAGCTAAAATTCATGGGGTTTAATTGGCAAGATTAGGTTTTTTTAAGCTTTTGAGGCATATTTGTAAGTTTGATATAAACTGAAGATAATCTCCTCACAGAAACATCTGCTACAGTATTTCTCATATGTGGAGTTTCACTGACACATATTCTCTTTCAGTCAGATCAGTTCTTAAATAATTCATGGAACCTCACCTTTCAGCTTGGGTGCCTAAATAAACATTAAATACAACACAAACACTTTGAAAATTTTTTAAGAGAAAATATAACAAAAAACAGAATCATTTTAAGGAACAAGGTACAGGCACAGCATTTCCTGTCTTTGGAAGGCAAGAGTGTGGTAAAACTTCTGAATAAGCCAACTTCTGAATAACTGTTGGTCAAGATCATGAGTCAATTTTTTATTCTTATAAATGAAAAATGCTATAGCAATATTAAAGTCTATGTATTATGACCACGCTCCTATTAAAATCTTAAAATAATCTGAAGTATTTATATTCAGGTAGCACGACTGAGCAACTTCACTTTCACCTTTCACTTTCATGCATTGGAGAAGGAAATGGCAACCCACCCCAGTATTCTTGCCTGGAGAATCCCAGGGACAGAGGAGCCTGGTGGGCTGCCATCTATGTGGTCCCACAGAGTTGGACACGACTGAAGCGACTTAACAGCAGCAGCAGGATGCTATTTTAAGACTTTCTCATTATGAAAAATACTGATTGCTTTTTTGTCCCACAATTTCCAGAATAAATTCTATTTTAAGGTAAAATTCAAAATTTCTGTTATTGAAATATTTTGATATGCCCTCTTTTAAGATTAAAGGAATCAAAAATAATTCAAATGACAGTTGATTTAACATATATGATCTAATCTATGGGGTCCCACAGAGTTGGACACGACTGAAGCGACTTAACAGCAGCAGCAGGATGCTATTTTAAGACTTTCTCATTATGAAAAATACTGATTGCTTTTTTGTCCCACAATTTCCAGAATAAATTCTATTTTAAGGTAAAATTCAAAATTTCTGTTATTGAAATATTTTGATATGCCCTCTTTTAAGATTAAAGGAATCAAAAATAATTCAAATGACAGTTGATTTAACATATATGATCTGAAAATAGTTACAGATCCCATAAACAGAAAGGCAAGAAAGCTCTGAGGAATGGAATATTCCCTGCCCTATCAGTAAATAAGGATGTCGCAGTCATCAGCAATTACAGCCTTTCAACCTGAGCCTGTGAGCCCCAAAGGAACACAAGAAGATGAATACCTGCGATCTAGCAGCCATCAGACTACAGCCACTGCCCACAGTGAGCCCTGAGGAAAGGAAGCTCCGAACTGAAAAACACAAGAGACTGGCCCCAACAGCTGAGATACGTATGAAAGGAACAATGTCAGTGAGTCCAGACTCTTGCATTTTCCCATACACAGAAAAGCGCTACATTCCTTAACTTGGGATATCTGATTTTCTTTCATTAACAATAGTCTTTTGATGTTCAGACTACCTGTCCTTTGTTGCAAAACTTCTCCATTACCTGGTTGTCCCCTCACCGCCTCAGAGCAGTTTCCTCAGGGTTGCTTAAGATGCTGCCTCCCAGGCCTGACGTCTAAAAGTTTGCACTGAATAATAGATATTGTTCACCTTTAAGGCTGTGACCCTTTTTTAAGTCGACAGTTATGGAGACCATGAAGGGACCCAGAAGGACTTATGTGCTCTGCCTGCACTCTACAAGGGTCCAGAGCCTTGGTGCAGCAGAGGCCTCCTGCACCTATCCACCTCCTTCAGGAGTCCACGTGAATCTGAGTGAGTCTCCTAAACTGACTGATGATCCTGAGTTTTATCTGGTGGAGTATGGCAGGTACATGCCCCCTCTCAAGGACAGTGGGGGCAGGCAGTTGAAAGATATCAGAGAATACTCACTAGTGGAGAAATACTGGGTGGGGCTTGGTTGTAAGATAACAGGGAAATACCCACACAGTTGAAAGACATCGAGGGAAGGGGCTGGTTGAAAGGCACCAACGTTTGCTCAGTTATAGGAGACTGAGTGGTCTTGACTCAGTGGTTAGGTAATAGCCTGATCTGACATTTTTCCTTAATTCAGCTTCCTTAATAGAATTGTCAGGATAAAAGTGAAGATATTATGTGAGAGCTAGGCTCTGATGAAAAGGGACAAGACTAATCCCAGCCAGTTACGGATTTCTCAGTTGACTGAGAAATTTACAGGAGTGATGGAGGTTGACCCTTCGAACTTCATAGTGGTCCCATAGGGAAATCCACTCATGAATTAAAACGCTTGCTCACCCAGAGGTCGTAAATAAGAATTGGTCATTCATCTATCCAAGCACCCATGGTGGTCTTAAACTGCTAAAGGGAGCAACCAAGACATGTAAGATGAGATGAATTGACTCTGGAGGACTTAAGTTCACAAGCAGCACACAGACCCACCACACGATTTCACTAGTATGGATAAATGTCGTTAATACAGATTATGGAATCCCTAACATCTGATATGTCCTGATATAATGTTATCAGTCATAATTTGTCATTATCCTAAAATGTTATATGTTACAGAAATATCCAAGTTTCCTGCTAATTTCATTGTACTCAGATCTTTAAACATGCTATTTTGTTTTGTCCTTTATAGACTATCATAACTTTACACTGCTTTTACAAAATTTTCAAGAAGTCTCATAAAAAGAACTTTTTAAACAAATATAAGTTTCTGATAGCCTTTATATAATACCACTGAACTGGGTAACAAATGACAAACGCTAATGGAAAACATGATTACTTCATGCAGACCAACAAGAATCAATTACTGAATAAACTGCTGAATATTATTTATAACTTTGACTTCTGAAAATATACTAGTTTGAATTTGTTTTCCAGTAAACCCTTTTCTCTTATGCTGTGACCTACAAGCTGACAAAGTATACCTTTGTAAACAAAGATAAAACATTTATCTTTTTCTCTCTACCTGATCCTGCCAGAATTTGGCTTCTCCAGCTGGCTCTCCTATGAATTGATGGTTTATTGCAACTGGATTACAACTAATTACACTGATCATTGTTTTAATTTGTTCTGTTTTCATATTGTTTATGCTTTGTGTGTCTGCTATAGTATAACTTTGTCAATGTTACTAGCAACATTACTTATATCTATTTTATATGATTGTTGTGTGTAATACACACAATGTATAAGCAGGCCTCCAACAAATGTAGCAATGATTAAGTGACTTGAAACAATTGATCATATGTATAGTTTTGTGTGTGATCAATAACTGTCTTCCTATGATTCTAGGCACTGGAAGAAGCAACAAAGGAAATATCTTGTGGATCATGCTGCTGCTGCTGCTGCTAAGTTGCTTCAGTCGTGTCCGACCCTGTGTAACCCCAGAGATGGCAGCCCACCAGGCTCCGCCATCCCTGGGAATCTCCAGGCAAGAACACTGGAGTGGGTTGTCATTTCCTTCTCCAATGCATGAAGTGAAAAGTGAAAGAAGTCGCTCAGTCATGTCCGACTCTTAGCAACCCCATGGACTGCAGCCTACCAGGCTCCTCCATCCATGGGATTTTCCAGGCAAGAGCACTGGAGTGGATCATAGTAGGTTAGAATAAAGAGAACCCAGAGAATCTTTTATTATTTATCAATGGGCCTAATCCAGAAATTAACACCTGGAGTTATCGATGAGAATTATTGCCTGATCTGGGATGAGCCTCCCAGTGCCATGGGACAAAAATGGGCCATGAAATGTCTCTAAATATTGGTCGAATTCCTGACCAAGAGGAGGAAACAGAAATGGAATATTTTCCGCCATGCCAATAAACAAGGATTTCATCACCAATACAGCCCTCCAACCTGACCCCGTGAGCCCCAAAGGAACACAAGACGAACTTGCGATCTATTAGCCATCAGACCTCAACCACTGCCCACAGTGAGCCCTGAGGAAAGGAAGCTCCGGACTGAAACACAAAGGATACTGGCCCCAGACAGCTGAGATGCATATGAAAGGAATGATTTCAGAGACTCTGGACTATTGCATTTTCCCATACACAGAAAAGCACTTACATTCCTTAACTTGGGATATCTGATTTCCTTTAATTAACAATAATCTTTGATGACCAGATTACCTACCCTTTGTTGCCAAATTTCTACATAACCTTGTTCCTCACTTCATTTCCTTAGAGTAGTTTTCTCAGGGTTAGTTGAGTTGCTGCCTGCCCGGCTTAAAGTCCTAAAAGTTTCCACCGAATAATACATAACTCTCAACTTTAAGGTTGTGCTGCTGCTGCTGCTGCTGCTAAGTCGCTTTAGTCATGTCCAACTCTGTGTCACCCCATAGACAGCAGCCCACCAGGCTCCCCTATCCCTGCGATTCTCCAGGCAAGAACGCTATTTCTTAAGTCCAATTAAATTTTCAGTCAGCTTTGATGAAGACCCACTTTATGTCAGTTGAGTTGAGTTGAGTTCAGTTCAGTTCAGTCACTCAGTCGTGTCCGACTCTTTGCGACCCCGTGAATTGCAGCACGCCAGGCCTCCCTGTCCATCACCAACTCCCAGAGTTCTCTCAGACTCATGTCCATCAAGTCAGTGATGCCATCCAGCCATCTCATCCTCTGTCGTCCCCTTCTCCTCCTGCCCCCAATCCTCCCAGCATCAGAGTCTTTTCCAACGAATCAAGTCTTCGCATGAAGTGGCCAAAATACTGGAGTTTCAGCTTTAGCATCATTCCTTCCAAAGAAATCCCAGGGCTGATCTCCTTCAGAATGGACTGGTTGGATCTCCTTGCAGTCCAAGGGACTCTCAAGAGTCTTCTCCAACACCACAATTCAAAATCATCAATTCTTTGGTGCTCAGCTTTCTTCACAGTCCAACGCTCAAAATTAAGATGCTCTAGATAATTTTTCAGACATAAACAGTGGTGTGCCATAAAGGGCAGCTTTTGGATGAGTTACTATATTGATACTATAATTTCTTGACACTTATGATTGACACCAATTAAAATTGACTGTGATAATTTAAGGACAATTTATTGCATACTTACAATGTGTCAGGCATTTTGCTAGACACAATACATTATAATTTCATTTAATACTCTCAAAACCTTATAATGAAGTTGGGACAATTTTACCCCTTTTAACAAATGAAACAGTGAAGCATAGAGAAGTTAAGAAACTTGCCCAAAGCCACACAGAATGTGTGGATTCTGCAACAGTTTATCTGATCTCAGAATCTACACTCTTAGCTACTAAACCTGAGTGCATGCTCAGTCACTCAGTTGTGTCCAGCTCTTTGCCACCCTTGGATTGTAGCCTATCAGGCTCCTCTGTCCATGGTATTCCTCAGGCAAGAATACTGGAGTGGTTTGCCATTTCCTATTCCAGGGTATTTTCGTGACACAGAGATCAAAGCCACATCCCCAGTGGCCCCTGCACTGCAAGTGGATTCTTTACTTTGAGAAAACTGGGAAGCCACTTAGCTAGTATTTGTTGTTGTTATTCAGTGACTAAGTCATGTTCACCTCTTTGCAACTCCATGAACTGCATCACACCAGGCTTCCCTGCCCTTCACTATCTCCCAGAGTTTGCTCAAACTCATATCCATAGAGTCTATGATGCTATCCAAACATCTTGTCCTCTATCATCCCCTTCTCCTCCTGCCCTCAATCTTTTCCAGCATCATGGTCTGTTCCAGTGAGTGGGCTCTTCACATCAGGTGGCCAAAATATTGAAGTTTCAGCTTAAGCAACAGTCATTCCAGTGAATACGCAGAGTTGACTGGATTGATCTCCTTTCAGTCCAAGGGACTCTCAAGATTATTCTCCAGCACCACAATTTGAAAGCATCAATTCTTCAGCGCTCAGCTTTCTTCATGGACCAGTTCGCACATTTGTACTTGACTACTGGAAAAACCATAGTTTTGACTATGTGAACTTCACGCTGTCAGCAAAGTGATGTCTCTGCTTTTGAAAATACTGTCTGGGTTTGTCACAGCTTTCCTTCCAAGGAGCAAACATCATTGACTACAGTAAACATGTAGGAAGTCAAGAAATACCTGGAGTAACAGGCAAATTTGGCCTTGGAGTACAGAATGAAGCAGGGCAAAGGCTAATAGAGTTTTGCCAAGAGAATACACTGGTCACAGCAAACAACCTTTTCCAACAACACAAGAGAAGACTCTACACATGGACATCACCAGATGGTGAATACCGAAATCAGACTGATTATAATCTTTGCAGCCAAAGATGGAGAATCTCTATACGGTCAGCAAAAACAAGACTGGGAGCTGACTGTGGCTCAGATCATGAATTCCTTATTGCCAAATCCAGACGTAAATTGAAGAAAGTAGGGAAAACCACTAGACCATTCAGGTATGACCTAAATCAAATCCCTTATGATTATACAGTGGAAGTGAGAAATAGATTTAAGGG
>SJYX01015681.1:160452-196632 GCA_006410675.1 Oreotragus oreotragus
GTTCTAACTGTTGCTTCCTGACCTGCATACAAATTCTCAAGAGGCAGGTCAGGTGGTCTGGTATTCCCATCTCTTGAAGAATTTTCCACAGTTTGTTGTAATCCACACAGTCAAAGGCTTTGGCACAGTCAATAAATCAGAAGTAGATGTTTTCTGGAACTCTTGTGCTTCTTCAGTGATCCAATGGATGTTGGCAATTTGATCTCTGGTTCCTCTGCTTTTTCTAAATCCAGCCTGAACATCTGAAATTTCACAGTTCATGTACCTCTGAAGCCTGGCTTGGAGAGTTTTGAGCATTACTTTGCTAGCATGTGAGATGAGTGCAATTGTGTGGTAGTTTGAATATTCTTTGTCATTACCCTTCTTTGGGACTGGAATTAAAACTGACGTTTTCCAGTCCTGTGGCCACTGCTGAGTTTTCCAAATTTGCTGACATATTGAGTGTAGCACTTTCACAGCATCATCTTTTAGGATTTTCAATAGCTCAGCTGGAATTCCATCACCTCCACTAGGTTTGTTCATAGTGATGCTTCCTAAGGCCCACTTGACTTCACATTCCAGGATGTCTGGCTCTAAGTGAGTGATCACACCATCGTGGTTATCTGTCATGAAGATCTTTTTTGCCTTTTGTGGGGGGGGGGGGGTTTTCAAGGTCCCTCCCTGTAGTTGACTGGCTTACTTTAAGTTGCAGAGAGTAACAACTTTAAGTGACATGGGAAACAGACTCTTGGAGGGCACAAACAAAACCTTGTGTGCACCAGGACCCAGGAGAAAGGAGCAGTGACCACACAAGAGACTGGCCCAGACTTGCCCTTGAGTGTCCGGGAGTCTCCTGCAGAGGCATGGGTTGGCGGGGGCCTGCTGCAAGGTTGGGGACACTGAGTGCAGCAGTGTGTGCAGGGGACCTTCTGAAGGAGGTTGCCATTATCTTCATTTCTTCCACCTTAGTTTGGTGTCAAACAACAGGGAGGGAACACAGCCCCGCCCATCAACAGAAAATTGGATTACAGATTTACAGAGCATGGCCCCACCCATCAGAACAAAACCCAGTTTACCCCTCAGGCAGTCTCTCCCATCAACTGGAGAAGGAAATGGCAACCCACTCCAGTGTTCTTGCCTGGAGAATCCCAGGGACGGGCAAGCCTGGTGGGCTGCCGTCTATGGGGTCGCACAGAGTCGGACATGACTGAAGCAGCTTAGTAGTAGTAGTAGTAGTCTCTCCCATCAGGAAGCTTCCACAAGCCTCTTTTCCTTTTCCCTCAGAGGGCAGGCAGAATGAAACCACAGTCTCAGAAAACTAACCAAACTGATCACATGGACTACAGCTCTGACTAACTCAATGAAACTATGGGCCATGTCTCTCAAGATGTACAGGTCATGATGGAGAGTTCTGACAAAAGGAGGTCCACTGGAGAAGGCAATGGCAAACCACTTCAGTATTCTTGCCCATGACCAGTATGAAAATACATAATAAGAAACCCTTAAGGCCTTTTCATATCATTAAAGTATCATATCATGTTTTATCAATTCTCATTCAGCAAATGTTTACTGAGCACACACTACGTGTCAGGTGCCGTCCTAGACACCAAGAATAGAGTGACGACTGCGACAGATTAGGTTCCCAGTCTTCTTAATGGGCTTCGCTGGTAGCTCAGTCAGGAAAGAATCTGTCTGTAATGAAGGAGACCTGGGTTCAGTACCTGGGCTAGGAAGATCCCCTGGAGAAGGAAAGAGCAAAGCACTCCAGTACTCTTGCCTGGAAAATCCCATGGACAGAGGAGCCTGGTGGGCTACAGTCCATTGGATCACAAGAGTGGGACAGAACTAAACCACCAGAGCAGATAAGTAAATGATGAGCTGGGAATGTCAGGGCTTGATAGGAGCTAGGCAAAGAATTCAGTGAGGTGATGTGACTGAGTCCCTGAGGCTACTGTCAACTGGATGGTTAAAGGAGACCTCCCTGAAGAAAACTTACATTGAGAGCAAATGACAAGAGCGAGTCGTTCAAAGATGAGGGTAAGGAATCACAGTCACATGGAAAGCTAGTGCAGAGGCCTAAGAAGCTCAGTCTGTGTAAGAAACAGTGAGAAGGCCAAGTGACTGAGCATAGTAGGACAGGGAGGTGAGGTCACAGAGGTTAGGAAGACTTGATCTCCCAGCAGAAGTGAGAAGAGTTCAGAGTTCTGTTCCAAATGTGAAGGGGAGCCATCAGAGTTTACTTTATAGAAAATGTGTGTGTGATCTTTACTGGTTGTGCCGTTGTCGTTTGAAAGTGAAGTCACTCAGTCGTGTCCGACTCTTTGTGACCCTACGGACTGTAGCCTACCAGGCTCCTCCGTCCATGGGATTTTTCAGGCAATAGTACTGGAGTGGGTTGCCATTTCCTTCTCCAGGGGATCTACCTGACCCAGGGATTGAACCCAGGTCTCCTGCATTGCAGGCAGACCCTTTACCCTCTGAGCCATCAGGGAAGTTGTCGTTTAGTCATTGTAAATAAGTATGATTCATAAATAATAAAAACTCCCAGCTTTAAATTCCAATTTGACTGGTTTTAATAAATACATAGAATAGTGTAATAAACACCACAATCTATGATATAAGACATTTTCCTCACTCCAAAAAGCTTCTCTCTGCCTCTTTGCCATCAATACCCTCTCTTCTAATCACTGATTTCTTGTTACCAGAATTTCAGCTTCCCTAAAATCTCATACTAATGGAATCACACAGTGAAAACAATTACATAGTTTGCAGGGCCCAGAAAAAAATTTAAATGTGGGACCCCTTGTTACAAAATTATTAAGAATTTCAAGGCAGCAAAAACATAGCATTAAACCAAACACAAGATCCTTCTGAGCATGGAGCCCATGTGGCTACAAACATCACACACCTCTGAAGCCAGCCCTACATTCAGTATGCAGTTTTTAGCATCTGGCTTCTTTTACTTAGCATGATGATTCATTCATGTTGCTGCCTGGATCTGTTGTTTTTCCCTTTCTGTTGCTGAGTAGTATTCCATTGCGTGAGCATGCCACAAGTTATTTACCTACCAATGAAAGGACATACGTGCTATTTCCAGTTTGGAGCTATTATGAATAAAACTACTTTAAGCATTGAAATACAAGTCTTTGTGTAATGTCTTTTAAAGGGAAGCTTTTAATTTTAATGAAATCCAAATTATCAACCTTTTTCTTTCATGATTCATCCTTATTATCTCCAATCTAACAAATATTTACCTAACCCAAGATAACAAAGATGATTTCTCAACTTTTTTCGGAAGTTTCACAATTTTAAATTTAAATCTGTGCTCCATTTAAAGCACATTCTTATGTGGTACAATGTATGATTCAAAATTCTTTATCCTCTAGCTATAGGAAAGGAACTTTGTTATTGTTGTTCAGTTGCTAAGTCACCTCCAACGCTTTGTGACCTCATGGATAGTAGCATGCCAGGCTCCTCTGTCCTCTGCTGTCTCCCTGAGTTTGCCAAATTTATGTCAATTGAGTCGGTGATGCACTCTAACCATCTCATCCTCTGTCAGCATTTTGCATGATATACTCTGCACAGAAGTTAAATAAGCAGGGTGACAGTATACAGCCTTGATGTGCTCTCTTCCCACTTTTGAACCAGCCAGTTGTTCCATGTCTGGTTCTAACTGTTGCTTTTTGACCCACCTACAGGAAAGGAACTGACGACTGGCAAATATCCTAGAAGTACTAATTTCAGGTAGCTGTTTTTTTTCTCTCTCTCTCTCTCTCTCTCTTTTTTTTTTTGGCTGTTTTTTTAAATCAATTTATTTAAACTAAAAACAAAAAAAAATAGTTCACCCACTTCTTCTACCCCCTTTACCTTCACCTCTTGCCAACAGTTCTCTGCATCTATGAGCTGGGCAGGGGGGTGGGGGGATGGTTTAGAATGCACATATATAGGAGATCATACTGTATTTGTNTTTTTAAATCAATTTATTTAAACTAAAAACAAAAAAAAAGCAGTTCACCCACTTCTTCTATCCCCTTTACCTTCACCTCTTGCCAACAGTTCTCCGCATCTATGAGCTGGGCAGGGGGGTGGGGGGATGGTTTAGAATGCACATATATAGGGGATCATACTGTATTTGTCTTTCTCTAATTTATTTCATTTAGCATATTGACTTCACTGAGATATATATGTGTGTGTGTGTGTGTAATTATCTCACAACTTCTTTATCCATTCATCCACCAATGGACATTTAGGTTGTTTCTATATCTCAGCTACTGTAAATAATGCTGCAATGAACACAGGGGTGCATACATCTTTTCAAGTTAGTGTTTTTGTTTTCTTCAGGTAAATACTCAGGAGTGGAATTGCTATATCTTGTGATAGTTCTATTTTCTTATTTTTTGAGGAATTTATATTCTTTTCTCCATAGCAATTGCATCAGATTAGACCTCATCAACAGTGCTCAGTGTTTCCATTTCTCCACATACTTTCCTTTCTTGTCTTTCTGATAATCTCCATTTCAACTGATGTGAGGTGATACCTCATTGTGGTTTTGATTTGCATTTTCCTAATGATTAGTGATTACTGACTATGCCAAAACTTTGGCCACCTCATGCCAAGAGTTGACTCACTGGAAAAGACCTTGATGCTGGGAGGGATTGGGGGCAGGAGGAGAAGGGGATGACAGAGGATGAGATGGCTGGATGGCAGGCATCACCAACTCGATGGACATGGGTTTGGGTGAACTCCAGGAGTTGATGATGGACGGGGAGGCCTGGCATGCTGCGATTCATGGGGTCGCAGAGTCGGATACGACTGAGTGAACTGAACTGAATGATTAGTGATGCTGAGCATCTTTTTGTGTGCCTGCTATGGAGGAGCCTTGTGGGCTGCCGTCTATGGGGTTGCACAGAGTCGGACACGACTGAAGCGACTTAGCAGCAGCAGCAGCAGATAACTGTATGTCTTCTTTGGAAAAATCTCTTATTGAGATCTTTTGCCCATTTTTAATAATTGTCTGATTTTTATATTGAGTTCTGTAAGATATTTATGTATTTTGTTGACACGAGGTAGTTGTGACAATGTCTTGAAATAAGACAACAATAAAGTTTGCCACATAGACTGATTCTTCCTTTCGTAAATAATTTCTTTGTGAAATGCAGTGTTGTTAGATAGCATTTCACCTACCATGGAGCTTCTTTCCACATCAAAATTGGATCCGATGGTCTCAAAGCCTGCCAGTGCTTTAGCAACTGGGTTAATGTCATCTCAGTGCTTTGGTGCCGCTTCACAGCATCTTCACTGGGAGCAAATTTCAGCTCAGGAAACCACTTCCTTGGGCTTCCCTGGTGGTCCTGTAGCTAAGAATCGACCTTACAACTCAAGAGACACTGGTTTGACACCTGGTCTGGAAAAACCCCCACATGCTGCAGAGCAGCTAAGCCTGTGTGCCACAACCACTGAGCCAGCACTCTAGAGTGCACAGACCACACCTACTGAAGCCCACGTTCCTACAGCCTGTGCCCCACGATGCAAAGGGCCACTGCAGTGAGAAGCCCACGCACCACAACGGAGACCCACCCCAACCAAAAATAATAAACAAAAGAAATAAATATAAAAAAGAAATAAACCGCTTTGTTCATCCATAAGAAACGACTTCTCACCCGCTGGTTTCATCATGAGATTGTAGCAATTCAGGGCTTCCCTGGTGGCTCGGCTGGAATCTGCCTGCAATGCAGGAGACCTGGGTCCAATCTCTGGGTTGGGAACATCCCCTGGAGAAGGGAACAGCTACCCACTCCAGTATTCTGATCTGGAGAATTCCATGGAGTGTATAGTCCATCGGGTCACAAAGAGTCGGACATGACCAAGCAGCTTTCACTTTCATTTCATTGTAGCAATTCAGTCACATCTTCAGACTCCCCTCTAATTTCAGCTTTTTCCACCACATCTGCAGTTACTTCCTCCCCTGAAGTTCTGAGCTCCTCAAAGTCATCCTTGAAGGTTAGACTCAGCTTCTCTCGTACTCCTGTGAATGTTGATATTTTGACCTCTTCCCATTCACAATTCACAAATGTTCTTAATGGCATCTAGAATGGTTTCCAATAGGTTTTCAGCTTACTTTGCCCAAACCCCTCAGAGAAATCACTGTCTGTGGTGGCTGTAGCCTTATGAAATGTGTTTTTTAAATAACAAGACTGGAAATTCAAAATTACTTCTTGATCCATGGGTTGCAAGATGCATGTTGTGTTAGCAGGCATGGAAAAAAAACAGAAAACATCAATCTCATTGTACAAGTCCATCAGAGCTCTTGAGTGACCAGGTGCATTGTCAATGAGCAGTTATATTTTGAAAGGAATCTTTTTTTTTTCTCTCTCTCTTGAGCTCTAGGTCTCCAGAGTGGGCTTTAAAAATTGAACAAAGTAGTTGTAAATATATGTGCCGACACTCAGGCTAAGCTATTTCATTTCTAAAAAATAGGCAGAGTAGATTTAGCATAATTCTTAAGGGCCCTAGAATTTTGGCATGGTACATGGAACATTGACTTCAAATTTGAAGTCACCAACTGCATTTGACCCTAACAGGAGAGTCAGCCTGTTCTTCAGAGCTTTTGAAGTCAGCATTTCCCCCTCTCTAGTTATGAAAGTCCAAGATGCCATCTTCTTCCATTATAAGGCTGCTTTGTCTACACTGAAAATCTATTGTTTAGTGGTGGTGCTGCTGCTGCTAAGTCGCTTCAGTCATGTCCAACTCTGTGCGACCCCATAGACGGAAGCCCACCAGGCTCCCCTGTCCCTGGGATTCCCCAGGCAAGAACACTGGAGTGGGTTGTCATTTCCTTCTCCAATGCATGAAAGTGAAAGGTGAAAGTGAAGTCACTCAGTCATGTCCGACTCTTAGCGACCCCATGGACTGGAGCCCACCAGGCTCCTCCATCCATGGGATTTTCCAGGCAAAAGTGCTAGAGTGGGGCGCCATTGCCTTCTCCTTAGTGGTGCTCCTTTAGCTAGATATCAGTAACTTGCTGCAACTTCTGTATCAGCACTTGCTTCTTCACCTTGCACTTTTAGGTCATAGAGGTGGCTTCTTAAGGCTCAACAACTTCTGTTAGCTTCAAATTTTTCTTCTGTGGCTTCCTTACCTTCCTCAGCCTTCATAGAATTGAAGAGAGTTAGGACCTTAGTGAGGATTAGATTTTGGCTTAAAGGAATGTTGTGTTTGGTTTGATCTTCTATTCAGACCACTAAAACTTTTCCCATATCAGCAATAAGGCTGTTTGGCTTTCTTATCATTCCTGTGTTCACTGGAGCAGCACTTTTAATTTCCTTCAAGAACTTTTCCTTTGCATTCACAGCTTAGCCAGATGTTTAGCTTTCGGCTTGTCTCTGCTTTTGACATGCCTTCCTCTCTAAAGGGCTTCCCTGATAGCTCAGTTGGTAAAGAATCCACCTGCAATGCGAGAGACCCCGGGTTGTTTCCTGGGTCGGGACGATCTGCTGGAGAAGGGATAGGCTACCCTTTCCAGTGTTCTTGGGCTTCCCTTGTGGCTCAACTGGTAAAGAATACACCTGCAATACGGGAGACCTGGGTTCCATCCCTGGGTTGGGAAGATCCCCTGGAGAAGGGAAAGGCTACCCGATCCAGTATTCTGGCCTGGAGAATTCCATGGACAGAGAAGCCTGGCTGGCTACAATGCATGGGGTCACAAAGAGTCGGACACGACTGAGTGACTTTCATTTCACTTCACTTCCTCTCTAAGCTTAATCATTTCTAGCTTTGGATGTAAAGTGAGAGACATGCAACCCTTCCTATCACTTGACTACTTGGAGGTTATCGTTGGGTTATTAATTGGCCTAATCTCAATACTATTGTATCTTGGGAAATAGAGAGGCCCCAGGAGAGGGAAAGAGACAGACAACAGCTGGTCAGTGTTGAAAACAGCAGTCAGGACACACACAACGTTTATGGTTAAGCTTGAGGTCTTGTGTGGGTGTGGTTTATGGTGCTCCAAAGTAATTGCAATAGTAATGCCGAAGAATTGATGCTTTTGAACTGTGGTGTTGGAGAAGACTCTTGAGAGTCCCTTGGACTGCAAGGAGATCCAACCAATCCGTTCTAAAGGAGATCAGTCCTGGGTGTTCTTTGGAAGGAATGATGCTAAAGCTGAAACTCCAGTACTTTGGCCACCTCATGCGAAGAGTTGACTCACTGGAAAAGACTCTGATGCTGGGAGGGATTGGGGGCAGGAGGAGAAGGGGACAACCAAGGATGAGATGGCTGGATGGCATCACTGACTCGATGGACATGAGTCTGAGTGAACTCGGGGAGTTGGTGATGGACAGGGAGGCCTGGAGTGCTGCAGTTCATAGGGTCAGAAAGAGTCGGACACTGAGTGACTGAACTGAACTGAACTGAAATGAACTTCAAAGATCACTGATCACAAATCACCATAACAAATACAGAATAAGAAAAAGGTTGAAATATTGTAAGAATTAACAAAATGTGACAAAGAGACAGGAAGAAAGCAAATGCCACTGGAAAATACCACAGGTAAACTAACTTGACCGGGGAAGGCAATGGCACCCCACCCCAGTACTCTTGCCTGGAAAATCCAATGGACGGAGTAGCCTGGTGGGCTGCAGTCCATGGGGTCGCTAACAGTCGGACAGACTGAGCGACTTCACTTTCACTTTTCTCTTTCATGCATTGGAGAAGGAAATGGCAACCCACTCCAGTATTCTTGCCTGGAGAATCCTAGGGATGGGGGAGCCTGGTGGGCTGCCGTCTATGGGGTCACACAGAGTCGGACACGACTGAAGTGACTTAGCAGCAGCAGCAGCAAACTTACTTGACAGATGGGTCACCACAAACCTTCAATTTTTAAAAATGCATTATATTTGAAGTGCAGTAAAGGGAAATAAGAGGCACAAAAATGAAAGCAGATAGATCTGCTGGAAGACTATCTATAGTACAAGTGAGAAATGATGGAAGCTGGGCCTAGGTTTGAGCAACAGGAATGACAAGATTTCACTCTGGTTTTGGTTCTCATTTCCCTAATGGCTAAGGATGCTGAGCGTTTTTCAAGGGCTTATTTGCCTTTTATCATCTTCAGTGAAGTCTCTGTTTAAATCATTTGACCTACTGTTGTCGCTCTTTTGTTTTTGCTGTTTAACATTTAGGCCCAGTGCTACAGGGTTTTAAGTAAAAGAGTGACAAGATCTCATTGTAGTTTTCACTGGTATTTCCTTAATATCTAATGATGTTGAGCATTTCTTTGCCATTCAGTTTAACATCTTTCGTGAACTGCCCACTCAAATCTTTTGTCTATTTTGTTTTTACATTTAGTTCTATGATCCATTGGAGGATTTTAAGCAGAAGAGTGGCAAGGTCTTTTTTCAAGATCATGTAGCTGCCATGAGAGTGGATTACTATGAAGCAAAAGTAGAATCAGATCAATTAGGAACCTTTTACCAAGGGAGAAAAAATGTAGGCTTGTACTGGCAGGGGAATAGGAGACAGGAAGAGAAATGGGCATATTTGGAATGTTTTACAAGTAGAATTGATAGAAACTCCTAGTAGATATGCTATGAAAGATAGGGGAAAGACAGAAAATCCTATATTGGGGGCTTAAACTACAAAAAAGGAGGAGAGGTTGTTGAGTAGGATGGAAAAAAACTAGAAAGTGGTGGAGAAAGCAGAAGATGGAGGGGCCTGTTTGTTGTTCTCTTGCTAGGTCGTGTCCGACTCTTTGCAACCCCATGAACTACAGCACACCAGGCTTCCCTGTCCTTCACTGTTTCCTGGAGTTTGCTCAAACTCATGTCCACTGAGTCAGTGATGCCATCCAACCATCTCATCCTCTATCACCAGTTTTCCTCCTGCCTTCAGTCTTCCCTAGCATCAGGGTCTTTCCTAGCATCAGGGTCTTTTCCAATGTGTCAGTTCTTTGTATCAGATGGCCAAAGTGTTGGACCTTCATCTTCAGCATCAGTCCTTCCAATGACTATTCAGGATTGATTTCCTTTAGGATTGACTGGTTTGATCTCCTTGTAGTCCAAGGGACCCTCAAGAATCTTCAGTACCACAATTTGAAAGCATCAATTCATTGGCATCAATTCTNTCAGCATCAGTCCTTCCAATGACTATTCAGGATTGATTTCCTTTAGGATTGACTGGTTTGATCTCCTTGTAGTCCAAGGGACCCTCAAGAATCTTCAGTACCACAATTTGAAAGCATCAATTCATTGGCATCAATTCTTTGGACCAGCCTTCTTTATGGTCCAACCCTCACATCTGTACATGACTACTGGAAAAACCATAGCTTTTGACTACATGAATCTTGGTCGGCAAAGTGATGTCTCTGCTTTTAAATACACTGTCTATGTTTTTCATAGCTCTTCTTCCAAGGAGCAAGCATTTTTTAATTCCACGGCTGCAGTTACCAACCACATTGATTCTGGAGCCCAAGAAAATGGAATCTGACACTGTTTCCACATTTTCCCACCTATTGCCATGAAGTGATAGGACCGGATGCCATGATCTTTGCTTTTTGAATGTTGAGTTTTAAGCCAGCTTTTTCACTCTCTTCCTTCACCAAGGTTCTCTTTAGTTCCTCTTCACTATCTGCCATTAAAGTGGAATCATCTGCATATCTGAGGTTTTTGGTCTTTCTCCTGGCACTCTTGATTCCAGCTTGAGATTCACTCAGCCTGGCATTTCACATGTACTCTGCATATAAGTTAAATAAGCTGGGAGACAATATACAGCTTTGATGTATGCTTAGGTCATGTTAAATTTAGGTGCTTGTTAGTCATTCATGCAAGATGTTAAGGAGGCATTTGGAGATACAAGTCTGGAATTTCAAAGAGAGGTCAGAGTCAGGGTTTTTTTTTAAGTTGGCATGATATTTAAGACTAAAATAACTGCTTATGTACGAAACTGTTTCTACCTGTTTCATAGGTTGAAGCCCTAACCCATGGTGTGATTGTAACTGGCCATAGAGCCTTTGAGGAAATGCATGGGAGCATGCTAAGTTGCTTCAGTCNTTTTTTTTTAAGTTGGCATGATATTTAAGACTAAAATAACTGCTTATGTACAAAACTGTTTCTACCTGTTTCATAGGTTGAAGCCCTAACCCATGGTGTGATTGTAACTGGCCATAGAGCCTTTGAGGAAATGCATGGGAGCATGCTAAGTTGCTTCAGTCATGTCTGACTCTTTGCGACCCTATGGGCTATAGCCAGCCAGGCTCCTCTGTCCATGAGATTCTCCAGGCAAGAATATTGGGCAAGAATATGCCCTCTTCCAGGGGAGCTTCCTGATCAGGGATTGAACCCACGTCTCCTAAATTTTCTGCATTGGCAGGTGGGTTCTTTACCACTAGTGCCACCTGGGAAGCCCTTTAAGGGAGTCATTACGGTTAAATGAGGTCATAAGAGTGGAACTCTAATCCACAGGAGCAGTGTCCTCATACAAAGAGAAAGAGACATCAGGAGTAAACAGATACTGAAAGGTCAAGCAAGAGAATAAAGAAGAGGGACTTCCCTTATGGTCCAGTGGCTAAGATTCCAAGTTCTCAGTGCAAGGGGCCCAGGTTCTAGTTCTAGTCAAGGGACTAGATCCCACATGCCACAACTAAGAGTCTGTGTGCTGCAACTAAGACCCAATGCAACCAAATAATATATTTATTTGTTTATATAATATATATGTGTGCATGCTAAATCTCTTCGGTCATGTCCAACTCGTTTTGGTCCTATGGGTTGTAGCCCACTAGGCTGCTCTGTCCATGGGATTCTCCAGGCAAGAATACTGGAGTGGGTTGCTGTGCCCTCCTCCAGGGGATTTTCCCGATCCAAGTATTGAACCCACGTCTCTTACATCTCCTGCATTGGCAGGCGGATTCTTTACCACTAGTGCCACCTGAGAAGCCCGTATGATATTGATATATATATGTAATATGTATCATGTATGATATATATTTATATTTTTTTAAAATAGGGAAGACAGTAGGATTTAGAGACATCGGATGTCACTAATGATCTTGATGATAAATCTTAGTGAATTGATACAGATTCAAGTGTAACTAGAGCAGATGGTGGAAAAAATGTGAAGTAAAACAGTGACTAAGACAAGTTTTCAAGATGTGTCGCTGTGAAGGGAATCTAAAAAATGGGATGGTAACCAGATGGGGATATGGAATCCAAAGAAGTTTTTATAGGTTTGTTTTCATGTTGTTTTTAGGATGGGAGATAATGGTGCACATTTGTATGGATGATTAAGTAAAGAAGCAAGTAGAAAAAAGAAGAAACAAGTAGAGCTAAAGAGCTAATGCAGGAGTTGTTGCTGTTCAGTCGCTGTTATGTCTGACTCTTCGCAACCCAATGGACTGCAGCACACGCAACTTCCCTGCTCTTCATTATCTCCCTAGCTTGCTCAAACTCATGTCCATCACGTCTGTGATGCCATCCAGGCATCTCATCCTCTGTCGCCCCCTTCTCCTCCTTTCCGAGCATCAGGGTCTTTTCCAATGAGTAAGCTCTTCAAATCAGGTGGCCAAAGTATTGGAGCTTCAGCTGCAGCATCAGTCCTTCCAATGAATATTCAGGGTTGATGATTTACTCTTCTATTTCAGCAGCCTAAATGGACCTCGGATTTACCCCTAAACCAGCGACTGGAACTGCTTTCATTGAGAACAGTAAACTGCTACCCAAGTTGAAAACATAGCTATGACTGTTAGCAAGGAAGAGACTAGGAGGCAGCTTTGGGGTAAGCAAAGAACAGTACCTGCCATACTTTGCCAGTTTGATGAATGAAAAAAGGGACATCATTATTTTAATTTCTATGTATTTCTTTGATTACTGGAATTCTTTTTTTTTTTCATTTTGGTCATTTGTGTGTGTGTGAATTATTTGCACATATACTTTACCCAATTTTTCTATTGTTAAGTTGATTTTCATGAGCCTTTTATGTTTTCAGGATAGTAATTATCAATCTATCTCAAAATATATTTTCCAATTATCATTTGGGTTTTTTAGTTAGGGTGTTTTACATGTGCAGATGTTTCTAACTTTTCATCTAAATCTGTCAATCTTCTTCTTTCTGGAGTATCGTGCTTAAAAAGAATGCCCCCCAGGTAACTCTTGTGGTATCATGTTTTTAAGGAAAACCCCAAGACTCTGTACACATTTATATATTTTATACTGATTTTATGATTTCATTACATGTATGTATGCAATCTACCTGGAAATTGTTATATAATGTGAGGAAGAGATTTCATTTATTCACCTTATGTTTACCCACTTGCCTCAATGCAGTTCTGATCACTTTAGCCCCTGAACTTACTTAAATTATTTAATTTGTCAGTATTCTCCTACCCTCACCTCCAGAATAATGTTCAGATTTCCTGTCCTGACATTCAAAGCACTCAACAGCCTGACCTTGTTTTCTCTCCTACTCTATTCCATGGATTCTGTGATTTTCCTACTGGTTTTTGAACTGTACTCAGATGAGACCTAGTGGGTGTGTAAAGCCCTCTGAGAATTATCTTGGCACAGAACAAGGGAGCCAAAATAGGCAAAAACAGTAGCACTCCCTCCCACTTCAAGCACAGAAACTCCCCTTTCACCATATTTACATGATGATGTTTCCAGACAAGAATTCTGTTGAAGAGATTCAACTGCTTTAAACGGGGCGGGGTGGGGGGAGGGCAGAAAAAACCTTCCATTTTCTAGGCCAACTGATCCTCCTGTAATGTCTGCTGCTTATTTAGATCGAGGTCCACAGGAAACAGACTTTGAAGCAGAGATCTGTGCACAAAAGGTTTATCGAGGAGTTCTGTCCTGTAAAGGAGTGAAGGAAGCAGGATGAAAACAGAAAGAGATGTTACAACTCTGAAACAGTTACAACAGAAATTCCAGGAAAAACAAGAACGACCTCTATAACTCAAATGAGAAGTCCCAAATTGAAGTAAGGGGCGATGTTGTCCAGGCATTGGATTGTGCCTGCCCTGAAAAGTAGACTTGAGTGGAGAAGCTCTCTTGGGTTGTGGGCCTTTCCTGGAGAAAGACTCAGATCATAATTCCATTCTTTGGGGCAATGAGTGTCTCAGTTCCACAAGGGACTCTGGGTGGTACACATGGTGTCTACACCATTTCACACACTGGCTCAGGCTATGGTCAAGGGGGACATTTTTCACCACCTCCAAATCCTACCCATCCATTAAGCCTTGCGCTAATACTACATCCTCTATTGAGCATTCCCTGATTCTTATTATTGTAAATAATATTTTTCTCCTCTAAATTTCAGGCACTTTATCTATATTCCTCTTATGGCACTATAGTGTTTATCTTAGTCCACCTTCCATTAGGAGCTTCCCTCATGACTCAGTAGTAAAGAATCTGCCTGCAATGCAGGAGTCATGGGTTCAGTCCCTGGGTTGGGAAGATCCCTTGGAGAAGGATACGGCAACCCACTCTAGTATTCTTGCCTAGACAGAGGACAATGGGATTGCAAAAAAGTCAGACATGACTTAGCAACTAAACAACAACAACCTCCTATTAGAGCTATTTTCACTTTGAATAATTAAGAACTCTCAATGACCCGGGCAATAAACTAGGATCTGGGGATACAGAGTGAACAAAACAGATATGATTCTCTTGATACTTTAAACAAGTGGAAGTTTTAAAGTTCACAGTAGTACAAAAGTATATTTGAGCATTTAGCACAAAATCTAATGCAAACAAGGGTGTCAGGGAACAACTCTCCAAAGGAGAGATATTAAACACAGACCAAAAGGATAAGTAGAGAGTAGCTCGGTGAAAGAAGGTGACGGGGATAAGTGGGTTGCATTCAAGTAAGTGCTTGTGCTTAGTCACTCAGGCGTGTCTGACTCTTCTCAACCCTATGGACTGTAGCCCACCAGGCTTCTCTGTCCATGGGACTCTTCAGACAAGAATACTGGAGCAGGTTGTCATTTCCTCCTCCAGGGGATCTTCGCAACCCAGAGGAACCCGAGTCTCTGGTGTCACATGCACTGCAGGCAGATTCTTTGCCCGCTGAGCCAAGAGAGTCGCAAATGCTAACACTAACATTTATTCAACAACAATAACAAATGATAGAAGATAGATCTCTTCCTGTGTTCCAGATTACATCATAGGTGCTGGAGTTTCATCACTAAACAAAAAAACAGAAGAAAATTCTTTCTCCTAATGGAGTTTGCATTCCAGGAAATGAAATAATCCAATATAGCTAGAGTTTAGAGAACAAAGGAGAAACTGGTACAAGATATGACTGTGTTGGTAGGTACAAGCAGACAGACCACTGGAGGCCTGGTAAGAGTTTGAAGACTTTTATACAAAAGTTATGATCACATTTTCTTCTAAAGCAGTAACTCTAGCTGCTATGTACATGTCCTGTCTCTCCTAGTATATTGTAAACTTTCAGAAGACTGGTCTCTAAGAAGCGTGGAAAGCCCCTGTGTAAATAATGGGCACCCAATAAATAATAACAATGGCTAACACTTGAGAGCTTTCTGTGTGCAGAAGACTGGTCTAAGCACATTCCATGTGTTAAATCATTAATCCTTGCAATCCACCACCTCAGTTGACTGGATGAATGAGAGGAGGTATGCTTATTCCTTTGCAGTACTGGAGCCTGGACACACCTGAAAATCTACAGATATCACTCTGTGTGCAAGGTAAGGGGAAGGAGAAGTTGCAGAGGAAAAAAAAAAAACATCAAAAAGCCACATGCACGGCTCCATTTGCCTTTACAGCTTATTCAAACCAAATCATTTAAAAGCATTCACAGTGATCTACAAAGAAAAGAAATGCATGGCTAAGAAAACAGTGTAATCCTGTAGCCAAGAAAGACTGGTGTACACACTGGCACATCTCAAGGACCTCATCTTATCATCTGCATTAATAATTATTTAAATATGTGTCTAAAGAACATGATGAGCTGGTTTAACAAATCACTGTACTTTCTGAGGAGCTGTGTTTTACAAACCACAACAATCTTTAAAGTAGCAACAATAGTCCGTATCTCTTGTAAAAAATAATAATAGTAATAATAACCTTTTACATCTTGAGAATTTGTCTTCTTGGGTCTGCAGAGAGACCTGCTCTGATTGAGAGACACCCCATCTCATTCCTGCAGCTCCCTGACCTTGCAATATACAAATGAAAGACTCCCTATAGCCTTGAAAAGAGGAGCTAGGCCTGCCTGCATGAGAAGCTAGATAAATATTACACTTAGGAAGAAGCATGCAGGAACGGCTATGGACTGGGCTGCACAAATATGTTCCTAATTCCAAATAGGAAACAACACATTGAGCCAGAACATCTCAGGAGATGAGGAGGCAATCAAGGTGGGAGGACACGGTTGGGGGTGAAGGGTGGTCACTGTTAACAGGTTAACACGGAGGATCTCTTACCAGAATTCCATTCCCAATACAAAACAAGTGTGAAACAGCTCAGCGTCCCTTTCTGCAAACAGAACAGTCAGTTCTTGGACTAAGTGGAGGTTTATCTACAGATCTACCCATAAAGAAAAACCTGTAAATAACAATCAAGTGCACCCCTTCCTCCTCAACCTTCATTCCTGAACACCAGTTTCCTGCTTCGGTTCTTAGTGTTTTCCTCCATTGAAGGCAAGAGTGACACCCCTCGCTGGGCCTTACCCCTTACTCCTCTCGCAGGGCTGGAGGCGTGGCAGACTGATTGGAGTAGGAAATCAGGGTCCCTTACTATATACCATTTCATAAATTTTGTTTAAACAAGTGTCAACCAAAACCAGGACTTTGCAATAAAAAATATTTTTATAGAAACCAAACAAGACTAACAAGAGTTGTACCCAACTATTAGAAAGGCAAAGGAACTCTTTTCTTGACAGTCCTGAAAGGTTTTAACGCCAAAGACAGCAAGCGGCCCTGTCACAGAGCAGAGACAAGTTCCAGCCCCAGCTTGTTTATCTCTTCCTGGGGCCCTGCCCATCCCCCTCTGCACTATTGGAGGCAGAAATCTTCCAGAAACAGGAGGCGTCAGGTTTAACCCTTTTCTTTACCACAGGACCTTTTAACTGCTGCAGACGCATGAGTTGACGAACTACAGGCTGTTGCTGTGCTAAACACAGTCAAAGCCAGTAAGCAAATAACGATAATGCTCCCTTAGTCAGCACACACAGGCACTGTGATAAGCATGTATATTCTTGCAACAACCCAGACGAGGAAACTGAGGCTTAGAGATTAGTATGTGGCAGAGTAAAGAGCAGATAGCTTGACCTAAAAAAAAACTATGCTTAGCCCACAGTACTAATTACCTGTAAATTAAACCTCTAAAAAGTTATCTGTAAATAGACTTAATTCGTAAGAGCTCAAATTGTTTTAAATTAAACAGATAGAAGAAGGCAGCAAATCTGCCTGGAGCTAAACTTAATGCTTCCGTGTGTGCTCAGACTCTGTCGTGTCAGACTCTTTGTGACCCTGTGGACTCCTCTGTCCACGGGGTTCTTCAGGCAACAACACTGGAGTGGGTTGTCATTTCTTCCTCCAAGGGATCTTCCCGACCCACAGACTGAACCTGCGTCTCCTGTGTCAACTGCACTGCAGGCGGATTCTCTACCACTGAGCCATCCAGGAAGCTTACAACAAAAACACAACTTAGTCAAATTACTTGTCTTCTTTGTATATAATATGGTGGTGTTCCGGTTATTCTTTAGTTGCTAAGTTGTCAACCTATGGACCTTAGGCCTCCAGGCTCCTCTGTCCATGGGCTTTCCCAGGCAAGCATACTGGATTGGGCTGCTATTTCCTTCCTTGACAAGCGGATTCTTAACCACTTACCCACCAAGGAAGCCCAAGTAACAGGAAATAGCTCAGTAAAATCAGAATCACTGACTCATTTACTCAGTAGATTTTCTTGGAATTTCCTTCAGTGTGCCAGCGACCAAGAACATGTGTTGAACAGTCTCTGACCTCTTGAATTTTTATGGCTAGTGAGGAAGACAAACATTAACCATGGACGCACACAAACATTTAAATAATTGTATGTTGTTATAAAGCTTATGAGGGACAAGTATATATTATGAGCGAATAACCAGGAAAACCAATATTAACCAGGCTGTCAGAAAGGTCCCTTAGGGAAGCAATTAATTCGAAATGTGAAGGATGCATAGGAAGTAGTTAGGCTGAAAGTAAAAGGAAGAAAAGTGTTCCAAGCAAAGGATGTACTTTTTACCAGAGCCCTGGGCTTCCCTGGTGGCTCAGAGGTTAAAGTGTCTGCCTGAATAGCAGGAGACCTGGGTTCAATCCCTGGGTCGGGAAGATCCCCTGGAGAAGGAAATGGCAAGCCACTCCAGTATTCTTGCCTGGAGAATCCCATGGGCGGAGGAGCCTGGTGGGCTGCAGTCCGTGTGGTCACAAAGAGTCGGACACGACTGAGTGACTTCACTTCACTTCACTTGAGCAAGAAAAGAGTTTGGCTCTTTCAAGACCAATGATCTCTGAGTAGGGAGCCCAAGAGGGAGGTGAGTAATGAGGTTGAAAATGAAGAATACAGACCACCAGGAGTTGGATTTTACCTAAGGGCAGCAGAACTGTGGTGTCAGAGAAGACTCTTGAGAGTCCCTTGGACTGCAAGGAGATCAAACCAGTCAATCCTAAAGGAAATCAATCCTGAATATTCATTGGAAGGACTGATGCTGAAGCTGAAGATCCAACACTTTGGCCACCTGATGCGAAGAGCTGACTCGTTGGAAAAGACCCTGATGCTGGGGAAGATTGAAGGCAGGAGGACAAGGGGACGACAGAGGATGAGATAGTTGGATGGGATCACTGACTCAACGGACATGAGTTTGAGCAAGCTCCAGGAGTTGGTGATGGATAGGGAAGCCTGGCGTGCTGAAGTCCATGGGATCACAAAGAGTTGGAGACAACTGAGCTACTGAACTGAATGGAAACCCATTAAAGGATTCTCAACAGTGAAGTTTTAGAATCTGATTTATTATTTTCATAAGCTCAATCTGGCTGCTGTGTACAGAATGGAGGTCAGGATGGCAGAAGTGAAAGAGGGAGAGGAGGTAGGAAGCCTTGCTGATC
Organism: Oreotragus oreotragus; assembly: GCA_006410675.1. Lineage (NCBI taxonomy): Eukaryota > Metazoa > Chordata > Mammalia > Artiodactyla > Bovidae > Oreotragus > Oreotragus oreotragus. Next base: position 179,522 of record SJYX01015681.1, read on the forward strand.
GTCATCCAATCAAAAAGATGGTGGTGGCTTAAACTGAAGTTTCAACAGTGGAAACTGGAGAGAAGTGGATATCTTCTATATTTAGAAGATTATGAAATTCAATGATGAGTTTGACATGGGAGAGGATAGGGGAGGGGTGAGACAGGTAGGGTCAAAGATAAGGCCTAGGTTTCTGAATTGAGCAAATGGGTAGACGGAAGGACAGAATAACTCTACCAACCTAATAGACATAGGGTTATAAAACTTTTATTTAATATCACTATTTCCTAAGGAAGTGGAAGTCGCTCAGTTGTGTCCGACTCTTTGAAACCCCATGGAGAGTCCATGGGATTCTCCAGGCCAGGATACTGGGGTGGGTCATTGTTCCCTTCTCCAGGGGATCTTTCCAATCCAGGGAACGAACCCAGGTTTCCTGCATTGCAGGCAGATTCTTCACCAGCTGAGGCACCAGGGAAATCCAAGCATACTGGAATGGGTAGCCTATCCCTTCTCCACCAGATCTTCCAGACCCAGGAACTGAACTGAGGTCTCCTGCAATGCAGGTGGATTCTTTACCAACTGAGCTACCAGGGAAGCCCATTTCCTAAGGAAAGGAGATTTTCATTATAAAAAAAAAAAAGGCAGCATAATTTAGAAATAGAGAAGCTTCTTTAATATGAAGGGATTCAACTTTATGAAAAAGTATATATGCTTAGTTTGTTCATTTGGCCACAGACAAAATGAATTTTTTATTATGAACTGACTTTGAATAGCCACTGATCTAAACAAAGTAACTTATCGATAAACAACATTTTTCAAATTTCAAATAGTTGTGATCACAGTTACTATTTCATTCCTCCAAAGCAAAAATTCTATCCTTATTTATTAGGAACACACAACCACTAAAATCAACTTAATATTGTTCTTGGCTACTAACTGTGTTCCGTAAATCTTTTTTACATCATTAGAATCATAGAAAATTCACACCAAGTAGAATTATAGAAAGAACATAAGTGCTATTTTGACACATTGATATAGGCTGATATTAGAATTAGCTGTCTCCTCAATTTATTGAATGTTTTTAAGTCACACTTATTTTAGGTCAAACAGATGTGTACTGTAAATTATCAGGTAAAAGCTGGCAGTTTGGCAACCTTAAACAGTGACAGAGGATAAGTAAATGATCAATGAGAAGATTAGGTTGAATTTTAGAAGAATGAGAGGGACTAAGCAGAGTTTGCACACATGAAAGACAAGATAACATGGGCTTCCCAGGTGACTCAGCGATAAATTGGCCTGGCAATGCAGGAGACCCAGGTTTGATCCCTGGATCAGGAGATCCCCTGGAGTAGGAAATGGCAACCCACTCCAGTGTTCTTGCCTGGAAAATCCCATGGACAGAAGAGTCTGGCAGGCTACAGTTCAAGGGGTTCCAGAGTCAGACATAACAGAGCAACTAAACACGCATACAAGATGAGAAGGACTGTTCAATAATTGTCAACTAATTTGTAAGAGCTTTGCAGGCAGGATCAATATTTCATCAATATCTTGGAACTCTCATAGTGCCTAATAACATGCAGGGTATGTGCAAATTAGCCAAATGAAGAGAATGTAAAACCTGAAAGAATAATAACAGCTAATGACCAAATAATAACAGCTAACTTCCCTGGTAGCTCAGAGGTTAAAGCGTCTGCATGCAATGCGGGAGATCAGGGTTCGATCTCTGGGTTGGGAAGATCCCCTGGAGAAGGAAATGGCAAACCACTCCAGTACTCTTGCCTGGAAAATCCCATGGACAGAGGAGCCTGGTAGGCTACAGTCCATGGGGTCGCAGAGTCGGACACAACTGAGCGACTTCACTTAATGACCAAATATCAGAACAATGGTAATGTTTTACTTAGCAATCTTTTACAGTTACATGAATGCATGAGAGCCAACAGTAATAATTACACATTCATAAGACTTCCCTTATGAATTAAGAAGAGGTGGCAAGAATACACGGAAGAACTGTACAAAAAAGATCTTCATGACCCAGATAATCATGATGATGGGATCACTAATCTAGAGCCAGACATCTTGGAATGTGAAGTCAAGTGGGCCTTAGAAAGCATCACTAAGAACAAAGCTAGTGGAGGTGATGGAATTCCAGTTGAGCTGTTTCAAATCCTGAAAGATGATGCTGTGAAAGTGCTACACTCAATATGCCAGCAAATTTGGAACACTCAGCAGTGGCNCGCAGCGTCGCCCCCCCCACCCCCGGCCGTTGCGTTGCCTTGGAAACGGCCCCAACTCTTCGCAGTGAGGACCAAGATGGCGGCCGGGGAGCCGGGCGATTTGGGCGTCTACAGCTTCAGATTCCTGCCTCAGAAAACCTTCCAGTCTCTGAACACCCCGCAGACTACCAGCCGGCTCCGCCAGTGGTGAGGGGCCAGGGGGCTCTTCTCTATGCCCCTTGGCCTTCTCGGCTGTGGAGGCGCGGACCGGGCGTCGAGGCGGCCCCATCCTGAGTGAAACCCGGAGGCAGCGTTACCCTCAAGAAGGGCGGGCTCCGTGGGTGGGACGGATGAACGTGCTGCCCAGAGGGTACCACCCCGAGTTGACCGTCCTTCTCTTCTCTGCCCCAGGTCTATGCTGGGTAGAATCGAGGCGCAGGCGTTCGGGTTTGACCAGACGTTTCAGACTTATCGCAAGGATGATTTCGTTATGGTTGGTATGGAAGTTGGAGCGTTCTTGAACCACTGCTGATGTTAAATTTTTTTACTCTACTTTGGCGTAGATTCTGGTGAACATGGTATTATTCTGTGACGACGTTTTCTTGAAGTTTGAGAATAATAAAACGGTTCAATCGATAGTTTCACAGGAACTTTTATGTTTTCCATCACCATAAATTAGCTCTTCAGTATGCCGCCATAAAGAACTTTTCAGGTTTGGAAAGTTAGTCTCTCCCTGGAAAATCGGTCTCTTTTTTAGTAGGCACACCTCATTTTTAAATCTTATCCAGCTTTATCACCAGCTTTATTTACTAGGTTTAGCTTCAAATTACTTTTGGTAGTTTCTCAAAATTAAATCTACCATGTGAGAAGAGGCTCTATTAGCAGTTCCACATGAAGAATTCCAGAAAAAGTTTTAAGCAGTGACCAAGTTATTGAAATACATATTTAGCTCGTAGAGGTGGCTGCTTTGAAAGGGGAAAAAACGTATTTCAAAGTACAGATTCTTGTGTGTTCACTGTATTCACGTTATTTAAAATCCTAAGAGTTTTTTAGTCCTCAGTTAAATGGAAAAATACTTTTATTGTTTGTGATATTATCTTTGCCGTTCATGTCCTCAGGCATTGACTGTAGTGTATAGTTGGCATAGTTTATTCACTCATTCACAAACACTTCCTCAGGGCCTACCGTGTGCTAGAAATTTTGTCAAGTAGTGGGGATGCCAGAAGGAAGAAGACAGGAGCCTGGCTTTCAAGGATCTTACCAACTCCTGGCAAGACTGCCAATAAATTTAAAAAATCAGATCATCTCATATAGAATGATAGTGCAGTGAACAAAATATTAATCTAATTAACCAAAATATTTACTGTGAGGGTATATTAGTTTTCAAGGGATGCTGTAGGGAAGTACCAAAAACTGGGTGGCTTAAACCAGGAGAAATGTATTATCTTACAGTTTTGGAGGGTGGAGATCCAAAATCAAGTGGTTAACAGGGTTGTGCTCTCCCTGAAATCTGTAGAGAGGAATCCTTCCTCACCTTTTTCCTAGCTTCTCATGGTTGCCAGCAATCCTTGGCATTCTTTGGCTTGCAGCTGCAAAACGTGAATCTCTACTCCTGTCAAAGTCCCTTAGCTCTCCTTCCTTGTCTCCCTCCTAGCTGTGTCACTTCTTCTTTTTTAAGAACACCAGCCATATTGAATTAAGGGCCCACCTTATTCCAGTATAATCTCACTTTAACTAATTGTATCCACAACAACCCTGTTTCCAACTAAGGTCACTTTCCAAGCTCCCAAGGACATGAATTTTGGACAGGGGGCTGAGGGAATACTGTTCACCTCTAAAATGAGGGTAGATTATTTAAAGTCTATTTCCCTTTACCTCAGATTGTTATAATGTTAATATGCCACTGATTATAATATTAATGACATTTCTCATTCAGCTAGATTTTTATAGTTTTTAATGTATTTCATTTATGCCAGGACTGGCTCTCAAATGAATTTTTTTTTAAGATCATTAGGATTTTATTAACTGAATTTTAGAGTGCTGTAAAAATTTTAATATAAGTCATTTATTCAACAAATATTTGTCGAATACTTACTGTATCCCTGCTGGGAGGTGTTAAAAAGACAAAAAGAGACTTGATCCCAGCTTGTAAGTCATGTGTATAGGTTTGGAAGCTAGAAGTGTAGAAAATTCTCTACAAGACAAAATAATTGCTATATTGGAGGCTATATAAGGTGCCCTGCTGCTGCTGCTAAGTCACTTCAGTCGTGTCCGACTCTGTGTGACCCCATAGGCGGTAGCCCACCAGGCTCCCCCATCCCTGGGATTCTCCAGGCAAGAATACTGGAGTGGGTTGCCATTTCCTTCTCCAATGCATGAAAGAGAAAAGTGAAAGTGAAGTCGCTCAGTCTGTCCGACTGTTAGCGACCCCATGGACTGCAGCCCACCAGGCTACTCCGTCCATTGGATTTTCCAGGCAAGAATACTGGGGTGGGGTGCCATTGCCTTCCCCGTATAAGGTGCCCTAGGCACAAGGAAAAAGATCACCCAATGGAGGGGCATTGGTATCAGAAAAATTTCATAGAGTGTAGAATTAATTTGGTTTGTTTAGTAGACACAGAGATCTTCAACAGAATCAATATTAATCCGTAAAGCACAGTAAATTTCTGTAATAGGCAGTTTTTTCAAACTAATTTTCAGTATCTTTCATGTTTATCCTAATTTTTTTTTCTTGTGAGTAGGCAGTATTCTCATTTTAATATAAAGAAATGTATTCATACAATCATTAATTTTACTCATGCAACTAATTTGGAGGAGATAAAGCATTGTGGATGAGAGCATGGCCTCCAGAAGGGTATTTACCCTGAAGCTACTGAATCTTCAGGACCCCTCACCAGCTCAAGCTCCTCACTCACAGAATCCCCTTCCAAGGAACTCTGAGCTACTCCAGCAGCATACTCACATGGTCATATGTTTTTGGAATTTTTCAAAATTAAATGTTTTGTATTCTTAGTGAAGGTCGCTCAGTTGTGGCTGACTCTTTGCAACCCCATGGACCCATGGAATTCTCCAGGCCAGAACACTGGAGTGGGTAGCCTTTCCCTTCTCCAGGGTATCTTCCCCATCCAGGGATCAAAACTAGGTCTCCCACATTGCAGGCAGATTCTTTACTAGCTGAGCCCCAAGGAAAGACCTTGTATATTCTTAGAACCCCTAAAATTGTACATGCTTAAGACATTACAGAACCTGGATCCTCCCTTCATTTGACCTCTAGATAGCTGTCTGTCTAACTCTGCTGCTTATTGGCTGTATGACATTGGGCAAGTTATTTAAGGTTCTTCAATCTTTGCTTTCCTACAAAATTGTCACAGTGCTTAACACTTAAGTACTTTCTGAAAATGAAAATAATGCTGAATATATATTGAGATTTTATGAAGATTGAAATATAAAAATATTTAGCAAAATGCTTGCCTCATAAGTGCTGTTATTGTTACTAACATTTGTATACTACTTTGCAAAATGTTTTCCCGAAGCAGTAATGACTCCTGTGTGCCAGATTTAGCTTTCAGCACTTTTTATCCATTTATCACTTATCTTTACAACAATCTGGTAGATTTGGTGTTTTGGCCCCCACTTTAGGCAATGGCACCCCACTCCAGTACTCTTGCCTGGAAAATCCCATGGACAGGGGAGCCTGGTGGGCTGCCATCTATGGGGTCACACAGAGTCGGACACGACTGAAGCGACTTAGCAGCAGCAGCAGCAGCTTACAGCTGAGGAAACAAGCTCAGAATGGCTAAATAATTTGTGCAAGCTTGCCCAGCAAATAGCAAAACCTAGACCTTTTGGCTCCAACTTCCATGTTATTTTGACTACAAAACCCATAACTGAGCAAAGAGGGCTGCTTAAAGTAGGATTAAGGATTTTGAATTTTCCCTTAAACTTTAGAAACAGATTTCAAAAGTTTGTAAGGTAGTAAGTGGATGGAAAGAAGGAAATATTCATCTGACAAATATTTCTTTAGTTCCTTAGTCTGTACAGATGAGCAAGACACAGTTAAAGAGGGAAACAGACCAAAAAGTGCATTGTAGAATGAGAAGCTGTATAATATAAAATGCACAAGGTACTGCGGTGGCACAAAAGAGAAAGTGGTCATTTTTGACTGAGGTGGTTAAAGGAGGGTTTAAAAAGGGTTTTAACCCTTTAAAAGGGTTAAAAAGGTTAAAATTAACCTTAAAAAAGGTTAAAAAAGTGCCCTTCCAAAAGACAGGGCACTTGAACTCTGGCCTGAAAGATGAATAGGAGTTTGTCAGGTAGGCAGAGTGGGATATTGTTAAACAGGTGGGTGGGACAATACTTTTTAAGACTTCCTGTGCCATGTAAAGGAGTTTGGTCTTTATGTAGCTGAAGAGTTGCTGAAAGGTTTTCAGCAAAACAGTAAAATTTAAAGTAATGAGATCACCTGGCAGAAGTATAGGGGGTAGATTGTTAGAACTGAGTCCAGTAACAGACTAAATTGGAAACTTATCTTCCAGACCGTATTTGGTGGTGCCCTGAATTAAGACAGAAGCACTGAGATTGCCTGGAGAGATCTTTATGAGACAGGTAGTACTCAAGGACTGATAAGATAACTGACAAGCAAAGGAGGAAATGTAGGATGACCGAGTTTTTTATTTGGTTGACTAGAGTGGAAGGTTTAAATGTATAGAAAATGGAAAAGAATAAATAACAAAAATGATTTCAGTTTCAGGCATGCTAAATTTGAGGTGCATCCAAGTGGCAGTATCCTAGATAGTTGAATATAAGATCTCACTTTAAGTCTCAAGAGACCTCTGTGCTTAGAATATAATGCTGGCATTCTCACCATGGATTAGAGATACTGACAGGAACCCTCCAAATTCACTGCAAGGGAGCTCCTCAGTTTACAGAGCTTCCTGAAGGTCTGCAGATAGCTTCTGCCTATATCTCATGACCAGACTCTACATATATCTCAGGATCAGCTTGCCACAGAGATTGCTAGGAAGCATAGACGTTTAGCTGAGCATATTACTGTTTCAAATAAAGTTGAGATTCCTTAAGGAAGGAGAGATACGATATTGGATCAGAAATCAGCAGTCTGCCAGATACATGATTGAGTCAGACATCTACTTATATTTCAAATATGTGTCATCTAACAAACATACATTTAAACTGTTGTTATGTAAAATATTAATTTAGAAATATGTTTCTACTCTCACATTTTTAGTCCAACTCTCACATCCATACATGACTACTGGAAAAACCATAGCTTTGACTAGATGGACCTTTGTTGGCAAAGTAACGTCTTTGCTTTTTAATATGCTATCTTCTGCTTCTGTTAGGTTGGTCATAACGTTTCTTCCAAGAACCAAGCGTCTTTTAATTTCATAGCTGTAGTCACCATCTGCAGTGATTTTGGATCCCCCCCCCCAGAATAAAGTCTTGTCACTGTTTCCACTGTTTCCCCATCTATTTGCCATGAAGTGATGGGACCAGGTGCCATGACCTTAGTTTTGTCATGATATACTCTGCCTATAAGTTAAATAAGCAGGGTGACAGTATACAGCCTTGATGTACTCCTTTCCTGACTTGAAACCAGTCTGTTGTTCCATGTCTAGTTCTAACTGTTGCTTCCTGACCTACATATAGGTTTCTAAAGAGGCAGGTCAGGTGGTCTGGTATTCTCATCTCTTGAAGAATTTTCCACAGTTTGTTGTGATCCACACAGTCAAAGGCATTGGTGTAGTGAATGAAGCAGATGTTTTTCTGGAACTCGCTTTTTCAATGATCCAACAGATGTTGGCAATTTGATCCCTAGTTCCTCTGCCTTTTCTAAATCCAGCCTGAACATCTGGAAGTTCACGGTTCACATACTGTTAAAGCCTGGCTTGGAGAATTTTGAGCATTAGTTTCCTACTGTGAGATGAGCACAATTGTGCAATAGTTTGAGCATTCTTTGGCTTGCCTTTCTTTGGGATTAGAATGAAAACTGAACTTTTCAGGTCCTATGGCCACTGCTGAGTTTTCCAAATTTGCTGGCATATTGAGTGTAGCACTTGCACAGCATCATCTTTTAGGATTTGAAATAGCTTAACTGGAATTCCATCACATCTACTAGCTGTGTTTGTAGCAATGCTTCCTAAAGCCTACTTGACTTGGCATTCCAGGATGTCTGGCTCTAGGTGAGTGATCATACCTTCGTGATTATCTGGGTCATGAACTTTTTTGTATAGTTCTGTGTATTCTTGCCACCTCTTCTTAATATCTTCTGCTTCTGTTAGGTCCATATCATTTCTGTCCTTTATTGAGCCCATCTTTGCATGAAATGTTCCCTTGGTGTCTCTAATTTTCTTGAAGAGATCTCTAGTCTTGCCCATTTTATTGTTTTCCTCTATTTCTTTGCATTGATCCCTGAGGAAGCCTTTCTTATCTCTCCTTTGGAACTCTGAATTCAAATGTGTATATCTTTTCATTTCTCCTTTGCCTTTCACTTCTCTTCAATTCACAGCTATTTGTAAGGCTTCCTCAGACAACCATTTTGCCTTTTTGCATTTCTTTTTCTTGGGGATGGTCTTGATCCCTTCCTCTTGTACAATGTCACAAACCTCCGTGATAGTTCTTCAGGCACTCTCTATCAGATCTAATCCCTTGAATCTATTTGTCACTTTGACTGTATAATCATAAGGTCATACCTGAATGGTCTAGCAGTTTTCCCTACTTTTTTCAATTTAAGTCTGCATTTGGTAATAAGGAGTTCATGATCTGAGCCACAGTCATCTCCTGGTCTTGTTTTTGCTGACTGAATAGAGCTTCTTCATGTTTGGCTGCAAAGAATATAATCAGTCTGATTTAGGTGTTGACCATCTGGTGATGTCCATGTGTAGAGTCTTCTCTTGTGTTGTTGGAAGAGGGTGTTTGCTATGACCAGTGCATTTNTGTACAATGTCACAAACCTCCGTGATAGTTCTTCAGGCACTCTCTATCAGATCTAATCCCTTGAATCTATTTGTCACTTTGACTGTATAATCATAAGGTCATACCTGAATGGTCTAGCAGTTTTCCCTACTTTTTTCAATTTAAGTCTGCATTTGGTAATAAGGAGTTCATGATCTGAGCCACAGTCATCTCCTGGTCTTGTTTTTGCTGACTGAATAGAGCTTCTTCATGTTTGGCTGCAAAGAATATAATCAGTCTGATTTAGGTGTTGACCATCTGGTGATGTCCATGTGTAGAGTCTTCTCTTGTGTTGTTGGAAGAGGGTGTTTGCTATGACCAGTATATTCTTTTGGCAAAACTCTACTAGCCTTTACCCTGCTTCATTCTTCACTCCAAGGCCAAATTTGCCTGTTACTCCACGTATGTCTTGACATCCTACTTTTGCAGTCCAATCCCCTAAATGAAAAGGACATCTTTGAGTGTTAGTTAGGTCTTGAAGGTCTTGTAGGTCTTCATAGAACCATTCAACTTCAGCTTCTTCAGCATTACTGGTTGAGGCATAGACTTGGATTACTGTGATATTGAGTGGTTTGCCTGGGAAACGAACAGAGATCATTCTGTTGTTTTTGAAATTGCATTCAAGTACTGCATTTTGAGCTCTTTTGTTGACTATGACGGCTACTCCATTTCTTCTAAGGGATTCTTGCCCACAGTAGTAGATATAATGGTCTNGCCTTGATGTACTCCTTTCCTGACTTGAAACCAGTCTGTTGTTCCATGTCTAGTTCTAACTGTTGCTTCCTGACCTACATATAGGTTTCTAAAGAGGCAGGTCAGGTGGTCTGGTATTCTCATCTCTTGAAGAATTTTCCACAGTTTGTTGTGATCCACACAGTCAAAGGCATTGGTGTAGTGAATGAAGCAGATGTTTTTCTGGAACTCGCTTTTTCAATGATCCAACAGATGTTGGCAATTTGATCCCTAGTTCCTCTGCCTTTTCTAAATCCAGCCTGAACATCTGGAAGTTCACGGTTCACATACTGTTAAAGCCTGGCTTGGAGAATTTTGAGCATTAGTTTCCTACTGTGAGATGAGCACAATTGTGCAATAGTTTGAGCATTCTTTGGCTTGCCTTTCTTTGGGATTAGAATGAAAACTGAACTTTTCAGGTCCTATGGCCACTGCTGAGTTTTCCAAATTTGCTGGCATATTGAGTGTAGCACTTGCACAGCATCATCTTTTAGGATTTGAAATAGCTTAACTGGAATTCCATCACATCTACTAGCTGTGTTTGTAGCAATGCTTCCTAAAGCCCACTTGACTTGGCATTCCAGGATGTCTGGCTCTAGGTGAGTGATCATACCTTCGTGATTATCTGGGTCATGAACTTTTTTGTATAGTTCTGTGTATTCTTGCCACCTCTTCTTAATATCTTCTGCTTCTGTTAGGTCCATATCATTTCTGTCCTTTATTGAGCCCATCTTTGCATGAAATGTTCCCTTGGTGTCTCTAATTTTCTTGAAGAGATCTCTAGTCTTGCCCATTTTATTGTTTTCCTCTATTTCTTTGCATTGATCACTGAGGAAGCCTTTCTTATCTCTCCTTTGGAACTCTGCATTCAAATGTGTATATCTTTTCATTTCTCCTTTGCCTTTCACTTCTCTTCAATTCACAGCTATTTGTAAGGCTTCCTCAGACAACCATTTTGCCTTTTTGCATTTCTTTTTCTTGGGGATGGTCTTGATCCCTTCCTCCTGTACAATGTCACAAACCTCCGTGATAGTTCTTCAGGCACTCTCTATCAGATCTAATCCCTTGAATCTATTTGTCACTTTGACTGTATAATCATAAGGTCATACCTGAATGGTCTAGCAGTTTTCCCTACTTTTTTCAATTTAAGTCTGCATTTGGTAATAAGGAGTTCATGATCTGAGCCACAGTCATCTCCTGGTCTTGTTTTTGCTGACTGAATAGAGCTTCTTCATGTTTGGCTGCAAAGAATATAATCAGTCTGATTTAGGTGTTGACCATCTGGTGATGTCCATGTGTAGAGTCTTCTCTTGTGTTGTTGGAAGAGGGTGTTTGCTATGACCAGTATATTCTTTTGGCAAAACTCTACTAGCCTTTACCCTGCTTCATTCTTCACTCCAAGGCCAAATTTGCCTGTTACTCCACGTATGTCTTGACATCCTACTTTTGCAGTCCAATCCCCTAAATGAAAAGGACATCTTTGAGTGTTAGTTAGGTCTTGAAGGTCTTGTAGGTCTTCATAGAACCATTCAACTTCAGCTTCTTCAGCATTACTGGTTGAGGCATAGACTTGGATTACTGTGATATTGAGTGGTTTGCCTGGGAAACGAACAGAGATCATTCTGTTGTTTTTGAAATTGCATTCAAGTACTGCATTTTGAGCTCTTTTGTTGACTATGACGGCTACTCCATTTCTTCTAAGGGATTCTTGCCCACAGTAGTAGATATAATGGTCTTCTGAGTTAAACTCGCCCATTCCAAGCCATTTTAGTTCACTGATCCCTAAAATGTAGATGTTCTTGCCATCTCCTGTTTAACCACTTCCCATTTGCCTTGATTCGTGGATCTAACCTTGCAGGTTCCTATGCAATATTGCTCTTTACAGCATCAAACTTTACTTCTATCACCAGTCATATCCACAACTGGGTGTTATTTTTGCTTTGGCTCCATCTCTTCATTCTTTCTGGAGTTATTTCTCCATTCTTCTCCAGTAGCATATTGGGCACCTACCGACCTGGGGAGTTTATCTTTCAGTGTCCTATCTTTTTGCCTTTCATACTGTTCATGGTTCATTGCCTTTTCACATGTTCATACTGTTTATATCAGGATCTTTGTTATCACTCCTAGTTGGGAATAAACAGTTCCAAAACATGTCAGCTTTCTTAAAGCTATCCGAGATTCAGAGAATCCCTTCTAATGCCTCACTAGAAATTCTATAACAAACCCAATATAACATTTGTACACATTAAGGCAGGCTGTTCTTGTGTTTTTTAAGAAAATCCATTCTTCAGGTGTATAATTATGATTTCAATAACAACTATTGCGTTATTTGAGGGGCCTTTTGTTATTGTTGTTCAGCTTTCAGTCGTGTCCAACTCTGTGACCCCATGGACTGCAGCACGCCAGGCTTTCCTGTCCATCACCAGCTCCTGGAGCTTACTCAGACTCATGTTCATCGAGTTGGTGATACCATCCAACCATCTTGTCTTCTGTTGTTCCCCTTCTCCTCCTGCATTTATATCATTATCTTTATTATCCCTGGGCCTTTTATGAAGACTTATTTCCATTGGCTCCAGGCCAATTCACTGCAGGCCACTTAACCTACTTCCATTCATAGTGACGTTTAAAATGTAAGTGGATTCCCCCCAGGTATAATTACTAAATCTGAATTAAATTTACCCTTTTGCTGATTCTTTCAGAAGACTTCTAAAAATCATTCAAAACCAGTATTAATTGGGGTTGATTCTAGCATACATGTCTTTTTAAAATGTGTGTTATATGAATTAAAATAGTTGCACAGACACTCATTTGACTTTTTAAAGTTATAAAGTAACTTCCTTTTTTCTGAGTAAGATTTTTTTTTGTAGTTAGACATACATGATACCTGTAAGGTGTTTGTCTTTAATTTCCACCATTTGAATGTAAACACCATGGGACCAGGGACTTTGTCTTGCTTGGCATAATGTAGACATGCATGAGTACTTGTTGAATGTTGTACTAATCTTCACCCACATACCTGGTCCTCCCCACTGTTGCCTCTCATTAAATGACATTCATTCTGCCTGATTTTTCATGCAAAAATTTGGGGAGTCATCATTGAGTCCTCCTTCTCCCATTGTCCCTTTCTTCTAAATATTCATGGACTCCATCCACTTCTCTCCCTCCCCACTTGCTATCATTTTGACATGTGAACATCAGACCTTCCTGGATTACAGCAGTACCGTCTCTCTTAACCAGTCTTTTTACAGCCCCTCACTTCATTCTCCATACCACAGAAGGAATGAACTTTTAAAAATATGACTCTAATCACATCTTTCCTTTGTTTAAATCTCTTCAGTGTCTTCCAACTGCCCTTAGCTCAAAATAGTGATCAATCTAGAGCAGTGTGAGATTAAGATAAACATTTTTGACTTTTGACTTCCAAAGTTCAGTTTAACTCCCCAACTTCATTAGACCCGTTGGCCCATTGACTCTGGTCACACTGAACCTTGTTACTTTTTTTTTGGCGGCACTGTGTGGCTAATGACTGGACTGCCAGGGAAGTCCCATGAACCTCATTACTTTTCTTCAATGGGATGTCCCCTCCATTCTCACCTTAAAGATTTTAACCTCACCATTTTCTCCACCTTAAAAAGATAGTGTTTCCAGTGTCATGCTGAAACCAGCTCAGGACAGCTCAACTGCTAAATGTTCAGGAATCTTTGCTGGCTGTTAAACTGTTGGCAATTTGAAATCCACCCTGGAAATCATCAAATGCTACCAATCAGGGTTTTTTGGGGAGGAAGGAGTTTCAGTTATTAAGCATTTACCAGTATATCTTTTTTTCCAGCTGACTCCTACTCAGCTTTTAGATCTGAACCTAAATGTACTTCTGCATTAACCTTTCATCCCACAGCTTTTAGAGTAGGTCTGCCTACTATATGCTTCAATATTAGCACCCTTTATTTTTTCGTAACATTCATGGTACGTTGACATCTTAACATCTCTCCTTTCAGTCTGTTGATTCTATGAGGGCGGGACTATGTCCATTTGATTTTTGGGAATTAGGATACTTTCAGTTGAGTGTTAGAAGCAGGAGCCAGATGTAGAAAAATAACTGGAAGACAGAGAAGTGAAACAAGATAGACTCCTCTTTCAAGAAACCATTTAAGAAAATAGAGCAATAGCTTAAAGGAAGTGTCGCAATAAGAGAAATGTTTATTGAAACAATCTGAACAGCAAAGACCAATTCACAGAGTCAACAATCTAACACCCCAATCTAATCCAACCCTCTCAACCCCTCTCTTCCCACAAGCCTACAACTATCACTTCTTAGGTGACTATTGGCAACGGTTTGGTATATATTCTTCCATACTTTTCTTTATCTTTGTGTAAAGATTGTTGGTTTTTTCATATATATTACTCTTAAACTACTCTTTTTACTCAAAATACTTAACGGCTTTCCTTCAGTAAAAACAGTAAATTGAGTAACTGCTATATGCCAGGCCCTGGCAATATAACAGTGAATAAGAAAAACAAGCTTCTGAAGCTTACATTCTAGTTACTTTCTTTTCAATAACTGCCTGCCATCTAGTGTAGATGTACTTTTCAATAACTGCATGCCATCTAGTGTAGATGTACTGTATTCAGCCATTTTATTATTATTCAGCCATTTTATTCAATCATTCTACTGATGGGCATTGAAATTTTCAGGTATTGACACTACAGACAATACTATTAAAAAATTCCATGTACATAAATTTTACCCACTGATGGTTTCATTTTTGTATAACATACCCAAAAGTTGAATTTGTTGGGTCATAAGTTATATGTTTTTAACGTTAAAGATAATATCCAGTTCTCTCTGGATATAAAGTTATAAAGATTCAGACTTCTACCAGAAGTATGTAAGAGTGCATATTTTCCGGTACTCGTACCAAAAGTTACTAGTCTTTTTAAATCTTGCCAATATAGTGGGTAAAAATGATATCTTCTGGCTTTTATTTTTATTTTTCTCACTGCTCTTGAAGTTGAGCATCTTTTCATAAGTTTGTTGGCTATTTGTATTTTTTTACATGGCTTTTTGTTATCTTTTGGCTGTGTTTAAATCAGGTTGTCAGTTTTTCTTATCATAAATGTTGGGCTTTTTTAAGCCAGCAGGAATATCAGTCTCCCTCTCTTTTAAATCATATTTGTTGCAAATATTTCTTACCAATCTGTTGTTTTTCTTTTATTGCTCATCCTGGGCATCATTATTTTCTGACTGCCGAATATTTTTTGAACATACATGTGATTTGGAGTGATTTTCACCCTTCATTTTTTAGGAAGTTCAAAGCAGAATCCAAAACACTGGCCTTTTTTTTTTTTTTTAGGTATAATTGTCATGGGCTTCCCTGGTGGCTCAGTGGTAAAGAATCCGCCTCCCAAGGCAGGAGATTCAAGAGACACGCATTCGATCCCTGGGTCAGGAAGATCCCCCAGAGAAGGAAATAGCAACATGCTCCAGTATTCTTTCCTGGAAAAGTCCATGAACAGAGGAGTCTGGAGGGCTCCAGCCTATGGGGGTCACAAAAAGTCAGACACAACTGAGTGGCTGATCGTATAACTGACATATTATACTAGTTTCAGGTATAATATAATGATTCACATACTGCAAAATGGTCACCATGTAAGGCTTATTCTCTTTTGTCACCATGTAAAGTTACATTTCTTTTTTCTTGTGATGAGAACTTTTAAGATTTATTCACTTAGCAACTTTCAAATATGTGATACATTAATTATAGTCACTGTGCTGTTCATTACATACCCTATAACTAACTTATCTTAAAATTGGAAATTTGTACCTGTTGAGCTCCTTCACCCATTTCATCTACCTTGCAACCCTTCTCTGTGGCAACAACCAATGTCCTCTCTCTATCTGTTGGTTGGTTTGTACTCACTCACGCAGTTGTGTCAGACTTTTTGTGCCCTCTTGGTCTGTAGCCCACCAGGCTTCTCTGTCCATGGATATTCTAGGCAAGAATACTGGAGTGGGTTGCCATTTTCTCCTCTAGGGTATCTTCCTGACCCAGGGATCAAACCCCTGTCTCCTATGTCTCCTGCATTGCAAGCTGATTATTTACTAATGAGCTATCTGGGAAGCTCACTTGCTTCGTTTGGTTTGTTCATTTATTCTGTTTTTTTAGATTCCACATATAAGTGAAACCACAGAGTATTTGTCTTTCTCTGTCTGACTTACTACACTAATTTAGTGTAATACCTTCCAGGTCCTTCCATGTTGTCACAAATGGCAAGATTTCAATCTTTTTATGACTGATATTCCATCACATATATATATATATATGTATAACACAGCTGCTTTATCCATTCATCCATATATGGACATGTAAGTTATTTAGGTTGTTTCCATATCTTGACTCTTGGTAAATAAATAATGCTCCAGTGAACATAGGGTGCATAAATCTTTTTGAATTAGAGCCTTCATATTCTTTGAATAAATACTCAGAGGTGGAGTTGCTGGGTAATATGTTAATTCTACTTCTTGTGTTTTGAGAAACCTCCATACTATTCTCCATAATGGCTGCATCAGTTCATATCCCCACCAGCAATGCGTGAGGATTCCCTTTTCTTCACATCTTTGCTAATGCTAGTTATTTCTTGTCTTACTGTTGATAGCGCTTCCAGTAGATGTGAAGTGATACCTCATCGTGGGTTGATTTGCATTTCCCTGATGATTAGTGTTGGGCATCTTTTCATGTCTTGTTTGGAAAAATGTCTATTCAGACTCTCTGCCCATTTTTTAAATCATATTTTTAGTTTTTTGTCTTTGAGTTATGAGTTTTAGTTATTTGAACTGAGTTCCTTATATAGTTTGGATTAATCCTTAATCAGATGTATGACTTGCAAATATCTTCTCCCTTTCAGTGGGTTGCCTTTTCATTTTGTTGACGGTTTACTTCATTTTGTAATACTTGCCTCTTTTTGCACTCAGAGTGCAAATCTAGGATCTAGTGTTACTAATCAGACTCATCAGTACAAAACCAGTTTTTCGAAAGTGAGCAACTGAGGGAGGTGGGAGAGGGGTTCAGGATGGGAACACATGTATACCTGTGGTGGATTCATGTCAATGTATGGCAAAACCACTACAATATTGTAAAGTAATTAGCCTCCAATTAAATAAATTTACTTTTAAAAAAGTGAGCAACTTAAGGAAAGATTCTGTACACAGAACCCTAC
>SJYX01015681.1:197475-210149 GCA_006410675.1 Oreotragus oreotragus
ATATATATATATATATGTATAACACAGCTGCTTTATCCATTCATCCATATATGGACATGTAAGTTATTTAGGTTGTTTCCATATCTTGACTCTTGGTAAATAAATAATGCTCCAGTGAACATAGGGTGCATAAATCTTTTTGAATTAGAGCCTTCATATTCTTTGAATAAATACTCAGAGGTGGAGTTGCTGGGTAATATGTTAATTCTACTTCTTGTGTTTTGAGAAACCTCCATACTATTCTCCATAATGGCTGCATCAGTTCATATCCCCACCAGCAATGCGTGAGGATTCCCTTTTCTTCACATCTTTGCTAATGCTAGTTATTTCTTGTCTTACTGTTGATAGCGCTTCCAGTAGATGTGAAGTGATACCTCATTGTGGGTTGATTTGCATTTCCCTGATGATTAGTGTTGGGCATCTTTTCATGTCTTGTTTGGAAAAATGTCTATTCAGACTCTCTGCCCATTTTTTAAATCATATTTTTAGTTTTTTGTCTTTGAGTTATGAGTTTTAGTTATTTGAACTGAGTTCCTTATATAGTTTGGATTAATCCTTAATCAGATGTATGACTTGCAAATATCTTCTCCCTTTCAGTGGGTTGCCTTTTCATTTTGTTGACGGTTTACTTCATTTTGTAATACTTGCCTCTTTTTGCACTCAGAGTGCAAATCTAGGATCTAGTGTTACTAATCAGACTCATCAGTACAAAACCAGTTTTTCGAAAGTGAGCAACTGAGGGAGGTGGGAGAGGGGTTCAGAATGGGAACACATGTATACCTGTGGTGGATTCATGTCAATGTATGGCAAAACCACTACAATATTGTAAAGTAATTAGCCTCCAATTAAATAAATTTACTTTTAAAAAAGTGAGCAACTTAAGGAAAGATTCTGTACACAGAACCCTACAGGTTGGTGGCCAAGGCATCTAGCTTTCAGGCAGGGCAGTCCTGGCACAGCAGTGGCCTTGGTGAGGAAGGGATCATGATAGCATTTTTTAGTGCTTGGCGAGGCTGTAGCAATGGAGACTGTTTCCTCATCAGGGCTGCACTACATATGATTCTGTATTATTCCCAGTGCCTTAGCCTGATTCTCTATATCTCTAATTATGTGGACTGCCTGAGATACTTTTAATAAGTTTCTCTTCAGATCTTTTTGCCCAGAGTCAGCTGCTAGTGCCTAAAAATAAAGCTCATGGCTACTTTTCCTTCTTTTGCTATATAGAAAGTTTTCATTTTTAAAAAGCAAAATCTGTCACTTTTCTGTGTGCCCCTTGGATAGAATTAAATTGACAATTATATTTAGATTTAGATTTAGTTAGTCTCGCAGTCAAGTGTAACTCTTTGTGACCACACGAACTGTGTAGCTTGCCAGGCTCCTCTGTCCATGGTATTCTCCAGGCAAGAATATTAGAGTAGGTAGCCATTCCTTTCTCCTGACACCAGGATCAAAACCTAGTGTCCTGCATTGCAGGCAGATTTTTTATTGTCTGAGCCACCAGGGAAGCCAATGGCTACCCACTCCAGTATTCTTGTCGGGAGAATTCCATGGACAGACAAGCCTGGCAGGCTACAGAGGAGCCTCGCAGGCTACAGCCTATGGGTCACAAAGAGTTGGACATGACGAAGCAACTTTCACTTTCACTTTACTTTTTAGATTTGGGAGGTAGGGAGAGTGGGAGTAATGATTACTAAGTCAGTTAATTGAGAGAATGAGGTTAAAAGAAAACAAAATTTCCAAACATTATTTAACTTCCTACTTTTCACTATAAATCATAACTTTCTATTTATTATATTAAGTTCCAAAGGTAGCTACTTGGACATTATTGTTAATAGTGTTCTAAAGTGAAGGTAACAAAACTTCATTTCTTTATGATACATTAATTACTCAGACATTTTACTTCCCCAATTTAAATAAGATTCTACTATAGTTATTTTAAAGTTAATTCTTATTATTGTAGATAATAATGTAACTAACTTTGTTCCCCTCAAATTTGTATTTTAGGCCTTTTTCAAAGATCCAAATGTTATTCCCAATTTGAAGTTACTTTCAGAATCTTCTGGAGAGTGGCTTACATTAGGTAAACAAAATTTATTTTCACCTCTTCATATTACTATTTTACTATTATAACAAAATTTCACTTGAGGAATTTTCATTATTAAAATACAGATTATGGATAGTGACTCACATTTGATAACATCAAGGTCAAAATAATCATCTGTGCCAGGCCTGCCATATATCTTCCCCACAAAGGTCCACTATAGATATCCTGGCTTAGCACATAAGAGCAATTTTTCTCTCTTTACATTCATTTGGAAAGTATTTATTGTGCACCATCCATGGACTCTGACAGATGCAGGGAATGAGAAATAAGAGAAATTAGAATAAGAGAAAACCTGTACTCAAGGAACTCACTGATATGTTTGAAAATATGTGCAGTAATATATCACTGGTATATCCCATAGCAATGAGAGCAAAAGGAGGGGAGTGGTCAATTCTACCCAAGGGAAGAGGGTCAGGTAGGAGTCCACTAACAAGAGGGTGCTTGAGTGAAATCTTATTTGGGGTGGCCCATGGCTGCAAGCACAGAGAAGAAGGACTGAGAAGGCAATTCAGAGATCATCAGGGCCACCCCTCAGTTTCAGTGACGCACTCTCTGCAGAGGGAGAAACACGGGGCCACCCCCCATGCAGTAGGTCTGGCAGGCAGAGCCTTGGACCAGAGAGGATTACTCTTGAGGCTTCAAGTCTAATGAAATTTGCCTTGTCAAGTTTTAGACTGGCTTGGGACCATCACCTCTTTCTTCTTCCCTATTTCTCCCTTTTGGACTACAAATGTCTGTCCTATGCCTGTCCCACCATTGTATTCTGGAAGCCTGTAATGTCTCATTTCACAGGTTCATAGCTGGAAAGGAATTTTGCCTCAGGACACATTATACCTCTAGTCTCACCCATATCTGATTTAGATGATATTTAGATGGCACTTTGGACTTTAAACTTTTTGGTTGATGCCGGAATGAATTGAGACTTTTGAGGTTGTCAGGATAAAATAAACTTGGGAGGGGGACAAGGGCAGAAGCCTATGGACTGAATTGTGTCCCTTCAAACTTCATATGTTGAGGTCCTCCTAACCCAGTGTCGAAGAATTGATGCTTTTGAACTGTGGTGTTGGAGAAGACTCTTGAGAGTCCCTTGGACTGCAAGGAGATCCAACCAGTCCATTCTGAAGGAGATCAGCCCTGGTATTTCTTTGGAAGGAATGATGCTAAAGCTGAAACTCTTCAGTACTTTGGCCACTTCATGTGAAGAGTTGACTCATTGGAAAAGACTCTGATGTTGGGAGGGATTGGGGGCAGGAGGAGAAGGGGACGACAGAGGATGAGATGGCTGGATGGCATCACTGACTCGATGGCCGTGAGTCTGAGTGAACTCCAGGAGTTGGTGATGGACAGGGAGGCCTGGCGTGCTGCAATTCATGGGGTCGCAAAGAGTCAGACACGACTGAGGGACTGAACTGAACTGAACCCAGTGTGACCTCATTACTTTCTCCAAAGGCTCCATCTCAAAGTACCATCACTTTGGGGGACAGGGTTTTAACATTATGAGTTTTGGATGGACACAATTCAGTCCATAGCAAATGCTATTTCTGTGTCTCAGACTAAGTGGTTTGAATTTTATTACATTCTCTCACCATCCATACCCTCCTGCCACTCCCCACATCAGACCCAGGGTAGGTTTATTAAAGTGGCAAGTTGCCCAGTGTCAGTCCCTCGTCCTGTGGCCACCGACTCACGTTCAAAGATTGTCTGGTTTTATACTGCTGCTGTTCTTTGGTTTTCCAATATTGCTCAGACCTACTTTATCACTTTGCAGGATCTTCTTTTCACTTTAATCCCCCAGAGAATTTTGCCCCTGAAACAAAAGGAGCTTTTCTTAGCAGCAAAGCTTTTGAAATAACTGAGGCAAACACAGTTTTTTTTTACCATCTGAGCCACCAGGGAAGCCTTGTGTCCATGGGATCACAAGGAGTCAGACACAGCTGAGTGACTCACACACAAGTTCTTGGCTCCAGACAGTCTTCTTGCCTCCACAGTAGCCCAGCTCAGAATCAGAATGAGAGCAATAGTTCCTACCCAGGACTCTGGGTGGACAAGAGAGAAGAATTGCAAATAATGACCAATATTACTCTTCTCAAGCTCAAACTGCTTCTCAGATCAGAGATCCAGCAAAGGTATTGGGAGAGGACATACCACGTCCAAGTTTGCAGTCTTCCCAGAACTTTGAACAAGGAGAGCCCCATTCGTTTATATTTGAGTGAGTGCGTGTTCATACGTAGGTGCGCAAAAGAGAGAAACTGACTGAGTGATTCACTGAGGCAATAATAAAAATATTCACCTTAATCTTTATATCTTTCTATCACTTAATAGAACCTCTACTAACAGAAAATACATTCCTGAAAGACACATTCTGGAAATGTCAGGGAGGGAGTGTAGGTTTGGAAGGGGGAAGAACTAAAGCTGAAAGAAAAAAATAGAATACCAGATTAGAACAATAGATTTCAAATTTCTCTAATTCCATACTTGTAATAACTTGAGTAGAACCTGGTTCAAAATTTACCTTGGCTTGGAGAAAACTTTTTTTGTAATAAACAATGTCAGTGAGATCAGAGGAGGACATTTTTTAATGGAGAGAAATATTTTCAAAACACCCTCAATGACTTTAGAAACACACTTGTTACATTGATTAAAATTTTTGTATTATGAATTATAAAACATTAAACATAATACAAATCTAAAATCATATGAAGCAATTTCTATGTTTTTACAGGTAGTTCTGATATGATTCATTGAAAGTGATCTAAGAACCTCCCCAATAAATGTATTTCATTTTCAAGTATTGATATTTTCTAATTTACATATCCTTCACTAGGCCTGAAATGGTGAAATTTTGTTATAAATTTTTAATAATAACCTGCAAAATAAGAATTTAATGAAATCCCTAAACCAATGTGTCTTTTAAATATATCAAAACATATGTCATTTTTTGTTAATTCTTAGAATCTCTGAATAGTGATATTTGTTTTGGAAGTAATTGAGAATACTAGATTAATTTTTATATCTCTTTATTCAGGAACTGAAGTGAAAAAAGTTGAAGCTATAAACGTTCCTTGCACACAGCTTTCAATGTCATTTTTTAATCGGTTATATGATGAAGCTATTGTACGAGACAATGGATATATTGTTAAATGTCTAGATTCTTTTTGTGATCCCTTCCTTATTTCTGATGAGTTACGAAAAGTAAGTACAGAATTTAAAATTTTCACAATAGAATTTCATTTCAGGAAATGCTTAATGTCAAAACCTTCTGCCTGCCTAAAACCCATAAAATACCTCTTATCAATGAATAATAATCAGTAATAATCATTGCACGCAGGTGTCTTCTTGAATGGCACTTTTCTTATCAACTTGTTTATTTGTATATTTCATTAGTTCTCAGTGGGGTTTTACTGACATCTAACGGGTAGAGACCAGGGATGATGTTAAACGTCATACAATGCACAGGACAGTCCCCAAAACAAAGTTATCTGGCCCATAATGTCAGTAAACTCTCAGCTCAAGAAACACTGGCCTATTAAGCTGATGAGTATTTTTATTTCAAATTTTCCCTTAACATGTGAAATGAGTATTTAAAAACATCCCTGGAGTGAAATAATCTGTCAATCTCATTGCTGAGATCAAAAAGCTATTTG
Source organism: Oreotragus oreotragus (assembly GCA_006410675.1). NCBI lineage: Eukaryota > Metazoa > Chordata > Mammalia > Artiodactyla > Bovidae > Oreotragus > Oreotragus oreotragus. The sequence continues at coordinate 203,224 of SJYX01015681.1, forward strand.
ATTAACCAAGTTAATTTTTGTTTTAACGAGAGGTGTACTAAACTTGACATCAGAAGACATGGATTATTCACCTAATTCCTGATTTATTATTTACAAGAGAATAATAACCTTAGGCAAGTCATTCAGTACCTTGAGCCTCAAGATCTTATCTATATACTATAGAAATTAAAATGCCCAATCTACTCTTCCTAAAATTGCTGAGAAAGTGAGTTGAGAAAGCATTTTATGAAATCCTGTTGAAATGAATTATTATTATTTACAAGGTGGTAAAAATTTGAGGGTTTCAAATAGATGTAGGTTCCAATTCAGGCTGTGCCACTTAATCATGGTCATACTTAACCTCTCTAAGTTTCAGTTTCTTATATGAAATCAGAATAATGTAATAATTTTGTTAGATAATGCATTTAAAATGCTTTGTACAATGCCCAGCGCTTAGTAATCTTTCAATAATATTAACTACTACTACTAATTATTATTATTATTATTTTACATTAAGAGAGATGTAAAAGTCTAATGTATTACAAGTCCAGATAAAAATGAACTAGGGAAGACACTCGTATACTATTCTGGACAAGAAATCTTATCTGAAGGAGACCAGAGGGCATCCCACCAGTCTATATATTGATCTTCACTAGAACAGTACCTAAAAGAACTCTCACTCCTATGCCCTCTCCTCTATAGACAGAGCCTCAGCAATGGACTTTTTAAAAGGATTTGGTTTTTAACAGAATACTCTGCAAAACCATCTGTTGCTGCCTGTTTTATTTATTGCAGTGAATAGCACCTCTATTCAGGAAGTGTTGGGCTCCATGTTTTTTGCTGCTTGCCTCTATATTTTGCTCTTGTGTTCTTTGCCATTCTGTGGCAACAGAGAAGGCTTTATTTAACTTTGTTGCTTTCTGGCTAAAAAATATATATATAAATAGCTTCTAGCTTTAGCCTGAACTGGAAAGGTCCCTCCCACTGTGTAGCAACACAGATTCTGTAGGCCAGCTCTCGGGTAAGGACTGATCATAGTATCCTTCCTGACTGAGGCTCAGAAGTTGGACTCCTTAACTATTGCATATCTATTCTTAGAGGGCTACACAACTGAACAGATCTGTATGTGAACAAACAGGGAGATCAGACATAAAGCATTATTGTTTTAACATTCACTACAAAATTTTACTATTACAATCTTTTAATTGCACAGCCTAATCAGTTCAGTATGAGAGTCCTTGTGTTAGAAATGTGTGAACTGTTCTTTAAGGGCCAGAGCTTTAAGCAGCTGCAAACCTGGGTTTCAGTATATCATTTCCTTATCGAGAGGGAGGAAGAGATGGAGGAAGAGATGGAGGGGAGATGTGCAAGTGTTACATGTGGCACACAGAATAATAAACTGTAGACCACTTCCTCTCAACTATCTTTTTTTATTATTTTATTTATTTTTGTATTTATAGCTGTGCTGCATCTTCATTGCTAGGTGGGCTTTTCTCTCCTTGCAGCAACAGGGGCTACTCTTTGGTGGCAGTATGTAGGCTTTCTCTTGTGGTGGAACGTGGGTTCTAGGGTGTGTGGGCCTCAGTAGTTGCAGCAGGTAGACTCAGTGGTTGTGGCTCCTGGGCTCTAGAACACAGACTTAGTAGTTGTGGCACACGGGCTTAGCTGCTCTGCAGCATGTGGGACCTTCCCAGACCAGGGATCAAACTCATGTCTCCTGCATTGGCAGGCGGATTCTTCACCACTGAGCCATCAGGGAAGCCCTCACCTGTCTTTTACTGTATATAATTTGGCTTTCATCAAGTCATTATAAGTAAATTATATACAGACAGTACCATAAAGTTTATTACTTTTAAATGCTTCTTTATGTAATGACCTTGGAGTGATTTTCATTTGAGATTAAGGTAAATAAAATGGTTAAGTTTAATCAATTTTCCTAATAAAAATGTGCCTCTTACTGCTAGACTGTGATTGTTATATGACTCATCTGTCCCTCCTTTACCTGTATGGCAGTATTAAGTGTTACACACAATTTTTATAGCTTTTCTCCATCTAGATTTCCTTCTGTGAATTTATTTTCTCTTCCCAATTTATATCTTGGTTACATTCTTTCATTTCTTATTATTTTTATCTTAATTCATATCTATATTTTATTGTTAGCTTCGTTCACATTCTTTTTTCAAGTAAGTGGTGTATAAGCAATTCGATAAAAAGGAATATATTTTGTAGTGTACATTCATTCATCACCTGTTTATGTCCACCACAGTCAACAAATTAAGCAATTGTCTGTAATGCACAATGGTGTAAGAAAATCTTCCACATCAGAGCTAGCCAAACTGTTTTCTGAAAGAGGTATCAAGGGTACAAGAGAGCAAGAGTCCATGTAGGTTGGTGATGTGTAAGGTGATATTATTAGAGGAGAACAGGAAAAAAAGAGAGGTGATTATGAGGTTCCAGCTACCAGAATAGTTCAAAATGGTGTAACTGCAGGCATAAAGAAAGTAGTAATCCAAACACTATGAGAGGGCTTAGAAAATGAATATTTTTGTTTAGTTTCTTGGTGGAAGCAAAGACTATGATGGAGAAGTTTCTCCATTTATTTATACTCCTATTGTTTCCAAATGAGATTCACAGTGACTCAAGACTAAACTTGCAGTAGCACAAAATTACTAAGGATTAAACTAGAACAAAGAAAGTAACAGAAGAGAAGGCTTGGGTTTAGATTTGTTCCTTTCACTGTCATTGCCTAATGGAGGGAAAATAAGCGCAGGTCTTATAGATCTCCTTCTCCATGGCCTCAGGATTGGTTCTTAAAATAGGTCTAAAATCACTTTTAAACATATAAATTGAAACTTTTGAAAGCATAAAAATTAGAACCTTGAATTATGTTACATTAAGATGAATTTTATCATCTTATATAGGTTTTACTAGTGGAAGACTCAGAAAAATATGAAGTATTCAGCCAACCAGATAGAGAAGAGTTCCTGTTTTGTCTTTTCAAACATCTTTGCCTTGGTGGAGCCCTTTGTCAATATGAAGATGTAATTAATCCATATCTGGAAACAACAAAGCTTATCTATAAGGATCTAGTGAGGTAATGTTGCTCTGTTACAATATGTAAATCTCTGGTTAGCAGAGGAAATTATTTAACTCTAGTGAGATTACCCAGCCTCCATTTGTGGATCTATTAATAACCAAAGTGAATAAAAATAGCACTACTCTGGCTCCCTCCTCAGAGCCTCCTTCTTCACTTCCAAACTAGAACATTTCATCTCCCTGACCCTCTTTGGTCCTCAGTTCTCTCTTCTGCCCCTTGACCTTTCCTCAGCCAGGCCTGTCACTCACTCTATCCCTTACTGGCAACTGCTGTCTTCCAGGTCTCCCTTTTTCCCCCAGACCTCCTTTTAAATCTCAAGGAGACATGAGATTTCTCAGGATGTTTGAATTTGCTTGACTAATACTAATAAATAATAGTAAAAAAAATTACCCTTGTTCTAAGGAGGGGGAAGAATTTTCACCAAAGTGTTTATCTTTTCAAAATTAATCCTAGGTTTGTTTTTGGTAATGCACTAGGGCTTCTTTTTCTTTTTGAAGATCACGTGAGGATAAGAACTTTGATTTATTTTAATTCGAGTTAACATTCTATGGTTAGGTTTTTTCAATGATGAAGGTATTGGATCATGTTTATAGGCAAACAGGATAGGAAAAAGTAAAAGCAAAGGTTCCCAGAGTTTGGTTACAAATTTTTACTTTAATAGGAAACAGTAGAACTAGCTTCCCATCAGACTCTTATTACTTTACTTATCCTCAACATCTTGATTCTCATAACCATTACACGTGTCATACAGCTGTACAACAAACTGCATGGTTCAGTTACTCTACTGAGTTTATTTCTGATACAGTTTTAAAAACAAAAATATTTCTATAATCTGCCTCTGATTTTTATGAAACAGTTATTGTGTCAATTCATAACGATTATTAGAAGAGAAATTGCGGAAACAATTTCAGAAGCAGCATGCACATACCTACATCAAACATATTCTTATCGTTTGCAGCCCATGAAAACTTACAAGACGGCTTCTAGCACTCCCACTAGATACTCCTCAGCATACCCCAGACACACACACACACGGCCACCACAGTGTGCTGTCCCTCACCAACCACAGGAACCTGTGGAATTCCTCACTGCCGTGTGCTATGGAGGAAGAGGTTCTGTTAGAGATACTTGAAACAACTTCAGAACCTAAACATCACAGAAACTACAGTTTTTTCCCACAGTCTCTTCCCTGAGTTCTTGTGATTCTCTTCTCTGTTTTGAGGGTGCTAAGAAATGTATGATTCAGAGTAATGGCCACTCATAAAATGAGTAGCCAAAATTCATGACATCGTATACAAATAGGAACTTTATCCATGGACTCACTTGATTAGGCCACCAGCAAGTGTTAATATTGGGCACGGAACCCTGGCAGGCCCCAAGGAGTCATCAGGAGGCACTCAGGAGTGCAAGAGGCATCATCAGGGGGTCTCTGACCTCAAGGAAATTACAAGTTAACATAGGAAAGAATAATAAAGTAATTGCTTAAAATATTTTCTAAGTATTTTTTATATAATCCAATGTTCAGTTATGTATAGGCAAATGTTTATAGCTCTTTATACTGTAATAAAAACCTCAGAAGTTCAAAAGAAGACATTGTCAGTGTAGGTGGAATGGAGTCCACAAGGGCCAGCAAACAAGAGGGCAGTCTGTTCCCAATTCAGGGGTGATGCACCCCAAGTCTGTCATTCTAGGGAGAACGAGAAGACTAGCCAGTTAGAGCATTACTTTTCTTTGAGAGCTATTAAATATTTCTCTCGATGATCCAAGTTTAAGCATGCTTATGAGTTTCTCTGGTGAATGAGGAAAAGACATAAAATTGTCTTCTCAATGCAACTTCAGTAGAAAATTATGATTAGAATAAACACTGGTTAAGATAAAGATATAGATGGTTCAACAGAGCCATTATCAAGGGATATATAAGTAGAGAAAGCACAGGTGGCACTTGAAGTAGTGTCAGTAATTTCTCAGAATTCTGAGCCACATATCTCATTGTGTTATTTGTACAAGCGAACTTATCCAAAAAGAACATTTTTTTCCGTTCCTTTACTTGAAATTTGGGTGTTTTTATCTGCTTTAGAAAAATATCTGCTCTCTTTCTAATTATACATGCAGTGGCTACCTTACAGTATCTAACCTGCACTTGCAGGTAAACATTGTTACTATTTAATTCTCTCAAAGAAGTTGATCCCTTATATTTGTATCAGTAGATATTGAGGGCACATTACAGAGCCTGATTTTTAGAGGTCTCTAGCTCAAACAAAAGGATAAAAACATTCTTAAGGTATTTTTTTCCCTCATCCATAATTATTAATATAACTCCTATAATAGACATCTTTTAAATATTTTGGGAAATGCCTTATTTTCAAGGTTATGGGTTCTTTAAATCACATAGGCAATACTTTAGAATCATTTTATCAGAGTAAATGATCAATTGTTTCATTACATTTCAAAAATATCTTAGAAATAATTCTATACTCACTAACAGTACCTCTGTCTTTCCTGTTTTAGACATTAAACACACTCTTGTCAGATTTTTTGGAGAGGTTCCCCAAACTACATATCTCCCCTAGATTTATGATTTGAACTGGTTTAGGCTTAGATTATGGCCTTCTGATGCTTATTAAGCAATAGGATTATTGTTTCTTAAAATGAGCAGAGTTAGCTAGAATTTTCTGTATACCATGCCATTTAGAATCAATATGGGACAAATCCTTAGAAATTAGCACAAATGATATTGAAAAGAAATCAATCATCATATTATTTTATTTTTAAATAATTAATATAATCATACTGTTAACATCCATTTTTGGGGGGGGCTGTTCTGTCAGGGTTTCAGCTTAGTTCCCCAGCTAAGGATCAAACAAGGAGCCCCAGCAGAGAAAGCACCAAGTTTTAACCACTGGATCATGAGGGAATTCCCTAATCATATTTTTAAAAACATGATTATTTCCACATAAATTTCTATCTGGAAATTATGTTCCAACATCCTTAAAAACCATGGTACCTGAAGAGTGACTTCAGTTCAGTCCAGTTGCCTAGTCGTGTCCGACTCTTTGTGATCCCATGGACTGCAGTACGCCAGGCTTCCCTGTCACTCACCAACTCCTGGAGTGTACCCAAACCCATGTCCATCCAGTCGGTGATGCCATCCCACCATCTCATCTTCTATTGTCCCCTTCTCCTCCTGCCCCCAATCCCTCCCACCATCAGAGTCTTTTCCAATGAGTCAACTCTTCGCATGAGGTGGCCAAAGTACTGGAGTTTCAGCTTTAGCACCTGTCCTTCCAATGAACACCCAGGACTGATCTCCTTTAGGAGGGACTGGTTGAATCTCCTTGGAGTCCAAGGGACTCTCAAGACTCTGCTCCGACACCACAGTTCAAAAGCATCAATTCTTCAACGCTCAGCTTTCTTCACAGTCCAACTTTCACCGTCATACATGACTACTGGAAAAACCATAGCCTTGACTAGATGGACCTTTGTTGGCAAAGTAATGTCTCTGCTTTTTAATATGTTATCTAGGTTGGTCATAACTTTCCTTCCAAGGAGTAAGCATCTTTTAATTTCATGGCTGCAATCTGCAGTGATTTTGGAGCCCAAAAGAACAAAGTCTGACACTGTTTCCCCATCTATTTCCCATAAAATGATGGGACCAGATGCCATGATCTTCGTTTTCTGAATGTTGAGCTTTAAGCCAACTTTTTCACTCTCTTCTTTCAACATTCATCAAGAGGCTTTTTAGTTCCTCTTCACTTTCTGCCATAAGGATGGTGTCGTCTGCATATCTGAGGTTAATGATATTTCTCCCGGCAATCTTGATTCCAGCTTGTGCTTCTTACAGCCTGTCTCT
>SJYX01015681.1:210674-232831 GCA_006410675.1 Oreotragus oreotragus
TATTGCTGAAGCCTGGCTTGGAGAATTTTGAGCATTACTTTACTAGCGTGTGAGATGAGTGCAATTGTGTGGTAGTTTGAGCATTCTTTGGCATTGCCTTTCTTTGGGATTGGAATGAAAACTGACCTTTTCCAGTCCTGTGGCCACTGCTGAGTTTTCCAAATTTGCTGGCATATTGAGTGCAGCACTTTCACAGCATCATCCTCCAGGATTTGAAATAGCTCACCTGGAATTCTATCACCTCCACTAGCTTTGTTTGTAGTGATGCTTTCTAAGGCCCACTTGACTTCACATTTCAGGATGTCTGGCTCTAGGTGAGTGATCACACCATTGAGCTTTAAGCCAACTTTTTCACTCTCCTCTTTCACTTTCATGAAGTTCTTCTTCACTTTCACCCTAAGGGTGGTGTCATCTGCATAGCTGAGGTTATTGATATTTCCCCTGGCAGTCTTGATCCCAGCTTGTGATTCATCCAGCCCAGCGTTTCTCATGATGTACTCTGCATATAAGTTAAATAAGCAGGGTGACAGTATACAGCCTTGACATACTCCTTTCCTGATGTGGAACCAGTTTTTGAGTGACTTAGTGAGTGCTAAAGATCTGATACAATGCAATTGTTAGTAGAACACCCCAGGGCACAAATGAATATCACTTTACATTTCCTTTTTTTTTTCTTATGAGATATAGGACAGATAATACTGTACTTTGCTTGATCTATAAAAAATTAGACAAATTGTCTTAGAGATATTTTAAAGTAACAGTAATACAGGATCAGAGGTAGTAAAGTGGAATAATCTATTAGGAACCAACCTCTAATAGTCCACCAATGTAGTTTCTTTTTAAAAGTGAGACATCTATGGTACGTGTTTATAGGTGTTAAGTGATTATTATATGTAGTATCAAATACTAAGTTTTCCTCCAAGTTCATCTGATAAGCACAAACATTTACAAGGGTTCTTTTTTTTTTTTTTTTAGACTTTTCTAAACTAAGGAGTACTTTGCATACAGTAATCTCAACAAATCATAGTACATATAACTTCAGTGAATTTTTATATATGTTTATACCCATATAACCACCTCCAGATCAAGATTTAAAATTAGATATAACTATAGATAGGTTCTGTATTTTAATCTGGGTGGTCATATAGGTATATATAAATATTTTATGTGTAGTGGTTATAGTCTTCCCTATGATAAGCAAGAAGTTTTAAATGTAGTCTCCAACTTTCAAGCAGTGTATCTTAGGCATTAGAAATGAAAGAAGATGACCTCAATTCATGTTACAGAAATAGAGAGAAATCAATATAATTGCATGATTCCTGGGTTTAAATCTTAGTGAAATGTTTTTGAGATGAAAACTACCTAATAATCTTGAACCCTAAACCCTGACATGGTCTGTTTGGGGCCACCTCCAACAGGTACCCAAGCTCAGATACACATGTACATGCATACCCTCCCCCAGAGTCCCCCTTCTTCCTGCTTGTCTCTCTTTTCCCCCATTTTTTTACATACATAGTGAAGGAAAAGCAATAATCTCACCTGACAAAGTGAAGAGGGTTCCCTTCCTTTAAATTTAAACTGCACACATAACACATGAACAATGCCTTTGATGCATATGAATTTATAGCATAAGTATAGGATAAACAGGTGAAATGTAGAGAAAGAAAACTGGACTCTGTATCACCTACATTCTATTTCCAGAAATGCCACTTTTAGTTGGAATGTCTTAAATATATCATTTGACTTCTCTAGTTCTGTTGTCTATAAAATCGGCAAAATGATGCCTACCTCACTGAGTTGTGTGATCTTTATGTGAAGTAAAGTATAAAAAGATTTTTTACAGATTGTAAAGCATTATAAATTTGACATTTATTTATATATAAATTAAGTCATCTGTTTCCCCAATCTTCAGTTTGCTTCTGCACTATATGTTACTAAAGATTATCTTTTGTGGGGAGAATAAGTGAAAGAGAGCTAGGAGAGAAAGTGATTTTAATTTAGCAATACATGATTTAACAAATAGTTTTCATAGATATTATTCCTAATATCTCATATAATCCTAATTCTCATATAATCCTAAAAGGAACCATATCATGAGTTCACATATGAAAAAACTGATATTGAGAAAGGTTAATCTTGCTAAAAGTAGAATAACAAATTGGTGACAGAACTGGCATTTATGTTCAGGCTGTTTAAGTCTTATGTTCAGGCTGTTTAAGTCTTTAGTATGCTTTTATCTACCCCTTTCAGCTGTTTACCCTTAAGTCTAACTTTAACCTGCTCTTGTTTGTCAGTAATTGTCTCTGGCCTGAGAGTGCTTTTATCATCTGAGTCTCAAACTGACCTCAAACCCTCTAACTGAAAAATTCCATTTTCTGCAATTTCAGTTCGGTCAGCCTTACTGAAACCACAGATGCCATCCTTTTCAAACTACTTAATTAGATATTTTATATTTCCATGTTACATGTGAATGAGGACACCCAAGTACTAAAAGGGATCAGTATCTTAAATATATTATGCTAGTGTTTGCTGAATTTTAAAATGTTCCCTTTTCCCCCCTATTTTAGTGTTCGGAAGAATCCTCAAACCAAGAAAATACAAATTACCTCTTCTATATTTAAAGTTACAGCATATGTAAGTGTTGAGGGGGAAATTTGCAGCCAATCAATTTAATTACTTGTTATTAAAAGAATTGTTGTAACTGGAGTTAGCAACTAGGAGAGACATGGTTAAGAGAACATATACGTGTATATACTTCCTTGGTGGCTAAAGCAGTAAAGAATAAGCCTGCAGTGCAGGAGACCTACGTTCAGTCACTGGATTGGGAAGATCTCCTAGAGAAGGGAATGGCTACCTACTCCAGTATTTTTGCCAGGAGAATTCCATGGGCAGAGGAGCTTCGTGGGCTACAGTCCATGGGGTCTTCCAAAGAGCTGGACATGACTGAATGACTTAACACTTTTACTTTTCTACTTCATACATGTATGCACAGAACATAGTTAACATAAACTTAATAGTTTTCTCTTAAATTAAAAGTTGATGAGCTATGCTTTATTTGGAGAATGGGATGAACTTTCCCCCCCAGCTTTTCTGTTATCCATGCCTAATAATAGTTGCTTCTTATTTTAGAGCTAAATCTGTAGCTCAGATGAGGTAGAACACAGTTCCTTAAACTTGTCAAACGGTAATTTATAGGACAAATAAGTAAGAATGACATAAATGTTTTTATATCACAGAATCTGATACTTGAATTTTAGCATTGCACAAAATATTATTATACATATGAAGCAGTTTGTAACTATTCAATCACTGAATAATTATTTTTAAAATTCCTACTGTGTATCAGCTACTGTGCTGGGCTAGGGTCCAGGGTTAAACAAAAGAAACATAGTTCCAGCCCAAATAGTATGTATAGACTGTGTTCTAACAAAAGCAAAGAGAGAAGAAAAATGCAAAACGTTTTTTTTTTTTAGCACTTTTTAAAAAGAATTTTCTCTGGATTATAAATTCCTTAAGGTCAAGAAGTATGCATGTGTGTCTAGTATATATGTATTGTTGGCATAGTAGACTGTGCTGTCTAACTTATTGTCAAAGATTTTATATGTGTTTCATGATATTTTAATAGAAAATACATAGTAGCTAAATGTGTTGATTATTATTTAAATGTAGATGTATATTAAATAAGTTTGTCTTTTTCAGGATTCTGTTGGTGTGTGCTACCCTTCAACAAAGATTCATGAACAGACATTTTCTTACTTTATTGTGGATCCTATCAAGCGTCATGTTCATGTTTTATACCACTGTTATGGCGTGGGGGACGTGTCTTAATATTTTTTCAGGTTATTGCATGTGTGTCTATTATATATGTATTGTTGGCATAGTAGACTGTGCTGTCTAACTTATTGTCAAAGATTTTATATGTGTTTCATGATATTTTAATAGAAAATACATAGTAGCTAAATGTGTTGATTATTATTTAAATGTAGATGTATATTAAATAAGTTTGTCTTTTTCAGGATTCTGTTGGTGTGTGCTACCCTTCAACAAAGATTCATGAACAGACATTTTCTTACTTTATTGTGGATCCTATCAAGCGTCATGTTCATGTTTTATACCACTGTTATGGCGTGGGGGACGTGTCTTAATATTTTTTCAGGTTATCTATACTTACTGTTTTTTCTTTACCAATGTTTTATTTTAACACTGATTTGCAGATAAACATTTACTCTGCAAGTTAATTCCAGTAAAATGTAAATAACCTGTGTAGAGCAGAAGAAAACAAATACCAAGATGCTTTTCTTGAAATTTTTGTAGAATACCAATACAGGAACCAAATTTTATCTCTAACGTAATCTACACCAATACAGTTATGGAATTTTTACAGAAAGTCATAAAGAACTAAAAATCTTGTTCATATTTGTTACATTAAGTTTCAAGTGAATCTTCAATATTCCATGCATCTTATTTTAGAAGCCAATTAATTCTGGATTAAAATTGTGAGAGAAAACATGTCTAACCATGAATCATTAATGTGAATCGTTAGCTTTTAAAATTTAAGTTGCATTTAATTATGTTTCTTCATTGCATGAAGATTTGTTTCTGGAACCGTGAAAAGCATAACAATTCCTTTGTTTCATTTGTCCCACTTAAAATTCTCAATAAAAAAAAATAATATTCTGAGCATAATTGAAAACTCTTTTATTATGTAATAAAATTGGAGCTGCCCCACCACTAATTCAAGAGCTGTATAAACAAAGAGAATTGCCCTCATGGTATTATTAAGTTGGCAGATGAGTAAAGTACAGGGTGTCTTAGTACTGTCCCCTCATTGAAACTGAAAGTCACTCAGTCATGCCCAACTCTTTGTGACCCCATGAACTATGTAAAGTCCATGGCATTCTCTAGGCCAGAATACAGGAATGGATACCCTTTCCCTTCTCTAGGGGATCTTCCCAACTCGGATTGAACCTAGGTCTCCCACATTGTAGGCAGATTCTTTACCAACTGAGCCACCAGGGAAGCCCAAGAATAATGGAGTGGGTAGCCTATCCCTTCTCCAGCAGATCTTCCCAACCCAGGAATCGAACCAGGGTGTCCTGCATTGCAGGCTGATTCTTTACCAACTGAGCTATTAGGGAAGCCCCGCATTACCTTCATACAATGAATATATAACTTTGATCTTTTTAAAGATTGACATGTACCCCAAAGATGATGATGGAGAGCCTGCAAGAAATGCTGAAACCCTGAGGAAGAGCTGTTTGGAATATGCGTTTCTGAGTTGCAGGGATCAGGATAATAGTCTTGGATTTGAACCTGTGGTTGTACCTGGAAGGCAGCTGGCAATTTAGGTATATAGTTCAGGAAAGAGAGTCAGTTTTACTTCTAATACTTAGCACAGTGCTTTGGTATGTTAAATGTTTATTGAAAGAGTATTTTCCAATGGTCTTAATATCCATGCTACTACTAAGTCACTTCAGTTGTGTCCGGCTCTATGTGACCCCATGGACAGCAGCCCACCAGGTTCCCCCCGTCCCTGGGATTCTCCAGGCAAGAACATTGGAGTGGGTTGCCATTTCCTTCTCCAATGCGTGAAAGTGAAAAGTGAAAGAGAAGTCGCTCAGTTGTGTCTGACTCTTAGCGACTCCATGGACTGCAACCCACCAGGCTCCTCCGTCCATGGGATTTTCCAGGCAGGAGTACTGGAGTGGGGTGCCATTGCCTTCTCCACAGACTTTTTTTTTTTTAATCATAAAAACATAAAATCAAGAACTAAAATGTCCATTTGCCACTGACTTTGCTGCCTATCACACAGACCCCTACGACCCAGGGACCCTCTCTTAATAATTCTGAGTACCAATTCTGTACAAGGCACTGTGCTCTTTACTTTGGGGAAACATACACTTGCTGTAAACCTAGTAGAGAACATAATCTGTAAGACTGTGTCTGTGCACAGTGATTGTACATGAATTCAGAGATGGAAGTGATTCCTGTGAAGACCTAGGAAGGGTCTCCTCTGGCTTCTATAGAGGAACTAGTGGGCTGTCAGCAATTAGGAGAAACAGTGCAGTGAGTGTAGAAGCGTGATGTGGTGGGGTGCTCTAAGCCCGGCCCTGGGGTGGACATTCAGAGGCGAAAGATAGGAATGCGCTGTTGAGAAAAGATTACGAAATTCTCTGTATTGAGAGGTGTAATAGCCCAGCAATAAAGAATTTGGGCTGGCAGTCAGATTGCCTGAATTCTTAATTCTGCCATTACCTGCTGTGTGACTTTGAGCTAGTTACAATCTTTCTGTGCCTTAGTTGCCTTATCTGTGAAATGGGGAAAATAGTAGGACTCCTTCATTGGTTACTGTGGAAATTATATAAATTAATATATATTGGGCTTAGAATGGTACCAAGAACATAGTTGAAGTGTTCATGCATTTTGGCTCTTTTCATTCCCCATGGAGGAAATAAAAAAACTAGGAGCTAAATTGTCTGCATAATGTAAAGTACTATCTTCCTTAAGGTCAGAATTGCTTTTCTACAGATTATACCATTACTAATTTGATTGGACATCTGTAAGAGATGGGAACTGGTTTCCACGCCCCCCTCCCCCCGGGCCACTAGAGAATGAAGGGGACTTAAAATTGTACTCCAGGTATTTCTTTGGCAGCATTTTGCATACTTAGAATTATTTTCCCAATTATTTGTAATAATTCATTTAATATCTGTCTTGAAAACAGGAACTGTGTCTATTTGGTTCACCCCCAATGTGTAGCACACTGCCTGGCACTTAGTCGACACTCAACATCGGTTTCCTGATTGAGTCCACTTGCTGGAGAGAAGCTGGCTCTTGAAGTGTGACTGCAGGTGTGGGATGAGGGGGGGTAGCGTGAGCGAGTAAGGACCAGGAGTATCAATAATGCAGTATTTCCTCTTGCTGTTCCTAAGCCTTTTGTAAGATTTTGCAAACTACTATAATTTGGATTTAGCTGTACTGTGTGGGATTAGATATGCAGCCTGGGAACATGCCTGGGACAAAATTGTCCCTGGAGAACAGTAACAGCCTGTGAAAGCCAGCTTTGAAAGAGTCAACTGTGATCAGCTGAGGGTGGAGGATTTTTCTGGGGTGAAAAAAACCAACCATAGTGACAAGCAACAACAGAATGGTTTTCCAGAATTTGAGAGCATTCTTCAGAAATTCTCAAAGTGACTTAGAGAAGGCTCACAGAATTATAATTTGGACGTTCAGAAAAGGGCCCTAGCCTGAATAACAGAGAACTTGGGACTCTTAAGACCCATGAGCAAGCAAATAAATACAGAGACGTCGAAACACAAGGTGATTTGAGGAGGACGTAAGGACACCTGGACTAACTGGGACTGAGGAGTTCTGTCCAGGAGTTCTGGGTAATAACACAGGGAAGACAAGTGAATGGGGTCCTGGTCACTGAAGGCTATTGGTACAAAGCTAAGAAATTCAAATCTTTTAAGTAGATGATATATAGAAGTCATGAAAGACCTTTGAGCAGGGTAGTAGGATTATGAAAGCGGTACTCTGGAAAGATTAGTCCATCAGTTATAAATTGGCATGAAGGAAGTTCGAGGTCCAAAGGTTAAACAGAAGATTATAATAATTGTTGAAACACAAAATTGAGTGATCTGAGTTAATAACAATAGAGACCTTTCTGGGTATCATGAAGTACATGACAATAGAGTGCTCATTAGGAAAAAATTAACCATGGCCCCCCAAACTTAGCTACTGAGTGAATTATGAAGTGTTGGGTACTTGAAGCACTAAGAACTGGGAAGTGGGAACTGTGTCAGGAAGCTATGGTCGGAGAGGGGAAATCGCTCATTCTGCCTGCCCCAGCCCATGCTCAACCAACTTTGGTCCTTACAACTTTAAAAACCTAGGTCTGAACTTTCTGAAAACTGACTGAAGGCTTTCCAGTCATCCAGTTAATCAGCAAATGTTTGTTAAAAACTAATATCCTTCATTCTTCCAAAAATATTTATTGACTGCTTACTATGTGCTGGGTGGGCCCTTCTAGGTACTACAGATACAGTGATAAGCAAAAAAGACAAAAATGCCTATACTGGGGAATTTACATTCTAGAACCCATAACATTTGTGAGGAGCAGTGAGAGAAATGCCCAGTTTCTCTCAAGAAACTTAAAGTTTTGCTGGAGAAATGACACACTCATAATTTTTATTATTTTCAATCTGTATGAAATGGTAATTATTATTTTAATTGTTCTGACTTTTTCATGAGGTGGAACATTGAGTTTTGTATATTTCCTTGATAATATATATTCATTCTGGTGGGCAACTCCACGTTGGCATCTGCTCTCTACTTCTCTAGTTTAAAAAAAGAGAGAATAGATGAAAGAATTAAAGACAGAGAAGTATGTGTCTTTTACAGTAAAAGCTACATTAATTAGCACTAAAAAGGTGCATTTAGAGCCACATTTAGCAGTGTCCAACTGGCAAACTAGTAGCTGGTATACCCGCTATCCTCTAATGTAAGTCTCCAAGTCAGGAGACTTGGCACACGTCTTACAGTGGATTGGGATAGGCAGGCTGAACTGGATTCAGTAAGGTTGAAACTTGTGTGTTTAGTCGCTCAGTCATGTCTGACTCTTTGTGACCCCGTGTATTGTAACCACCAGGCTCCTCTGTCCATGGGATTTTTCTGGGCAAGAATACTGGAGTGGGTTGCTATGCCCTCCTCCAGGGCATCTTCCCAATCCAGGGACTGAACCCAGGTCTCCTGCACTGCAGGCAGATTCCTTGCCATCTGAGCCACGAGGGAAGACCAAGGTGGTCTTGATCTTATCAATGATAAGGAAACATCATTTCTGTTAATTTTTTATTTTTTTAGAAAGAAAAAACTAAGTTACTGGGCTTTAACAAATAGAATCTATAAATTATTTTTCTTATCTTTTTTGTTACTAGAAATATGTATGAAAGAAGTAGTAAAATAGAAACCACCTATGACAATATAAATTAACTTTCATTCAACCAAATTTTTTCTCAGGTGTTACCTTTTATCCTCTTAACACATTGTAAAATAAAATGCTTATTTTGCTTAAAACTACTTACTTCCTCCATATAAAGCAGCTGCTTCCTACATTTAAAATATAAAACTTATCACTGAAGTTCTGAGGGAGTCTAGAGAGATCAGAGTCAAGGATGATTCATAATGAAAGGANAGGAAGCTATGGTCGGAGAGGGGAAATCGCTCATTCTGCCTGCCCCAGCCCATGCTCAACCAACTTTGGTCCTTACAACTTTAAAAACCTAGGTCTGAACTTTCTGAAAACTGACTGAAGGCTTTCCAGTCATCCAGTTAATCAGCAAATGTTTGTTAAAAACTAATATCCTTCATTCTTCCAAAAATATTTATTGACTGCTTACTATGTGCTGGGTGGGCCCTTCTAGGTACTACAGATACAGTGATAAGCAAAAAAGACAAAAATGCCTATACTGGGGAATTTACATTCTAGAACCCATAACATTTGTGAGGAGCAGTGAGAGAAATGCCCAGTTTCTCTCAAGAAACTTAAAGTTTTGCTGGAGAAATGACACACTCATAATTTTTATTATTTTCAATCTGTATGAAATGGTAATTATTATTTTAATTGTTCTGACTTTTTCATGAGGTGGAACATTGAGTTTTGTATATTTCCTTGATAATATATATTCATTCTGGTGGGCAACTCCACGTTGGCATCTGCTCTCTACTTCTCTAGTTTAAAAAAAGAGAGAATAGATGAAAGAATTAAAGACAGAGAAGTATGTGTCTTTTACAGTAAAAGCTACATTAATTAGCACTAAAAAGGTGCATTTAGAGCCACATTTAGCAGTGTCCAACTGGCAAACTAGTAGCTGGTATACCCGCTATCCTCTAATGTAAGTCTCCAAGTCAGGAGACTTGGCACACGTCTTACAGTGGATTGGGATAGGCAGGCTGAACTGGATTCAGTAAGGTTGAAACTTGTGTGTTTAGTCGCTTAGTCATGTCTGACTCTTTGTGACCCCATGTATTGTAACCACCAGGCTCCTCTGTCCATGGGATTTTTCTGGGCAAGAATACTGGAGTGGGTTGCTATGCCCTCCTCCAGGGCATCTTCCCAATCCAGGGACTGAACCCAGGTCTCCTGCACTGCAGGCAGATTCCTTGCCATCTGAGCCACAAGGGAAGACCAAGGTGGTCTTGATCTTATCAATGATAAGGAAACATCATTTCTGTTAATTTTTTATTTTTTTAGAAAGAAAAAACTAAGTTACTGGGCTTTAACAAATAGAATCTATAAATTATTTTTCTTATCTTTTTTGTTACTAGAAATATGTATGAAAGAAGTAGTAAAATAGAAACCACCACCTATGACAATATAAATTAACTTTCATTCAACCAAATTTTTTCTCAGGTGTTACCTTTTATCCTCTTAACACGTTGTAAAATAAAATGCTTATTTTGCTTAAAACTACTTACTTCCTCCATATAAAGCAGCTGCTTCCTACATTTAAAATATAAAACTTATCACTGAAGTTCTGAGGGAGTCTAGAGAGATCAGAGTCAAGGATGATTCATAATGAAAGGAGTCCTTGAGAAGGAAATAAGAGAGAGATTTTAAAAGAAAGGACAGTTATGGATTAGCTTGAGGGGGGAAGATTTCTAGGCAGAGAAAATGTTTCAGGCTATGGTACAGAGGTAGAAAAAACATGTAGGATTATGAACTTCCTTGAATAGAGCAGTTGGGCTATAACAAAAGCTGAGCACCGGAGAATTGATGCTTTTGAACTGTAGTGTTGGAGTAGACTCTTGAGAGTCCTTTGGACTGCAAGGAGATCCCACCAGTCCATCCTAAAGGAAATCAGTCCTGAATATTCATTGGAAGGACTGATGCTGAAGCTAAAGTTCCAATACTTTGGCCACTTGATGAGAAATGGCTGGATGGCAGTACTGACTTGATGGACATGAGTTTGAGTAAGCTCTTGGAGTTGGTGATGGATAGGGAAGCTTGGCATGCTGCAGTCCATGGGGTCGCAAAGAGCTGGATACGACTCAGCACCTGAACCGAACTGAACTGAATAGAGCAGTAGATACGCTTAGCGAAGTCAATCATTCATCTAATGTCCACTGAGTGCCAGGCACAATGCTAACCCTGGGAGCACAGTGGTAAACAAAACCCAAAAATCATTGCTTCCAAAACACTACAAGCTAGTGACAAAAAAAATACTATAAAATACATAAAGTAATTATAAATTATGATTTTTCTAGGAAATAAATCAATGATAGTTAGTCCAAGAGTGTTCTCAGGAAAAATACAGCATATGTGAAGGCCTTGGGAGGGACATGAGTTTAGTGTGTCTAGGAATTGACAGAAGTCATTGTGAACAGAGCATAACAGACAAAAGTGACATGAGTTGAAACTGAGAAATAGAAAGATCACTCATGTCTCACCAATAAAATGAGTTTGGAATTTAATGGTAGTGCAGTGGGAAACTGCTATTAGGTTTGAAGCAAGGGAGTGATGTACATTTTCAAAAGATCAAAAGGTCACCATGGCTATTAAGTTGTAAATGGTTTTGAGAAGACATGGGGAAACTATTACCATAGTCCAATGTGAAATGAAGACAGTTTGGGCTAGGGTGGTTTTGTTGAAGACAGAATGTTACTGACTGAATTGTGTGTCCTCCCCAAAGCTCCTATGTTGATGTCCTCATACTCAGTACCTCAGAATATGACTGTATATGGAGATAAGGCATTTAAAGAGGTAGTTAAGGTAAAATGGGTTATTACCATAGTCCAATGTGAAATGAAGACAGTTTAGGCTAGGGTGGTTTTGTTGAAGACAGAATGTTACTGACTGAATTGTGTGTCCTCCCCAAAGCTCCTATGTTGATGTCCTCATACTCAGTACCTCAGAATATGACTGTATATGGAGATAAGGCATTTAAAGAGGTAGTTAAGGTAAAATGGGGAAAAGAGTATGAAAAGGCTCTCTACTGTCACCCTGCTTATTTAACTTATATGCAGAGTAAATCATGTGAAATACCGAGCTAGATGAATCACAAGCTGGAATCGAGGTTACCAGGAGAAGTATCAACAACCTCAGATATGCAGATGATATCACTCTTAATGGCAGAAAGTGAAGAGGAACTAAAGAGCCTCTTGATGAGGGTGAAAGCAGAGAGTGAAAAAGCTGACTTGAAACTCAACATTCAAAGAACTAAGATCATGGCATCTGGTCCCATCACTTCACGGCAAATAGAAGAGAAAAAGTGGAAGCAGTGACAGACTTTATTCTCTTAGGCTCCAAAATCCCTGCAGATGATGACTGCAGCCGTAAAATTAAAAGATGCTTGCTCCTTGGAAGAAAAGCTATGAAGACAGCATATTAAAAAGCAGAGACATCACTTTGCCAAAAAAGTGATGGTTTGTCGTAGTCAAAGCTATGGTTTTTCCAGTAGTCACATACACATGTGAGAGTAGGAGCATAAATAAGGCTGAGTGCTGAAAAACTGATGCTTTCAAATTGTGGTACTGAAGAAGACTCTTTGCGAGTCCCTTAAACTGTGAGGAGATCCAACCAGTCCATTCTAAAGGAGATCAGTCCTGAATATTCATGGGAAGGACTGATGCTGAAGGTGAAGCTCCAATACTTTGGCCACCTGATGTGAAGAGCTGA
This sequence comes from Oreotragus oreotragus, assembly GCA_006410675.1. Lineage (NCBI taxonomy): Eukaryota > Metazoa > Chordata > Mammalia > Artiodactyla > Bovidae > Oreotragus > Oreotragus oreotragus. The sequence continues at coordinate 223,351 of SJYX01015681.1, forward strand.
CTCATTAGAAAAGACCCTGATGCAGGGAAAGATTGAAGGCAGGAGGAGAAGGAGACGACAAAGGATGACATGATTGGATGGCATCTCCGACTCAATGGACATCAGTTTGAGTAGGCTCCAGGAGTTGGTGAGGGGCAGGGAAGCCTGGCATGCTGCAGTCCATGGGGTCACAAAGAGTCAGACACGACTAAGCGACTGAACTGAACTGGATGCAAAGGAGATACACCCAGTCCATCCTAAAGGAAATCAACCCTGAATATTCATTGGAAGGACTGATGCTGAAGCTGAAACTCCAATACTTTGGCCACCTGATACAAAGAGCTGACTCACTGGAAAAGACCCTGATGCTGGGAAAGACTGAAGGCAGGAGGAGAAGGGGATGACAGAGGATGAGATGGTTAGATAGCAACACTGACTCAATGGACCTGAATTTGAGACAACTCTAAGAGACAGCCAAGCATGGGGTTGCAAAGAGTGGGACATGACTTAGTGACACTGAACAACAAAAAGTAAAATGGGGTCACATTGATGGGCCCTAATCCTATATGAGTAGCATCCTTATAAGAAGAGGAGATTAGGACACAGACACCAGGTGAAGACTCTGTGAAAACTCTGGAAGAGGACAGCCAAGGAGAGAAACCTGAGAAGAAACCAACCCTGATCACACCTTGATGTTGGACTTCTAGTCTTCAGAACTGTGGGAAAGTAAATTGCTGTTGTTTAAACCATACAGTCTGGGATACTTTGTTATGGCAGCCCTAGCAAACTAATACATGGAGGGAAGTGGATATATTCCAGATGTTTTTCTGGACTCAGAACCAAACCAACATTACTTTTTGATGGACTGAACTGGGGGTTGGGAAGTGGGAACTGGAAAAGTCGAGGCTGACTCTCAAGTTCCCAGTTTTCGAAATTTTAGAAAAAGTCTATTTAAAAGAGTCTATTTACAAGAAGCAATCTTGTGAAATAAAAGGGCAACAGTTAATTGAAGCCCTTGAAATCTGGGGAGAAAAATGGAAATGGGTAATGTCTGAAGAAGTTTTTATTTTGCAAATGCAAGTCGTTGACTGTATCATATTTGTTAGTTTATGTACACACGAGGAATCTACTACAGTTTTGAATAGAAGATCAAGGGTGAAAATGGTACTTGAGGGAAATGGATTTTGAACTATAGAAAACTGATTGAAGTGGGAAAGGCCAAATGGAGCCTAGGAGACCAGTTAGGAGTGGGCTGTAAGAACTGAGATGTGAACTGAGAAATGTCTGATAGGTCAGGGAAAATCAAAGGGACTGAATACACTTCAGTAAACATTTGGTGCATTCAGTGAATACACATTTGCATACAGTGGTCCATATACAGTGGACCCTCGAACAACACAGATTTCAACAGTTCACACCCATCTACCGTTCACTAAACACACACCATGGTACCATATGATCTGAGTGGGTTGAATCCTCAGAAGTAAAATCAAGCGACAAGTGTAATTTTATCTGCAGATTTTTGGACTGTGGGGAGGGTTGGAGCCCCAGCCCATACACTGTACAAGAGTCAGCTATAGACATTAAATAGCTGGAGGCCAGAAGGGAGATGTAACTAAACCTCCTGCTATTGTTTTAAATAGGCAGCAAGCCCACCTAAGGTAATTCGCTTCAAACCTTTTGGGGTCAGGATCCATGCCTTCCATATTGCTTTATATAAAACTTAATAAATGTTGTAGATAAGTAATCTATTCTATTTTGCCTTGTTAAAAAAGGTATGGGCAAGTCATTTATACACTGCTATCCAATAAATGTTCTGGCATAAGGGGAGTGTTGTATATCTCTTCTTAATACTGGAGCTGCTAACCACACGCATAGTTACTGAGCACTTAAAACGTGGCTAGTGTGCCTAAAGGAACTGAATATTCTATTTAATATGCAATTCAGTTCAGTCACTCAGTCGTATCCGACTCTTTGCGACCCCATGAGTTGCAACACGCCAGGCCTCCCTGTCCATCACCAACTCCCAGAGTTCACTCAGACTCACGGCCATCGAGTCAGTGATGCCATCCAGCCATCTCATCCTCGGTCGTCCCCTTCTCCTCCTGCCCCCAATCCCTCCCAGCATCAGAGTCTTTTCCAATGAGTCAACTCTTTGCATGAGGTGGCCAAAGTACTGGAGTTTCAGCTTTAGCATCATTCCTTCCAAAGAAATCCCAGGGCTGATCTCCTTCAGAATAGATTGGTTGGATCTCCTTGCAGTCCAAGGAACTCTCAAGAGTCTTCTCCAACACCACAGTTCAAAAGCATCAATTCCTCGGGGCTCAACCTTCTACATAGTCCAACTCTCACATCCATACATGACCACAAAAAAAACCATAGCCTTGACTAGATGGACCTTAGTCGACAAAGTCATGTCTCTGCTTTTGAATATGCTATCTAGGTTGGTCATAACTTTCCTTCCAAAGAGTAAGCATCTTTTAATTTCATGGCTGCAATCACCATCTGCAGTGATTTTGGAGCCCCCAAAAATAAAGTCTGACACTGTTTCCACTGTTTCCCCATCTATTTCCCATGAAGTGATGGGACCGGATGCCATGATCTTCGTTTTCTGAATGTTGAGCTTTAAGCCAACTTTTTCACTCTCCTCTTTCACTTTCATCAAGAGGCTTTTTAGTTCCTCTTCACTTTCTGCCATAAGGGTGGTGTCATCTGCATATCTGAGGTTATTGATATTTCTCCCAGCAATCTTGATTCCAGCTTGTGCTTCTTCCAGCCCAGCGTTTCTCATGATGTACTCTGCATATAAGTTAAATAAGCAGGGTGACAATATACAGCCTTGACGTACTCCTTTTCCTATTTGGAACCAGTCTGTTGTTCCATGTCCAGTTCTAACTGTTGCTTCCTGACCTGCATACAGATTTCTCAAGAGGCAGGTTAGGTGGTCTGGTATTCCCATCTCTTTCAGAATTTTCCACAGTTTATTGTGATCCACACAGTCAAAGGCTTTGGCATAGTCAATAAAGCAGAAATAGATGTTTTTCTGGAACTCTCTTGCTTTTTCCATGATCCAGCGGATGTTGGCAATTTGATCTCTGGTTCCTCTGCCTTTTCTAAAACCAGCTTGAACATCAGGGAGTTCACGGTTCACATATTGCTGAAGCCTGGCTTGGAGAATTTTGAGCATTACTTTACTAGCGTGTGAGATGAGTGCAATTGTGCGGTAGTTTGAGCATTCTTTGGCATTGCCTTTCTTTGGAATTGGAATGAAAACTGACCTTTTCCAGTCCTGTGGCCACTGCTGAGTTTTCCAAATTTGCTGGCATATTGAGTGCAGCACTTTCACAGCATCATCTTTCAGGATTTGAAACAGCTCAACTGGAATTCCATCACCTCCACTAGCTTTGTTCTTAGTGATGCTTTCTAAGGCCCACTTGACTTCACATTCCAAGATGTCTGGCTCTAGATTAGTGATCACATCCTCATGATTATCTGGGTCGTGAAGATCTTTTCTGTACAGTTCTTCTGTGTATTCTTGCCACCTCTTCTTAATATCTTCTGCTTCTGTTAGGTCCATACCATTTCTATCCTTTATCGAGCCCATCTTTGCATGAAATGTTCCCTTGGTATCTCCAATTCTCTTGAAGAGATCTCTAGTCTTTCCCATTCTGTTGTTTTCCTCTATCTCTTTGCATTGATTGCTGAAGAAGGCTTTCTTATCTCTTCTTGCTATTCTTTGGAACTCTGCATTCAGATGCTTATATCTTTTCTTTTCTCCTTTGCTTTTCGCCTCTCTTCTTTTCAGTGCTATTTGTAAGGCTTCTCCAGACAGCCATTTTGCTTTTTTGCATTTCTTTTCCATGGGGATGGTCTTGATCCCTGTCTCCTGTACAATGTCACGAACCTCATTCCATAGTTCATCAGGAACTCTGTCTATCAGATCTAGGCCCTTAAATCTATTTCTCACTTCCACTGTATAATCATAAGGGATTTGATTTAGGTCATACCTGAATGGTCTAGCGGTTTTCCCTACTTTCTTCAATTTAAGTCTGAATTTGGAAATAAGGAGTTCATGATCTGAGCCACAGTCAGCTCCTGGTCTTGTTTTTGTTGACTGTATAGAGCTTCTCCATCTTTGGCTGCAAAGAATATAATCAATCTGATTTCGGTGTTGACCATCTGGTGATGTCCATGTGTAGAGTCTTCTCTTGTGTTGCTGGAAGAGGGTGTTTGCTATGACCAGTGCATTTTCTTGGCAAAACTCTATTAGTCTTTGCCCTGCTTCATTCCGCATTCCAAGGCCAAATTTGCCTGTTACTCCAGGTGTTTCTTGACTTCCTACTTTAGCATTCCAGTCCCCTATAATGAAAAGGACATCTTTTTTGGGTGTTAGTTCTACAAGGTCTTGTAGGTCTTCATAAAACCGTTCAACTTCAGCTTCTTCAGCATTACTGGTTGGGGCATAGACTTGGATAACTGTGATATTGAATGGTTTGCCTTGGAAACGAACAGAGATCATTCTGTTGTTTTTGAGATTGCATCCAAGTACTGCATTTTGGACTCTTTTGTTGACCATGATGGCTACTCCATTTCTTCTGAGGGATTCCTGCCCACAGTAGTAGATATAATGGTCATCTGAGTTAAATTCACCCATTCCAGTCCATTTTAGTTCGCTGATTCCTAGAATGTCAACGTTCACTCTTGCCATCTCTTGTTTGACCACTTCCAATTTGCCTTGATTCATGGACCTGACATTCCAGGTTCCTATGCAATATTGCTCTTTACAGCATTGGACCTTGCTTCTATCACCAGTCACATCCACAGCTGGTTTTTGCTTTGGCTCCATCCTTTCATTCTTTCTGGAGTTATTTCTCCACTGATCTCCAGTAGCGTGTTGGGCACCTACTGACCTGGGGAGTTCCTCTTTCAGTATCCTATAATTTTGCTTTTCATACTGTTCATGGGGTTCTCAAGACAAGAATACTGAAGTGGTTTGCCATTCCCTTCTGCAGTGGACCACATTCTTTCAGACCTCTCCACCATGACCCGCCCGTCTTGGGTTGCTCCGCGGGCATGGTTTAGTTTCATTGAGTTAGACAAGGTCCTAGTGTGATTAGATTGACTAGTTTTCTGTGAGTATGTTTTCAGTGTGTCTGCCCTCTGATGCCCTCTTGCAACGCCTACCGTCTTACTTGGGTGTCTCTTACCTTGGGCATGGGGTATTTCTTCACGGCTGCTCCAACAAAGCGCAGTCTCTGCTCCTTACCTTGGACAAAGGGTATCCCCTCACCACCATCCTTCCTGACCTTCAATGTGGGATAGCTCCTCTAGGCCCTCCTGCGCCCACACAGCCACCGCAATAGTGGCTACCATATTGGACAGTGCAGAATAACTTCTCAAGACCTTAAGTTCTTCTTGTGTAAAAGGTGGGAGCTGAGCTAAGTGATCTCCTTTGCCTTTTAGTTCTAAAATGCTGTCATTCTAATTCAGCATAAAAAATTCATGTTCACATAAGAGTTCAAATTTTGCCTTCCTAAAACTGTATTTCCAAATAATAAATTATATACTTTTACATATAGAAAGTATGTAAATAATGACCTTCACCAATTTAAGTCAAATGTGTATAAATGATATTTTGGACACTATATAGCATATATTGTGACTTAATTGCTGGAGAAAATAAGGTATACTTGGAGAAGAGTCAGAGGACTGCAAGAGGAGAATTAAAGAGTTGAGAAACAAGACAGTGAATAAAGGTTGAGAAACTGGGATCATTTAGGAAAAAAAGACTGATGGGAGACAACATATTCAAGTATTTATGAAGGGTTATTAGAGGTGGTATCCAGATATTCTCCATTATTGTTGTTGTTGTTCAGTGGATAAGTCATGTCCAACTCTCTGCAACCCCATGAATTGCAGTGCACTAGGCTTCCCTATCCTTTACTACCTCCTAGAGTTTACTCAAACTCAAATTAATTTAAAGAGGAAATAAGTTATATTGATGTACTTTCAGAGTTTGGTATATTAAATCCTGAAAAGAAACCCAGATTTTAATTTAACGGTTTTAAACCATTTTTGTGCCACGTGTCATGTTGAAGATATGCACATTTCAAAATAATAATCACAGGACATTAACACTACAAACAAATTGGAATCACTGCTTAATAGCTCTTTTTTAAATTTACTTTTTAATTGGAGGAAAACTGCTTTACAATGTTGTGTTGGTTTCTAGATCTTTTAAAATAGAATTAGTTGTCAACTTTTAGGTAATATTTAAGACATCACTCTTTGAGATCCTTTACAACATGAATATGTTACCAAATATACACTTTTCAATTATCAAATACATATTGTATACTAGATGTAGGTATTTCTAGAATCAATGATGACATGAAAGGGATACTTATCTATAGAACAGTGAAGCATAATGTTTACAAAGCATGATGTGTAATATTATTGATAAATCCAGATTGCTATCTCCAGGGTTTCTGATTCAGTAGGTCTGGGTTATGGTCTGAACATTTACATTTCTAACAAGTTTTTAGCAATGCTAATGCTGCTGGTTTGGGGACCACACCTTGAGAACAATTGATAGAGAATATAATAAATTTAATATTTTTAGAAGAAACCGTTCCATTTTTACTATAATTTAGAAAAGTATAGTAAAGGCTGAGACTAGTAACCTTTCCTTTCAAGCCTGGATATGGAAAGCACAAGCCTGAACTTGACAACCTGTATTGTGTAAAGCACTAGAGAGGCTCTTTGGGGACTCGATTATATGTTCCACTTAAGTTCTACCCTAAGTCTGAAGGGCTTCATACTCTAAAGTTCTTCACATCCCACTCTCAGAATAAATTTTAATTTCTCCCATATGGATAACCAGCCAGATTTTAGGAGAGAAAGACATTTGATTTTAAATGATTTTTTTTTTTTACTGTGTTATATATGACATTACATTGAAAAAAGAAGCTTATTAACCAAAATGCATTAGAGTGCTAAAACTATATATTATATATATATGTATTTGAAAGTGATCCTTCTGTAATAGGCTTGACATGTCCTCCAACAGAGAAGAACAAGATTGAACAGCTTACTCATGCCCTCAACCTTTTCTGGAAGGTTGATGTATTGTTTACTAGTGTATTGGTATATTGTTTATTAGTTTAGGCAACTAGCTCATCCAAGTAGCAACCTGAGTAGTGGTGGTTTATGGTGATTTAGTCTCTAAATTGTGTCCGATTCTGTGTGATCCCATGAACTGTAGCCTGCCAGGCAATCTGTCCATGGGATTCTCCAGGCAAGAATACTGGAGTGGGTTGCCATTTCCTTCACCAGGGGATCTTCCTGACCTAGGGATCGAACCCAGGTCTCCTGCATTGCAGGCAGATTCTTTACCTGAGGAGAGTTACTTATAAAAATTTTTTCTGCTCTCAGGGAAAGTNAGCATGAACTGTAGCCTGCCAGGCAATCTGTCCATGGGATTCTCCAGGCAAGAATACTGGAGTGGGTTGCCATTTCCTTCACCAGGGGATCTTCCTGACCTAGGGATCGAACCCAGGTCTCCTGCATTGCAGGCAGATTCTTTACCTGAGGAGAGTTACTTATAAAAATTTTTTCTGCTCTCAGGGAAAGTGTCCACATAACTGTCAGAAAAGCCCATTGAAGTCAGTCAAAAGTTGACATTATAACTTTTTACAAAGAAGTACTGTTTACATACTCTAGCTTATGTCTTTTCTAATCCAGCTCCCTACTCCAGTTCATACTGTGTAACTGAACAGGGTTGAACATGGTTTGGGTTTTTAAAATAATTATTTACATACAGAGTCCCTCTTTAAAGCACTTTAAACAATTCACAGTTGTTTTTTGCTATTATAGAAGAATCTCCTTCAAACCATAGACTATTTTATAATTATTGATTAGTGTCTAATATGGAACATGCATAACAATCAGTAAAGACTGTGGTGATAAACATTTATATTTCAGGATTTAGAACATGAATTAGAATCAAAGAATAATTTCAGGACTATTTAACTCACAAATGCACACAAAATATCTTCTAAATTAGTAGAATGGAGAACTCTGAAATGATGTCTTTGGGTTAAATAAGGAGGTACTCCTGACAAACCTGTATGCACGTCTGGAAGCAAAAATTAGAACCGGCACTGCAACCATGTGTAAAAGAATGAAACTAGAACACTTTCTAACACCATAAAGAAAAATAAACTCAAAATGGATTAAAGATCTAAATATAACACCAGAAACTATAAAACTCTTAGAGGAAAACACAGGCAGAACACTCTCTGACATTAATCACAGCAAGATCCTCTATGACCCACCTCCCAGAGTAATGGAAATAAAAACAAAAACAAGTGGGACCTAATTAAACTTAAAAGCTTTTGCACAATGAAGGAAATATAAACAAGGTGAAAAGACAGCCTTCAGAATGGAACAAAATAATAGCAAATGAAACAACTGACAAAGAATTAATCTCCAAAATATGCAAGCAATTCATGCAGCTCAATACCAGAAAAATGAACAAGTCAATCAAAAAGTGGGCAAAAGAACTAAACAAACTTTTCTCCAAAGAAGACATATGGATGGCTGATAAACACATGAAAAGATGCCCAACATTGCTCATTATTAGAGAAATGGAAATCAAAACCACAATGAGGTACCGTCTCATGCCGGTTAGGAGAGCCATCACCAAAAATTCTACAAGCAATAAATGCTGGAGAGGGTGTGGAGAAAAGGGAACCCTCTTGCACTGTTGGTGGGGAATGCAAACTGGTACAGCCACGATGGAGAACAGTGTGGAGATTCCTTAAAAAACTAGGAACAGAACTGCCATACCACACAGCAATCCCACTGCTGGGCACACACACTGAGGAAACCAGAATTGAAAGAGACACATGTACCCCAATGTTCATTGCAGCACTGTTTACAATAGTTAGGACATGGAAGCAACCTAAATGTCAACTGGCAGATGAATGGATAAGAAAGTTGTGGAACATATATACACAATGGAATATTACTCAGCTATAAAAAGGAGTGCATTTGAGTCAGTTCTAATGAGGTGGAAGAAACGAGCCTATTATACAGAGTAAAGTAAGTCAAAGAAAAACAAATACTGTATATTAACCCATATATACGGAATTTAGAAAAACAGTAAAGATGATCCTATATGCAGGGGAGCAGAGGAGACACAGATGTAAAGAACAGAATTTTGGACTCTGTGGGAGAAGGCGAGGGTGGGATGATTTGAGAGAATAGCACTGAAACATATATATCACCATATGTGAAATAGATCGCCAGTGCAAGTTTGATGCATGATACAACGCAGAATAACCCAGAGGGATGGGGTTGGGAGGGAGGGAGGTAGGAGGGGGGGTTCAGGATGGAGAGAAACATAAGTACCCATGGCTGATTCATGTCAGTGTATGGGAAGAGCCATCACAATATTCTCAAGTAATCATCCTTCAATTAAAATAAATAAAATGTTAAA
>SJYX01015681.1:260564-290188 GCA_006410675.1 Oreotragus oreotragus
GGGGCCGCGGCGCAGCCCCCGGCCCTGAGCGCGAGGCCAGCGCCGCGCCCGCCGCTTCCCCTGCCGCGGCCCGTCGAGCCGGGTCGTCCGGGCGGAGCCCGTGTCCGCCGGGCGAGGCAGGAGCCATGGATCCCGGGCCGCCCCCGCCGCAGCCAGCCCCCCAGGGCCAGGGTCCGCCGCCCGCTCAGGCCCCCCAGGGCCAGGGCCCGCCGTCCGCGCCTGGGCAGCCCGCGCCCCCGGGGCCCCCGGCGGCGCCGCAGGCCCCCCCCGCCGGCCACCAGATCGTGCACGTCCGGGGGGACTCGGAGACCGACCTGGAGGCGCTCTTCAACGCCGTCATGAACCCCAAGACGGCCAACGTGCCGCAGACCGTGCCCATGAGGCTCCGGAAGCTGCCCGACTCCTTCTTCAAGCCTCCCGAGCCCAAATCCCACTCCCGACAGGTAACCGCGCCGCCCGTCTCCCCGTTTCCTCGCCGGGTGGGCCCCCGGCGGGGGCGCTCGGGGGGTGCGGGCTCCGGGGGCGCCGGCGGGGCGGGGATGGGCGCGCGCAGGGGCGGGCCGGCCGGGGCGCCGCGCTCCTCCGGAGTCCGAGGCCGAGATTTGTCCCCCCCCACAACTCCCCGCCCCCGGGAGTCCGTCTCGGCGGCTGCAGCCCCCGGGGGCACGCTTCACTTGCTCCCTTCGTTCCTCCCCCGCGGGCTCCCGGCGGAGTCGGGGGGAAAGCAGGGGCGGGAGAGGCGGCCGGGCCGCGGGGGGCTCGCACAATACGCGCGCGCCCCGCACCTCCGCTCCCGCCGCCGGGCCGCGAGCGGGGGCGGCCCTGGCTTCCGCGGGCGGAGTCGCGCCCCGAGCCCCCTCTCCTCCGGGGTCTCCCGGGCCCCCGGGAGGCACGGAGTCGTGCCCTCGTTGGCCAGCGTGGAGCAGAGCCGGGGCTCGAACCTACCCGGGAGGTCCCGGGCTCTTTGTCCCCCTCCCCCTCCCGGGAGCACTTCTCGCGGCCCCCGCGCTCGCCGAGCACAGGATCCAGACTTTCCTGGAAGTTGTTTATGGAGTTGGGCGCTCTCACCCCGGCCCTTCCCCCTTGCGCTCTGCAACTCGCGCAGGCTCACTCTCCCCGAAACGCAGTGGGCTCACGTGCTGGCTTCTCCACGGCGGACAATTATTTACAGTCCGCTGAAATGCTTTTAAATGGGCCACATCTGCACGGCGCGCGGGCTCTGGGCTGGGTTGCACCGCGCCTGGGGTTTAACACAAGTCTTTGATAACGCTCCGCAGGTTGACTCACAGGCCGAGTCCTGCCTAGTTCAGCTGTGATTAGAAGTTAATGTTTGGGAAGCGATGACTAATTCGAGGCTCGCCATTGCTCTTTAATTCTTACTGAGGATATGAACATGGCTGTCCCACATACACAGCGTTCGATTATTTTGTCAACGTGATCTAGCGTTGAAGTGCAACTGTGTATCATGAAAGTGTTAACATTCCGATCGGTCACAGAAGATTTGTTTAGGGGAGACTTTTCTTTCTGTCTTTCCTTTTTAAAAAGGAACTTGCTTCAGGCTAAACTTCAGCATAGGAACTTTGCCCAAAAGTTAATTGGTTTTCCAAATAACTGTGATGAAGTTAGTCCACTCGGCTGTAACTTGAGCGGAAAGAACACTTATCGCCCCCACTCCCATCGCCCCTCCTATTTGCAGGCCTGTGATAAGTTCTCCTCCCTCAGACCAAGGGGTTTGGGAACTCAGAAAAACTCACTTAAGCTGCTGACAAAAACCTGGGTTAAGGGAGAGGAAGGAAAAACAATTTAGCTGCTTGCCCTAAATATTTCAGTTTGCAAGAAGTAGACTTAGGTGTGCTTCTCTCTTACTCCTGGAAATGAGTTTCGGGACTCAGGGGTAAAAATGTGTGTTGGCATTGCACCCCACCGTCTGCACAGCTAAGCTGTTGATTAATATGTTTCAAAAGTATAATACCCATAGGATATTGAATTCCCCATTTTGTGGCATCTATAAGCCGAAAAGAATTGCCATTGAAAAGTGTACCTATTCTTCTAGTAAATGATTGCATGAAAGTTTGTATCAGCAGTTTATGGATTCTTAATATTCACAATTTACTATAGTTTTGTTTTAATGCGTTTGTTTACCAACTGTGCATCTGTAAGTTAGACTTTTATTTTTGCTAGTGAGTTCTAAATTCCAATTTATTCTGAACTCAATATATATGATTTAACATCAAGGCATAGATGCCCTTGCTGATTGCTTCCAGTCTCTCTTTCTTGGTTATATGAATCTGGGAAATTTTAACTTTTTGATAAATCAAACCCTAACTCTAGTTAAGAAATTTAAATAACTATGTTTGCTTATGAATAGTATGAATGGGGGTTGTAAATACTATTGTTCACAAATTATTGAATATTTGAATATAAGTTCATTTATTGCCTCATTTTTCCATCATGGAGGGAAAAAAAGCTATTACAAATGAGAAATCTTGAGGCTCAGAGAGTAAGATATTGTCCAGTGTGTCACACTAGCCAGGTTGGACTGAAACCCGTATCTTTAGGGTCTGACTTAAGCAGTTTTTTTGCGGCTACACAGTTGTAAATACATAAGTATGTAAATTCTTAAGTTACCGTTGTAGTTACATTGTTGACATCTTTATCATCTAGGTACAAATATATGGCAGGGTTTATATTTCATTCATTAGGTGGCTTTTAAAGAATCTTTGGATGTTTCTGGATCTTTTGTAGTTCTTAAAAGTTGTATAAATTCTGATGGTTGCTGTATTGATGACATTTGTCCATGGTGAGAAAAAAATGACACCTGTCTTGTGTTTAGGGCTTGGCTTAGAAAAAAACAATTACGTAAAACTTAGTTTTGAAAAAAGGTGGGGAGTACATAGTTACTTGATTCTTTGGGTTTTGTTTATACCTAAAACAGTTCAGAATTTGGAAAAACACCCACACTGCCTTGACGTTTACCTCGGCTTTTAAAAGTATCCATCTGCAACCTGTATTCCTCTCTGTTAGATGTTGAAATTTACCTTTGGTATTTAGAATTTCATGGCGACCAAATATCTAGAAGTTTGCAAGGACTCTCTTTGAGAATGTATTTTAAGAAGTCTTTGTTTTCACCTTCCCAATAGGCCAGTACGGATGCAGGCACCGCTGGAGCGCTGACTCCGCAGCACGTGCGGGCTCACTCGTCCCCCGCGTCCTTGCAGCTGGGAGCCGTGTCTCCAGGGACGCTGACCCCCACGGGAGTGGTCTCCAGCCAGGCAGCCACACCGGCTGCTCAGCACCTTCGACAGTCTTCCTTTGAGATCCCTGACGATGTGCCTCTGCCAGCCGGCTGGGAGATGGCGAAGACATCTTCTGGTCAGAGGTACTTCTTAAAGTAAGTGGGAAAAGGGTGGGGGATCATTTTCTGGCACCAATATATGATTTATTTTTATATTTTCCTTAATATTTATTTCACGCTCAGTGATCTCTTCCATAATTTTTTTTTCCCCAGGATAGTACGACCTAAATACCTTCTTTGGGTAATATTTTGAAAGCTTTATGTATTCCTGGCTCATAGCCTCTTACTAAACCTTTTTTTGTGGCAGTTAGGATGTTCTCATTTTGAGTTTGTGCCAAACCTGTTAATTAGCCTAGCTCTAAACTGAAAGGATCCTGTGAAGAATTTCAGATTGTGAGAATTAGTAGGCTGGAATAGTTTTATGAAGTATGTATGGCACTACTTAGCTTTTTAAACATTTTACTGGAAGAAAAGAACTATAAAAATAAGTAGGACTTCCCTGGAAGTCTGATTTTACAGTATTTTAGGTGTGAGATGACGGACCCTTTAGCTGCAGTTTGATGCATTTTCTCCCTCAAAAAGGAAAGAGAAAAATATGCATTTTCATATTTGATATACAGCAGTTCAGTCAAACTTCTTTTGAGCCAGCAGGGCTTCAAAATAGAATCCCTCTTCTCTGGGTAAACAAAAACAAGGCTATTGGGTTATTTGTTTTTCTCAGCCTTATTTTTTTTGTGTTTAACAAAATGGCAAATTTTCATTGAAGCAGAAAAGATCAAAGTAGAATTTTGTCTCCTCTCACTTTGAAATTATGGATAAGACTTTAATATTTTTATTTGGCTTCTTTGGCATAAGTATATACAGAATGTTTCTTATAAGTAATTATAGACTGAAATTGATATTTTCAAAAAGTTGCTTAGTTCTGTTCAATCATGTTGGGATAATAAAAACAATCCAAGTTTTGATTGACATTTGTCTTTGACAGTCTACTCCCAAGGCAAATGTAACATTTATTCATTAGATCAGATAATACAATAATAATAATACTGTTTTGTTGTATATCTTAATATTTTATATTGCCTTTCAGGGCAGGTTGTTAACTTTCAGTGCAAGATACAGTTTTGTAACAAGCTTATTTAGGAGAAAAGCAGAGAGAAAAGTTTGATCTTGAAAAGTTTCTGCAGTTTTTTGCCCCCCCCTTTCCTGCAACTTTTCTTTTTTAAATCGTTTTCTGGTGTCCCGGTATCCATTTCAGAGGGTCAGGTTTCAACCAGAACAATAAAGAGCCTGAGACTAGAAGGTACACACAAGTCTGGCAAACTCATCTGCATGAGCAAGATCATTTGTTCTGAAGCAGACATCCACAGTAAATGATTGAAAGAGTTGCTCGCTGTGAGGGATGTGTCTTGAAGGGAAAAGGAGTGGAAACAAACCAGGTTGTTAGGAAAAAGAAAGGCTGTACTTTTCTGAAGCTCTCCCTGCTGGGTCGCATGCTGACCTGGGGAGATTTTTAAACAGTTTAATAGCTGGCTTGCTTCTCTTCTTTGGTTGATGTTATAGCTGAAAGTCTGTGATTAAAGAGCAACATTTATGCTCCCCTTTTCATCTTTTGTATCTTGTAATAATTGCTTTGAGGTGACATCTGCCTACATTTTTATGTATGTACATTTAATGATCTTTTTGTTTTGACGTGAAATGTTCTGTATTTTATTTTTTAAAGTTTCCAGTGCCGCTTTCTTTGAGAAAGTGTTTCTCAGAGGTGGATTAACAAAGGATACACACACATACACTCCCCACCCCAAACACCCCACTCAAGTGAGCCTCTGGCGAAGGTAAACCAGGAAAAAATGATCTGAAAATTATGCCATATGGGTAGTGGTTACCATGAAAAAGAAATAACTGGAAAGAAGATAGATTAGCATGATTGTTTTTTCAAGATTTTTGAGAGATTCCCACTGGAAGTCAAATTAGATTTATTATGTGATAAGAATCATGAAGATTTTTGACTCTGTGGAATATTTGGCTCACATCAAACCTTCAGAAATAAAAAGATGTCCCCTTATGGATGGATCTCAGTCAGTAAAAGCAAAATCATGGGTTAGTTGGTACACATCAGGAATTACAGAGAGGGCCCCTAAGCACTGGCTGTGGAAGTTGGGTGTGGACTTAGAAATTTAGCATCTTCTGAAGGATCTGCTTTATGAGCAGTGTGTAAGTTGGAGAAGAGTTATAAAAAGATTAGTTCACATCCAGTTGGTATTTCCATGATGTCGTGGGGCATGTGAGTTGTCCTAAACAACTTATTTTTGTGTATTGCACAGGAAATGAGTTAGTATCTGCCTCGACTTAGAGTTAAAGGTAATAAATGAAGTTTTTAGAGCAGGGTTGTTAATTGTCAAAGTTCATTTTTATTCTGGGTTTGATATTTTAAAGTCAAGCTCTCTTTGCAATCAGCAGCACTTTCCTCTTGTGTCTAAAGAAGATTCTTATTGCTGGCTAGATGTAAAATGAAGATTTAAATTAAAGACTTCACACTCATTTTAACAGTGAAAGCTGTACCTTACTGTACATTTTTTTTTAGATACTTGTTGGCACCAATTTTAAGTTACAAAGTATATAATGTGTTGAAATTTACACTTGGCATAGAGAAATATGACCATAAATGGTCCAAATTTGCAAGATGATATAAACTTAGACTTACTTTGGAAGCAACTGATTGTCGTCTTGTGACATTAGATAAATGACTTTGAAGTTAGTTGGCCCATCCTGTTGTTTCAAGGCAGCATAACTACTGAAGGATTACAGGCAGGCAGCTGTTGGGACTTTTAAAGCCCTGCCTCCATCAGTGAGATTTTCTGGAGAAGACTCGTGCCTTAGGTTGGCAAGTGATAAGGTACAAGTGTGGTCCTAGCTATTCATCAGTGACACATATTCAGGTTCTAGTATGATTGTGAAGTATTTTAAGTTTAGTCTGCGTATTAGGTATAATATTTGTTCTACTGAGTTTACTGTTTAAAACGAATTCCTTCAAAATTGTGTATTGAGCTTTAAGAGAATTCTTTTATTGGTTTGAGAATTACTACTTTCTTCATCTGTCTTACAATTTTCCTACAGGAAATAGTTCTTCAAGTAGTTGGTCAACAACTTCCTATTTCTTTATAAGCTGCTGAATAACTTCCTGAATTAGAATTCTATATCTCTGGTTACAGGAGTGTTCTTACTTCTCCAATTTGTTTTATTGACTCTGATGCTCTGTAACAGTTATGACATACAAAGAACTTCCTATGTAAAATGTAGCATATAGGAACTTTTAATTTGATTTAAGAAGTCTCATCCAGTGATTCTAAAAATATGTAGGTTTTCATTGTTTTAATAATCTTCTAATTTTTAAGAGGTCATTTTGTTTCTTTTTTTTTTTTATCATTTTCTAAATAACTGGACTCTTTAAACCTTGAAGATTCAAGGTTTCTTGTGGCTGTGATTTTATTAACAAGTATATTGAATATCTTGAGTCACAGTTTTAAAAAGTATCTTTTCAGAGATTTTTGACATTCCACAGCATAGAAATTAGCCCGTATTCCAACATTAAGTGAAGTTGCCTTTTAGGTGTTATTGATTGCTTAAGTGATTGGAGTCTTTTTTTTTTTTTTTTGGACCCTTACCTTGTTTTCAAAACAAATGTTCCTCTACCCTAAGTAAAGCAACTTCAAACATGTATCAATTAAGGAGACATATTATGAGTTAAATTGTTTCTTATTATAATAATTTGATCTTGCATCTTGTCCCAAACACTTAGAAGAGTATGAACACTTATAATGTGTCTTGCTACTATAATAAATATTAGGCGTTTTTAAAAGGAACAGTTTTATTGAGAGGCTAATCTGCCCCTTTGGTTTCTTGCTATATCAAATGTAACCCAAATGATTTCCCTTTAAAAATGAAAAGCCTGTGATACTGCCCTTAACTGTTGATTAAGCTGCAAAAAAACCACAACCCAGAAAGGGATAGGAGGGAAGACACGAGCCCATAAACAGTTGAAATTGCAGTCACAAAATATTTCCCTAATATATTGTAAGTCAATTGTACTTTAGTTTTAAAAATCCCCAAAGTTACTTCCCTGTCTGAGGGGATGGCCAACCTACCCTTCTGTCTCGCTGATTGAGGCTGAGTGGAGAGAGATGAAAGCATGCTCTCAGCTCTCAGGAAAAATGCTTCCTTCTGCTCAGTGGGTGGGCACCCCGGGAAGAATGGCCTGCCACAGATTTACGTGAAAATGTTGAATATGGTGGTAGGGAAAAACAGTTGGAAGATAGTGAGTATGACAATAAATGTAGCATAGAATTTACTTTCCTAAAAATAATGAGCATTGTCAGTGTGAACTAAGACAGGTACTTGACCTTTTTTAAACTAGAAGTTTAATTGCAGCAAACTGAGTTAGCTGCAAGACAGTAGGCAAATTTTCTTGAAGCTTCATGTTAACTGTGGAAAAAAGCCTGGGTGATAGTCAGATGGTTGAAACTTTAAAAACTTCTTGAAACCTTGAGATCAGTCCTCGTTAATAATATAGAAAAATATGTTTTACATTGTAGTTGGGAAAATAAATTAGCATCTTAAGATAGTAATGCTAGTATGACTCTGGATTTCATTTTACCTTCAGATTTTTGGGAAGATGTAAACTCTAAATGTAATCTATTTGTCAATATTTGTGAAGTTTAGACTTAGGGCAAATCAAAGTGAAGTTGTTTTAAAAATCAGTTGTTAAGGGTTAAGATTATTCAAACCTAATTTGCTACCTTAAGTGATAGTATAATTTAGCCATTAATTATGACTTGAAAGTTTAATAATAGTTGAGTAGCACATATAAAAGAAAGTCTTAAAGAGCTGTGTGATTCCATAACTATGGTTACTAAGTGATGCAGTTTTTACAAAAAGGGCTTCTGATTCGCGGATTAATCAGAACTTCAAGCCATGAAAGGGACATTTCTGTTTTTATGAAGAAGAATTACTTCATGGTTCTGGATGCTCAAGTACTGTAGCACAAAGTTTCCTGGGAACAGTACTGCCCCCATGGAAGCACTTCTATTTGCGCAGGGCTTGACCCCTCCTGAAAGCAAACAAAAGAAGTTTGGTATAAATCACAATGGTCTTTTTCTTCCCCCTTCCCTTTAATATTTTTGACAAGAAAAAGTGGTCGGTAGTTTAATCCTTATTTGGCGTTTAGCATGAGAAGAATCACAATCTTTAACACATCAAGTGATAGGATGGTGTTTCTCTGAATAGTGTTGCAAATTAGCAAAATGAATAAGGCTGTCTATTTAAAATATTACTATTTCCTTCTACCAGATATTTTCAGTGTTTAAATGGCAATCCACTCCAGGACTGTTGCTTGGAAAATCCCACGGACCGAGGAGCCTGGTCGGCTACAGCCCATGGGGTCGCAAAGAGTCGGACACGACTGAGTGACTTCACTTTCACTGTTACCTGCTCATTTTCACTTTAGTGGGCTTTTGTTCTGCATGTAGTAGTGTTACTCAATAGACTTAGCAAATTTTTCAATTAAATCTTGCTTTGAGGGTGGTGAGGGTACAGTTTGTTAGAAGCTCCTTCTCTGCTCTTGCAATTTCTTACTTAACCTAGAATGAGGAGACTTTTAAAGTAAGGTCTTTGTTTAACCAATAGATATATGTTTACAGAATGAGCTTTTTGGTACATGCATGAAGACTTGCTATAGACTAGTTGATCTGGGCTTTAGAGTTAAAGTGTCTTTCTTCAGAGTGCTACTTTGAGCCTTCACACAGTTAATTGTGTATTTAGAAAGTTGCCTGAAATTTTAACTTCTCACATATCCTGAGGCGACTATAATATGAAGTAAGGTTTGAGGAAAGAATTTAATAAATCCTATCATCTAGGAGGTAGGGGTAATAGGTGAAATTTTTTTTTTTTTCTGTAGAAGCATGAATGTGGGGTTTCTTTGTTTTATATTTATAAAACTGTCCTTCCTTCCTTTGCTTCTTCTCCCATGTATCTGATTTTGTGGATTTTTAACAAAAGTGTATTTTTTAAATTATGAAAGTAACAGATGTTCATTAGAGAGGATTGGAAAATTCAGGAAAGAATAATGTTAGGAAGCACTAGATTTCTGCCAGAGAAAGGTGGTTGAAGATTCATTCATGTTTATATAGCGTCATCTGTAAATATGTATTTTGAAATTTAATTTTAGGGGAGTAACATATACATAGATTCAGAAAATCCCTTGCTGATATAAGGGTCATAAAGAAAAGAGCAGTTTTAACAGAACTTTTCTTTGTCTCTGACTTACATTCTCCAGAGGCAAACACTTCCAGTTCTTTTGAGATTTTCCCCCTTTTTAAAAATTATGTATTTATAAAATATGCTACCATTTACAGTTTTTTCTGCGCCCTCTAAAATTCCCCTTTCCTTTACCTTGCCACTATAATTGCTAAAACTGTTTTGCTAGTATTCTTACTAGTATTGTTAAGACTCTAGGATTTGCGTACAGCCGAGTTGTATAATGTAATGTGATTTTCTGAACAACTTGGATATTCTCTTGGAATTGTTAAGTGCCTTGTTTTTCTCATTTGTATTCCTGTTGCTCTTTTGGCCCCTTGGAGACATCCCTGAACCTTTTGTCTTCCTGCCCTGCACTAGATGGGTTGCTTTCAGCTTGCCTCAGAGTCATCTTATTAGGACTTTGCTTCACTCTCAGCCTGGCAAGTCCCTGTATCACTTCTTGATTTGATGCTGTGTTTACTATTTTTCTCTTTCTTGATTTACTCACTCTTATAGTTGAACTTTCTCAGGAACTTGCTGAGAAAAAGGGTGTAGGTAGCTAACTGTTGAGATCTTTTATATTTAAAAGTATCTTTATCTGTTGGCATCTGATGGCAGTTTGGTTGTAGAACTCAAGCTATTTTCCATTAGAGTTTAGAAGGTAATACTCCATTTTATGCTATCTTCTTATTGAACAGTTAAACCCGATTTGCTTTCTTTGGTGATTTTAGGTTTTTTTCCCCTTTATTTTTGGTTGGTGGGGGGGTGTCTTAAATTTCATGGTATGCTTTGGTATGCACTTTAAAAAATTCATTGTAAAGATCATGTTGTTTGGAAACTCAATCCTCAGTGTGAATGGTGCCCTTCAAAATTTTGCAATGTCGTTTCCCTGCACTTCACTCCTGGGGTCTTTTATTATTTCCTGGATAATTTCTTCTAGTCTTTTTCACGTCTTCTCTGTTTTTGGAATTCCTGCCAGTCAGAATAGCTCTTGAATTTTCTTATCTTTCCTTCCTGTTTTTCCTTCTCTCAGCCTTTTGTTATGCTTTCTGGGAGATTCTTTCAACTCTTAACTTTCAATTGTTTTTTTGTTTTTCCAGAAAGATATTTATCATTCTTAATTTCCAGGGACTCTTTTCTGAGCTCATTGTTCCTTTGTTATTTTTTAATAGCATACTGTTCTTATTTCATGGATGTAGTAATGTCAGAGCTCTCTAAGGATACTACAGTGGGTGTTTCTTCTTAAATTTTCTTCTGCTTGCGGTGTCTTAAGTGGGCTTCACTGGAGAGTGATGTAACAGGAACCAGCCAGGCCCTGAAGTAGTGGGAAGCCTTAATGTCAGTAGCTCTCTTGTAGTGGCCAGTTTCTCCAGATAAAATCTGCCAGCCCCCTTGCTAGAGCTCTGGCCGTGGAATGCGTGTTAAGACTGGCAGCTAGTGTTTGGGGCTGAAAGTGTGGGACTTCATCCTTGCTCTTTGCTGTGCCAGGTACGTGAATCCAGACCCTCTTAAGTCCACATCTCTGGAACATAAATTTCGCATTTTCTGCCTAGGCCAGGGAAGGGAATGTGTGCAGTAGGTTTTAAAAAGTTGAATATAGGCTTAATTTTTGTGATTTCAATTTTGCAGTTATTAAGTTGACTATATAAAGTTACCAGTTTTCTAAGCTCCAAACAGTAACCACTGACAAATTCATATGATTTGACTTAAATATTACAGGATAGCTTTTAAATCAATACTTAAATAAATGTGTTTACTAGGCAAGTGATTAATTCAGTGTCATTGGTCTCCTTCAGCATCGATTTTGCTACTTTCAGTTGTCATATTAGATTTCGCTAAAGGGGGGAATTGTGTGCTCTGATAGCAGGATGGTTGGCTTTAGGTAGTGTATTAGTTTGTTCAGAGGATTTGGATCCTGGAAAGTGTGAAGAGGCACAGAGCCTGGAGACTTAATTTCTATCTGTACATATAATAATGGAGCTGTTCCTATCTGTTTTTCATATCATTTTCTAGTTTTCTGTCTAGTATCCACCGCTTTAAAAAGTAGGGCTTAAAAGTAAAATAGCCTTATGAAATCAGCAGATATATTTTCTTCCACTCCTTTCCTCTCACCTGGTTTTTATCAGCACAGATGTTAAAGAAAACGCGTATGCATGTCTAAGTTACTCGTGTCCTTGCGTGGGCTGGCCCCTACAGGCATGCAGCGTGACCCCGCCTCGGTTTAGGTGCTTGCTCTCCAACAAGTGCTTTCTTGATGGCTCGGAAAAGTGACCTGTGCTGCCTTCAACAGGCCATTGTATCCACTCCTTTCCTCTCGCCTGGTTTTTATCAGCACAGATGTTAAAGAAAACGCGTATGCATGTCTAAGTTACTCGTGTCCTTGCGTGGGCTGGCCCCTACAGGCATGCAGCGTGACCCCGCCTCGGTTTAGGTGCTTGCTCTCCAACAAGTGCTTTCTTGATGGCTCGGAAAAGTGACCTGTGCTGCCTTCAACAGGCCATTGTAGATGTCATACAGCGATATTAGGAGAGTATTGTTTACATATAAAAAAGCCATGGACGTGTAAAAAGTTAGAATTTTATGAAAACTGGGTTTAGGTTAAAATGGATTCCCCTTAGGTAATAACAGAGATGTGTTAGGACCCTTTGGTAGCAAGTTGGATTTCTTCAGATCCACTTTTTCAACAGTCTCTTCCTTGAGTAGTTTAAAAGTTGGAAATTCTTGATAGAAAAAGAAGCAGCAAACCTTTTAAAATCTGCATAAAATCTTAAGTGACCAACGCAAAACCAGACCAGAACACTCTAGCATCAGAGAAGAGTGCTAAATGATACTGAAAAGGTGGATACTTTTGGGATGGTAAAGGAGTTGAATGGGGTAGAGGAATGGAACAGAATCAGTACATCTTAGTTAAATAGGTAAGGTGGTGTGTTAAAATGACAAAGTGCTAATGTTAGAAATGAGCTAAATCAGCTTTCTGAGAATGCCTGGAACTAATCGTTACCAGTGATAGGGTCACAGTTAAAACTTAGCAAGCTTTCCTGGATAACTTTTTTTTTTTTTTTTCCATTTTAAAAACAAAAAAAAATGGGGAAAAGTTGGCCAAGATACAGATGTTTCTGTTTTTCCTCTACACATGTTCAGACAGATACAAGTTATATTTCCGAAATTGTGTAGTCTGGATGGTCGCCAGCTGATGTAATAGATCACTGTTGACCCCTCCCAGTTGTAGGGGTATGCAGACTTTCCTGTTAGGACTGGTACAGATCTCTTCTTATGGGTCACGCAGTAATCGCTGTTTCTGCACAGGGATAGAATGTTTTTCCTCTACACATGTTCAGACAGATACAAGTTATATTTCCGAAATTGTGTAGTCTGGATGGTCGCCAGCTGATGTAATAGATCACTGTTGACCCCTCCCAGTTGTAGGGGTATGCAGACTTTCCTGTTAGGACTGGTACAGATCTCTTCTTATGGGTCACGCAGTAATCGCTGTTTCTGCACAGGGATAGATAAAGTTAGTATCATTCTCTGTGCTTGAAGATAACCCACCCCCATATGCCCATCTGTTTTTCGATTTTCAGTTAGTGCCCATCACTACAGATAGGGATTTGCACTGCTCCCTCTTCTCCCTCAAACACAGGGCGATTTTTCTTAAAAAAGACACACTTGGTTTTGGATGGTGTGCGTTGGATCACTTACATTGATATGTCTATGATTTCTTTCTCTCCTAGTCTTAATTATCTTATTTGAATTCACTATATGTGCTTAGTGGTCTCTTCATTTCATAAGCCCTTACCTCTTGGTTTTATGTAGAAGGCGTTGTTTTAAGGGTTCGCTGGGTTCCCCTGTGTGGAGTTGGGGCAAAATTAATAATAGTCTTGATAGACCAGACAGGTCTCAGGACACATTTATTGCAGGTTTGCCTTTTCGTTGCTAATTATCTCTCAGTGGAGAAGCTGTGGAGGCTAGGTCATCATGGACTCAATGAAGATAGATCTTTGTTCAGCACTGTATGTGTAGCTTTTGATGTGTTTATTTGTGGATGATGTCCCTTTGTTGTTATGTAGTCGCTGTCATGTCCAGCTCTTTTGCTACCCCATGGACTGTAGCCCACCAGGCTCCTCTGTCCCTGGGATTCTCCCGACAAGAATATAGAGTGGGTTGCCATTTCCTTCTCCAGGGGGTCTTCCCCACCCAGGGATCGAACCCGCATCTCCTGCATTGGCAGGTGGATTCTTTACCACTGAGCCGCCAGGGAATCCCCTGCTGTCCCTTAGGCTGCTGATTTATTTCAGTCCATTGGTTGATAGTCACCCTGATTAATGCCTGTAGCCCCTGCTTAGTTATTATTGTTATTCGTTCTGTGCTAAAAAGATGCTAATTGTGTATTCTAAAGTTTATAAGTTTGAGATTATTCTTAACTCTACTAGCTAGAACTATTAAAGAAAGACACTTATTTGGGATTATAAATGAATGATCTAGGGTTCCATGGACGGGGAATATATGGCTGCTTTAGAATTAAATGAATAAGAAATGAAATTATGTTGTTAAAGCATTACATACGGTGAGTAGAGCACTGTGAGAATTCAGGGGAAATTAATGAGGTGATGGCAGTGTTTAAGTTACATAGTCGGGCTCTGCTGTGCTCAGTCGTGTCCAGCTCTGCAGCCCTGTGGACTGCAGCCCACCAGGCTCCTCTGTCCGTGGGATTCCCCAGGCAAGAATACTGGAGTGGGCTGCCATGTCCTCCTCCAGGGGATCTTCCCAACCCAGGGACTGAACCCAGGTCTTCCGCATTGCAGGTGGGTTCTTTACCATCTGAGCCACCAGGGAAGCTTGTACAATTAGTATTTTCAATTCAGTGAATGTGGGGGCATAGGAAGTGGGGAGACAAAGACAACTGCAAAGAGATTTTCTGATAACAACCAAAGGGGTTGCCCTTCCCATCCTGAATTCTATTTGCATCTTAAGAGATTCCTCCCTTCATCAAAAGGAAGCTATTAATTGTGGTTACTTCTGCACTCTGACCTTGGGCATTAAAAAAAAAAATTTATTCTTACATCAAAACACTTGAAAAACCACTAAGTGGCATGGTTTTATTCACTGCTTGAGGGAAAAAAAACAGTCTTACAAGTGAAGACCATCTATTACAGACCATCCATTACATGAACATTGTCAAATGCATTTGTATCCTATATGTATTTTTTTAACTTGTAGTGTTACAGGCTATTTAAGTTTTGTTTTGTTTTATTTTTTTTTGACTACTTTTTAACACTATTATTTGTAGGAAACGCTAGTTGAAAGGAATTGTTTTCAACGTTCTGGTACTGTTTTTAAGTTTAGCTTGATGTTTATTTACCAAGTAAACTTTGTTAAAATTTTACAAAATGAATGTAAGCCCTTTTCATTCATTGATATTATTGTTGGACAAATTGAATTACTAATAAAATATGTTGTAAAAAGTTACAGTCTTTACGTTTTAAAGTTGGTAGGAAAGCTGCTAATAACGGAAATGTTTTCTTTCAGAGATTTAAAGAATTATTTAAACTTTAAGAGTGATAGACAAGCAAAATCAGGTAGTTTAGAGTCCATTTTACATTACCAACACCAAATAAACATTTGAGTGCATATTTATTAATCAACTCTGTTAAAATAAATTGTAAAAAAATTTAATATTCTGGCTATCACCATTATAAGATACTGTTAAAACACCCACCCAGTAACAGTTAAAACAATCAGATTTAAATTTATTAATAAAACTTTTGTGGGACACAGAGCAGTCAAAATTATTTTTACACAAAACTCATTAACATGATTTTGGAATGAAGTTAGGAGTTTCAGGAATGCTAGTAATTAAGACATGCGTATGGCCGATAGCAGCATATTAGGTCATGAAGACTTCCAGCTGTTTTGTAGTCAGCCACATGGAGGTTATTTGCTGTTACTAGTTGATTTACCAAACTGGGCTACCATAACTGCAACAACAAGAGCAACGTGGATTGGGTGGCCTAAACTACCACCTAGCGTTTCTCACAGCTCTGGAGTCTTGGGGTCGACGTCGTTTGCATCCTGAGGTTTGTTCTCCTGGCTTGTAGGTGGCTGCCAGGTGGGGCACAGAGGTCTCCTTCCATGTTGGCGGGAGCCTTCTGGGGAATAAAGGCAGATGCTGCAAAGCCTTCTGAGGCTGTTCCATAATGTCACTTGTTACTGCATTCTCTCAGCTCAGATTGAAAGGTTTGAAAAGTAGACTCTTTGTTCGTGGGAGGAACTGCAAAATATTGTGGCCATGTTTTTCAGCCTACCGTAACTTGGATGGAAGTATTTTAAAAATAATGTTCTGGATAGTTGAATTTCACCTGAGGCCTAAAAAACTCAGGGTAAAGCATAATGTCACAGGAAAACAGTTTATACTGTTAAAATGTAAAGTCTAATTATTGGTGAATAATGTAATCTGAATTGAGGTGCCATCTGATCAGGTTGTTTCTGAACCATTTAGTAAGTTAGACAGAATACTGGCTTTTTGATTACAAGTCATCATTTATGTTTAAAACCATGAATTCTAATTGACAACTAATTGTACCTGTCCTGTAAAACTTGACTCTCATGTTTTATTTTTTAAAAACTGCCTTATTTGTTGTAGATTAAGTTAGGCATGAACTCACGTGGAAAACTGGAGCGACATAGAATCTGAATTTCCTGGTCCCTATCTGTGTTTGATTTAAATGCATTGCTGCTTTGTTTCCCTGCCTGAATTCAGCTAAGAAAAATCTTCATTGTTATTGCAAATAGATTCGACTTAAAGTGGCTGTTCATTGAGTTTTTGTTAATTTACAGTAAGTTATCTGAATGATCAAGTTGCATGCATATATGTGAATATACATGAACATAAGGAGTGCATGAGGTGTGAGTGCTAACGGTGACCTTAGAGTATTGGTATATATGTGGTTCCTGCTTCCCCAGAGTGTGTTCTGTGACCACACCACATGTCTTGGCTTGCAGGTGGCTTATGAATGGACTCCGAAGGAGCCCTGCTCCACTGGGAGTTAAGAAGAGATTCTCAAACATTTAATTTCAAACTCAGTATACATCCCTTTTTCTAAAGGCCTATAAAAACAACAGTTCTTTTTCCTTTTCATGAAATTGCATGATTACAAAAACTGACTTAATCCCTTGTAATTTTTGTTACCTAAAAGTTGAATGCAAACAGTGCGTCAGATTTCAGTACTGTGATTCATTCCCCCAAAATGAGTAACCTGGTTAGCAGGATATTCCTCCTTGTTCTCTTGACCTTTTTTTTTTTTTAAAGATCCATGGTGACTCCATTTTTGGTAGTGCAGTTCTATTGGGTCTATGAAGAGGCTTTACAAGAAAAAAGAGCTGCTATTTATGGAGCATTTCCTCAGGCCTGCAATTTGAAGCCATTACAGCAAAGTTGCTGAGCAAGTCAGTGATTACACGCCCGCAGTCACTGAGGCCCCCACCCTGCAGCCTGTGTGGGGTAGGAGCTCAGTAACCCTGCAGAATCTGCCCTCTTCAGTTCCTGTCAGTTGCTTACTTTTTAAAGAGCAAGAAGGTTTCAAGCATTCCAAACAGTTAGATTATTAAGTGGGTATAGAATAGAAGCTAGCTTTTAAGTTTTCAGGAAATAGTTCAGCATCCAAGAACAGTGATTCCCTCCACTGCCACCCCCCCCACCCCACCCTCAAGTCCCTTATAGTTAGTTAAAATCAGGTCACCTTATCAAATGCAGAACTTGTCCAGCAGTTTTGCTTAAGCTCACAAAAACAGATGACAGGAGTTGTCTGTCACAGGAATTGCAGCTTAACATGTATATCCTTTAGATCTGAGTCCGTGATTGGGAGGAGTTTGATTTTCAAAGTTTAAATAACTTTGTTGTCTACCTATGGAAATATCATTTCTCTATAGAGTTTTTCTTTTTTATATAGTATTAGGAAAGAAAAGAAAATGGTCCCATTTGTGGGTTTTTTTTTTTTTTGTTATCGAGAGATGAAATTGGGTTATGTGAACGTGGTTTAGTTCAGTCGCTCAGTCATGTCCGACTCTTTGCGACCTCGTGAATCGCAGCACGCCAGGCCTCCCTGTCCATCACCAACTCCCGGAGTTCACTCAGACTCACGTCCATCGAGTCCGTGATGCCATCCAGCCATCTCATCCTCGGTCGTCCCCTTCTCCTCCTGCCCCCAGTCCCTCCCAGCATCAGAGTCTTTTCCAGTGAGTCAACTCTTTGCATGAGGTGGCCAAAGTACTAGAGTTTCAGCTTCAGCATCATTCCCTCCAAAGAAATCCCAGGGCTGATCTCCTTCAGAATGGACTGGTTGGATCTCCTTGCAGTCCAAGGGACTCTCAAGAGTCTTCTCCAACACCACAGTTCAGAAGCATCAATTCTTCAACGCTCAGCTTTCTTCACAGTCCGATACTCATATCCATACATGACCACTGGAAAAACCATAGCCTTGACTAGACAGACGTTTGTTGGCAAAGTAATGTCTCTGCTTTTGAATATATTATCCAGGTTGGTCATAACTTTTCTTCCAAGGAGTAAGCGTCTTTTAATTTCGTGGCTGCAGTCACCATCTGCAGTGACTTTGGAGCCCAAAAAAATAAAGTCTGACACTGTTTCCACTGTTTCCCCATCTATTTCCCATGAAGAGATGGGACCAGATGCAGTATTGCTCTTTATGTGAATGTGGTTAGGAATTGTTAATTACAGCAAATGATTAATTGAAAACCAAGGCGCTTCAGTCCACTCAGGGTAAAATTAGTAGCCATTTTATCTTAAATAGGACATTTCTAATATGTGAATTTGACAAACTTCCGACTCTTTGGTGTCAAACTTTTAAAACTTAGTAGCTTCTGTGTTATAGTCTGTTGTCCTAAAAAATTGAGGCATTATTCAATGATTTTCTCCATCCTAAAAAGAAAATCTGTTTTCTCCACTGTTCTGGATTCAATTTCAGGGAAATTTTACATGACTGAGAAAAGTGGTTTTCAGCCATACCTATAATTTTAATTTTAGGAAAGTCAATTGATAAAATCAGGAAATATGTTCCAAGAATTGAAATTTGCTTTTAATTCAAATTCTTTGGAAGTACATTTGGAACTGTAATAATCTAGGATATTTGAAGTGATTTTCTAGTCGTGAACATTATCTGTAAAAGGTGAGTTATTTCCTAACTGTGTCTCTATAATTCCCCTCACTGCCCCGCCCCCCCTCAAAAAAAACCTCATGATAGTCAACAGCATAGACTAAAAGGAAAAAGAGAAGAGTATCCTTATAGGAGGACCCCCAAGTTACTAGGCCTTTCCAAAGAGGCACTCTTGGACTTCCATGGTGGTTCAGTGGATAAGAATCTGCCAACCAATGTGGGGGTCACAGGTTCCGTCCCTGGTCCAGGAAGGTTCCACATGCTAAGGAGCAACTAAGCGCATGCCCTGCCAGTCCTGAAGCCTGTGTGCTCAAGGGCCAGCAGGCCACAGCTGCAGAGCCTAACACCTGTGCCCGCAGCAGAGGAAGCCAGCTCAGCCAGAGGCTCGTGCACCGCCCCAAAGAGGAGCTCCTGGTCGCCACAGCTAGAGAGAGCCCGTGTGTAGCAGCTAAGACCCAGCACAGCCAAAAATAAATAGAGCTTTTTGAAAGAGTGACACTCTAACGACAAATCCCTGAATAACCCTCTTAAATTTCACAGGCTGAGTGAAATAGTGAGTTTCTTAATTGTGGCAGTTATAATTGAAGGAAACTTCCTACATCTGTGACCTAAGTTGAGATTTAGGACATTTCTGTATTTTACTAAATGGTAGCTTTCTTCATCCTCAGATCCCTACCCTTCATCAGGGAACTGTTTAAATGAAATACAGATTCCTTCAAGATGTTAATTCCCCAGGATTGTCTTCCTGGATTTTTCTAGCCTCAAGTCTGCCTTGAAATTTCCCCCTTCGAGTCTGTCATGAACATTTCTACGTCAGGAGTACATTTTCACTTCAAAGCTGTTGCTATCATATCTCCCTGCACCTGGTACAGTGCCACCACATAGTAATTTCTCACCAAAAAAGTGTTGAGAGTTGTTTCTAAGTGTTGTTCTCAGTCATTTGGAGGCACCGAGTTATGTTCATCTGTTCTGACGTCTTTAGAAAGCGTTAGCGCCATGCTTGCCGAGGTGTAAAACATACAGATTAAGAACCTCGTGGTCCCTTTCTCAGTTAGGAGTCAAGGTATGTGAAATAGAAATGATCCAAGAATATGTCCACTTGACTGCTAAGCAATGCGGTCAGTCTTTAGTAACCTGGAAAAGGACGAGATCATTGTGCCAAGTCATTGGAGATTTAGGCAAGAGATTGGTCTTTGGTTGTATTTAAAGGGCAAGCAGGATTCAATGGAAGAGAATTTTCTTCTTCACTGAATGTTGAGTCCTTTTGTTGAGTCTGCTTTATTTGTGAGTGGTTTTGTAACTTGACATGTGATTTTAGGAAAACTCTGTGTCTAGTAAGAAAAAATTTCCGTCTTACTTGAACTTCAGTTGCCTGTTGCTTGTCTTCTCCCTTGGATATTACAAAGCCCACATTCAGCCCACCGTATGTCTTTGGCACTTACCATAGTGTCTGGCATTTAATAAATGTTTAGTAATATGGCTGACTGGCTGATTGCTTATGTGGGAACCTTGATTTCCCTATCTGTGAAATTAGTAGATTAGAATGTATGATTTCTAAGAGCTTTTCCAGCTCTAAAATGCTGTGAAAATCAATGAAAAAAAACTCACGTGAATTCCCAGTCTTAGTATCAGATTAACTTTTTGATGTGATGTTGTATTTGCAATGCTTTACATTTTACACAAAGAATATTAAGTTTAATGTGTAAATACCACCATTAAGCAAAATCTTTTAGCAATGTTGGTAATAGAAGGGGGATTACTAATGTTTAAAGGAGGGATTTTTCTTATTGTGACTTAAGTGTAAAGGAAAATGAAAAGTAAGAGAGCTCTAACAGTGACACTAGGAATATAGGTAGGAATTTAAGATGAAATTGATAGTTAGAGATGAAAGAGTTGAAAAGAGAGGGCTGGCTATATATAGAGAGAAAGAATCGGTGATTAGTTTTGGGGTGTGGTTTTGCTAAGAGTTCAGTTCAGTTCATTTGAGTTGCTCGCTCGGTCGTGTCTGACTCTTTGCGACGCGATGGACTGCAGCTTGCCAGGCTGATTTTAAGAAATATTTTGTTTGAGAAAATACTACCATATCACTAATTGTTTATTAAGCTATAAATAAATATTAGACAGAAGCAACTTGAGATTCAGACTTGGAGCGCTCTCTCATCTGTAGCTCCTCTGTTGGCACAGGAACTAAAGGCGGTCACTGTACCCGAGAGTCCCACAAAAGGCTTCTTCAGCCTTCTGAAGAAGAGCATTTTATCTGTACGAGCCGCAGCATCGCAGTCCCAGACACCTTCCATATTTGCTGCATCTGGTCTTTATAGTCAGCTGTAACTGTGGACTGTTTTGATTGTCAGATACAACTTAGAATTTTGTTTTTAGCCCATTGTCAGTGGTAGTGCATATTGTTGATGATTATTTACGTTGCTTGGTTCATTCCAGTATATGGGGAATGTTAATATTTTGTGAGTCAGTGATTTATATTTAATTTCAAAGAAAAACATTTAAAGAAACTTCCTTTTGAATATGCAGAATTATTTTATATTCTACTGCTTTAAAGTTAGAGTAACCGTGCCTTGAATACTGCTGTGTGGATACTTAACCGTGAATACTTACCATACTGTCTCATTTAGTCCTCTCCACAGTCCTGTAGGTATTTCCCGTTATATAGATTGGGCCTCTGCCTTGAAGAGGTGAAGTAACTTCTACAGATTCACCTATCCTGGCCTGTGTCATTCATAGCATGAGCTCTTCCTATTAAATCTCTTTACAATGATAAACGTTGTGTTTGTCCTGTGAGGTTTTTTTGTTTTTTTTCCGGTAGACTGAGGTAAATCTACACTGTATTTATCGTAGAGTTTCATTCAATAATTGTATACTCGTTTGGTGATCAGTAAACACTTGCTGGATTAAACTAGGGTGTTTTAATGTCTTTACCAGGTTCCTTAAATGATAC
Organism: Oreotragus oreotragus; assembly: GCA_006410675.1. Classification (NCBI taxonomy): domain Eukaryota; kingdom Metazoa; phylum Chordata; class Mammalia; order Artiodactyla; family Bovidae; genus Oreotragus; species Oreotragus oreotragus. The sequence goes on from SJYX01015681.1 coordinate 282,271, forward strand.
CAGTAGGCTGAATTATCTACTCTTGGCAAAAGCTTCCAGAATAGTTCTAATGATTTTACTTATAAGTTGTTGAATTAATTGAAAGGACTTAAGACTGAACATATGCTTCTGTACATACAGTTGACCCTTCATATCCATGGGTTCCACCATTTGAGGAATGAAAATTTTCAGGAAAAAAAATTTTCCAGAAAGTTACAAAAATCAAAACTTGAATTTTCCATGCATCAGCAACTATTTACATAACATTTACATTGTGTTTGTTATTAATAAGTAATCTAGAAATGATTTAAAGATACAGGAGGATGTGTGGAGGTTATATGTGAATATGACGCCATTTTAAATGAGGGACTTGGGCATACCCGGATTTTGGTGTCTGAGGGGTTCTGGAACCAGCCCTCAGAGGATTCTCCAGGAGGCTGTACTCTGGTGTCATTAAATGCATCAAGCCATGGAATGAAGGGATCCTAGTTTGACATGTGTGGAGGTTCAGCTGGCGTGCCTCCTGCCCAGCTGGTGCTGACTTAAGGTCCCTTTACTGTTTTATACATTTGTGGTAATATATGCAAGAGTACTTCATAAGCTGTAAAGGACTATATCAGTGTTGTCTTTTATTACCTGCCTTTGTGTATTGCTAAGAGCAGGTTACATAGTGTAGAGTCTAAGGAAGAAGAGGTTACTCAGAGCACCTTGCTTTGTGTTCTAGTTCAGCGAATTACTTGTTAATACTGGATTAGAATTTAATGAGGATTTGATTTAGCGTCATGTTGCTCTGCCTTCACGTAACTGTGAAAACAGCAAATTCAAATTGCCACTCGTTCATTGCAACTTTCTTTTTTCTGATTAATTTTCGTCATTGCTCATCCTGGGTCTTAGTGCCGCTTGCAGGCTCCCTCTGATGACGAGAGGCGACCACCCCCCCACCTTGTTGAGAGCAGTGCTTCTCCTTGGGAGCGCAGCTCGAGGCGCTCTGGCTTCAGCAGCTGCACGTGCAGCCCTCGGGCCCGTGGGCTTCCCCAGGGGCTGCGCTAGGCTCCGGAGTTGTGGTGCGTGAACTGAGTTGCCTCACGGCTCCCGGACCAGGGATTGAACCCGTGTCTGCTGCATTGGCAGGCAGATTCCTACCCACGGAGCCAGCAGGGAAGTCCTAGTATAACTTTCTCAATGGAACTGTCCCAGTTGGAATTTTCCCAATTCTAGGAATATTAAGCAATAGGAATGATTTTTTTTACAGTACCTGATTAAGATAAAGTGGCCTTGTTATAAAGACGTATAAAGAGCAATCAGATGTGTGATAGAGGGCTTTGGAGCATTGGCTGTCCAAGGTGGGAAGAGCCAGGATGCCATGTGGATGCCTTCTGGCTCCAGACCTGTGATAAGAGTTCATAACTAGGGACCTTCCCGGTGGGCCATTGGCTAACACTCCACGCTTCCACTGCAGGGGCAAGGGTTTGATCCCTGGTCAGAGGATTAAGATGTGGCCAAAAAACAAATTTTTTTTTTTTTAATTTTTAAAGAAAAAAATTCATAACTAAAAGCGGTTTGAATGCTGAAAATAATAATACCAGACAAACCTGTTTAAAATGAAAACTGAAAATTCATGACATTATAAAAAGACTATTTATAATTCACACACATAGATAATTTTTTCCCAACTATGTACAAAGTCAGTTCAGGTTGCATAGTTATTGTAGGGCTGAATTATTTCCCTTGGAGTCAAGTATTTGACTGTAATTTTAAGTAGGGAAAACAGTTTTACTTAGGAAATTTACCTTGTAGCATATTAGGACCTCTAATCTTTAGGACACCGGGTGTATGAATTTTAAGTAAGTCTTATTGATTTTCGTGGGATGCCTATTTTTAAAGTACAGAATAAGTTTCTGTTTTCAGGAATACATTCTAGTGTTTCAGATGAGAGCTCCTGTATTGCAACATTATTTATCTATTTTTGTAAAGGGCTGTTAATCACTTGGTGCCACCGTGTCTGAGTTGTGTGCTTGTGGATTGTCTACATGAAATCACTTGATACTTATTGATTTTCGTGGGATGCCTATTTTTAAAGTACAGAATAAGTTTCTGTTTTCAGGAATACATTCTAGTGTTTCAGATGAGAGCTCCTGTATTGCAACATTATTTATCTATTTTTGTAAAGGGCTGTTAATCACTTGGTGCCACCGTGTCTGAGTTGTGTGCTTGTGGATTGTCTACATGAAATCACTTGATACAGCCTTTCATTTTTGCAGAAATTTTTTTTTTATGTTTTTAGGCCATCACTGTAGTATAAATCTAAGTTATTTATTGGAAATATTTAAAGACCGGAAGCTTACTTTTAATAAAGTCTTTATTGCAGATGTTGCCCTACCTGTTTTGAAACAGGGCAGTGTTAAAGGCAAGTGTCGATATAGTTATGAAATACAATTCATTTAGCCTGCCTTTGGCCAGAATACACACACACACACACACACTCACACTCCCTCTTCTGCCTCTGCCTTTCTATCATTTCTAAGTTACAGTCTTTTGCTTAAAAGGATTCTTGTGTACAATTTATTTCCATATTATATTTCTAGATTTGAAATTTTACTGGATACTTGGCTTTTGATGGAACTGTCATTTAATTCCTCTTGAATTAGGCTGCAGGAGTGTTAGCAAGAATTGTAAACTAGAGTTCTTACTTGATATGTGAGACCGTGACCTCTTGATCCAGAGGCCAGGAGTGTTGCCAACTGAACCAAACCCTGTTGTTCCCTAAGAATAGAAGTTCTCTGCTTAATGATTGGAGTTCGATTCAGTACTTATGGTGTTTTCCTATACTTGGGCAGAATCCCAGATACATATGTTGNGTGACCTCTTGATCCAGAGGCCAGGAGTGTTGCCAACTGAACCAAACCCTGTTGTTCCCTAAGAATAGAAGTTCTCTGCTTAATGATTGGAGTTCGATTCAGTACTTATGGTGTTTTCCTATACTTGGGCAGAATCCCAGATACATATGTTGGTTTTGAATGTCTTTTTAGTGGACTGGCAGGTATTTCTTTGTAGGGAGGAGGAGAGGGAAAATGGAAATAATTTCTTCACGGTTTGGGAAGGAGTTCTAGTATACCGGAAATACCACTGCTGCCTAAGGCCTTCCTCTGCTGGGACCACAGAGGTTGTCTTCAGATGTGGAGAGAAGTGGCCATTTTTATGTTACATATAACCAACTTGAAAAGAAATGTAGTAAGTCTATCATCTAAGTCTTTTCATCCTTGGAAAGTTAAGCCCTAGAAACCATAAACGTTGAACTGAGAAAAAAAAAATTGAAGGTAGAGAAACATTATTAGGAAGCATAAATAAGTTGGTTCATCAGTGAAATATCTATAAAATGTTGACCGTATTAGTTTGAACTGTTCAAAATCAAAACACAGCAAGCCTTACAGGTCTTCACTTGCTTCAGTTCATTTCAGTTCAGTTGCTCAGTCATGTCCGACTCTTTGCGACCCCATGAATTGCAGCACATCAGGCCTCCCTGTCCGTCACCAACTCCTGGAGTTCACTCAGACTCATGTGCATCGAGTCAGTGATGCCAGCCAGCCATCTCATCCTCTGTTGTCCCCTTCTCCTCCTGCCCCCAATCCCTCCCAGCATCAGAGTCTTTTCCAACGAGTCAACTCTTCGCATGAGGTGGCCAAAGTATTGGAGTTTCAGCTTTGGCATCAGTCCTTCCAGTGAACACCCAGGACAGATCTCCTTTAGGATGGACTGGTTGGGTCTCCTTGTCTCTCAAGAGTCTTCTCCAACACCACAGTTCAACAGTATCAATTCTTTCTTTAGGCACTCAGCTTTCTTTATAGTCCAACTCTCATATCCATGCATGACCACTGGAAAAACCATAGCCTTGACTAGACGGACCTTTGTTGGCAAAGTAATGTCTCTGCTTTTCAATATGCTGTCTCGGTTGGTCATAACTTTCCTTCCAAGGAGTAGACAGGATTAATAAAGACTTCAGGATTCTTGTTCTCACATCCATGTTGCCTTATATGTATTTCTACTTTTCCTGTCCTTTGCCTACTCCCCTTGTTCTTTATGCTTTTCAGAATTTGTGGTGTTTTGATCCCTGATTATTTGTGAGTCTTTCAGGACCAAAGGGGTTGTCCAAAGCTGTGGTCCACCAGAGACACAGAAGAGAAGCCTTTTGCCCTGACCCCCAGCAGTTAAGACAGGGCCCTTAATCCAGATTCACTTACAATGAGTTAGTGGAGTGAGCTATGCCAATAAATTAGTTTGGTAGTTAAATTAGTTAAGGCACATATAATGGTTGCACGTGTACAAGCCAATGGAGCAGCTCGCCTAGAGGTTACAGTTCACCACCTGCCCAAGTCTCCTTTGCAGCCTCCTCTCTGTCTGTCTCCCCCGCCTGCTCGCCCTGCACACCGCACGCTGCAGAGACCGTACTTGTTCATGCATGTGTAACTCTGCATGCAGGTTCCCTCTGTTTGGGCTGCTTACCCTTCCAGTCCCCTCAACTTCTCCTAATTTTTATTTTATCATTTAAGAAGCAGCTCCAGCTCAGATGCCAACACAGATCTTGTTTATGTAGCTTGCGTTGACAGTATTTGAACCTTCCTATCTCAACTTTGGTAGCATTAAGTTCACTCATTTTTATTCCAGTAGCATTTCTTCAGTTCTAACATTGAAGAAAATCCAACATAATTTGAATAACACTCAATTCTAACATAATTTCACTCTCAAACTAGAGTGCTTCTTAACATTTCATGGGATCTTAGATTTGATTAATAAGTAAAGTACCTCTCTTCTGCTACATATTACAGAGAATTGAGTTTCTGTGGTCAAATACCTTTTGAAACTTGTACTGTTTGTTGGGGCTGTAACTTTAATTTCTCTTCAACACCCAGTAGTTTATGCTCAGGCATTGTTGCATGAGACTGACTTTATTATTCATTTGGCTATTAATATATTTAGATGGGTTACAAGGACATGGTTTGTTCTAAACTGTATCAGCAATAGTAACAATAACAACTAGTATTTCTTGAGTGCTGATAGGCCAAGCTATAATGGCTCAGACAATGAAGAATCTGCCTGCAGTGCAGGAGACCCGGGTTCAGTCCCTGGGTTGGGAAGATCCCCTGGAGGAGGGAATGGCAACCCACTCCAGTACTTCTGCCTGGAGAATCCCCATGGACAGAGGAACTGGCAGGCTACAATCCATGGATTCACAAAGAGCTGGACACAACTGAGCAGCTAACACTATTAGAGGCCAAGCACTGATTTAAGTCTTTTATAAGAAGTAATTCAATGAATGCTCACAAAAACTCTTATTATTCCCATTTTATTGATGAGGAAACTAAGGCACGCTTAAAGCAAGAGTATATCGGTAGTGGCTATATCACCTTCCTGGCTCGTCAGTCTGACACCTAAGTCCATACTCTTAACCACTGCACTAGACTGACACATAATTGAATATTTCACTTCAGTTGAGTTGCTCAGTCATGTCTGACTCTTTGCAACCCCATGAACTGCAGCATGCCAGGCCTCCCTATCCATCACCGACTCCCAGAGTCTACCCAAATCCATATCCATTGAGTTGGTGATGCCATCCAACCATCTCATCCTCTGTTGTCCCCTTCTCCTGCTTTCAATCTTTCCCAGCATCAGGGTCTTTTCAAATGAGTCAGCTCTTTGCATCAGGTGGCCAAAGTACTGGAGTTTCAGCTTCAACATCAGTCCTTCTAATGAACACTCGGGACAGATCTGCTTTAGGATGGACTGGTTGGATCTCCTTGTCTCTCAAGAGTCTTTTCCAACACCACAGTTCAACAGTATCAATTCTTTCTTTAGGCACTCAGCTTTCTTTATAGTCCAACTCTCATATCCATGCATGACCACTGGAAAAACCATAGCCTTGACTAGACGGACCTTTGTTGGCAAAGTAATGTCTCTGCTTTTCAATATGCTGTCTAGGTTGGTCATAACTTTCCTTCCAAGTAGTAAGCGTCTTTTAATTTCATGGCTGCAATCACCATCTGCAGTGATTTTGGAACCCAGGAAAATAAAGTCAGCCACTGTTTCCCCATCTATTTCCCATGAAGTGATGGGACCGGATGCCATGATCTTCGTTTTCTGAATGTTGAGCTTTAAACCAACTTTTTCACTCTCCTCTTTCACTTTCATCAAGAGGCTTTTTAGTTCCTCTTCACTTTCTGCCATAAGGGTGATGTCATCTGCATATCTGAGGTTATTTATATTTCTCCCGGCAATCTTGATTCCAGCTTGTGCTTCCTCCAGCCCAGTGTTTCTCATGATGTAGTCTGCATATAAGTTAAATAAGCAAGCAGGGTGACAATATACAGCCTTGACGTATTCCTTTTCCTATTGGAACCAGTCTGTTGTTCCATGTCCAGTTCTAACTGTTGCTTCCTGACCTGCATATAGATTTCTCAAGAGGCTGGTATTCCCATCTCTTTCAGAATTTTCCACAGTTTATTGTGTTCCACACAGTCAAAGGCTTTGGCANATTCCTTTTCCTATTGGAACCAGTCTGTTGTTCCATGTCCAGTTCTAACTGTTGCTTCCTGACCTGCATATAGATTTCTCAAGAGGCTGGTATTCCCATCTCTTTCAGAATTTTCCACAGTTTATTGTGTAATTATTAGCTCTGGGAAAAACATTTTGTGTGACTAAGACTAAGGAATGTAGAAAAAGTTTGTCCTTTTCTCCTCCTCAAGAGACCCCTTGGAGGCCCTGGACACCTTATCAACCTACCTAAGAATTAACTCTGTCAGTAGGTTGTTCTGTTAAAGAATGTGGAGAGGATTGGTTCACCTGAATGCTATCTATGTTTAGATATTTGATTGTTAATGTCAGTTTATAGCCATTCATCTGAACTCTGATGGAGTTTAGGAGTATTATGATGACAACTTACATAAACATCTAAAAGTTGATCTCTGCAAGTTTATTTTATTCGAAAACAACTTTTGGATGGATTTATTATCACAACTTTCAGTTAATTCTTATGTCCTCAGTTATCTGCAGTTCAAGTGTAGGAACATTATGTAATTGGTTCTGCTTTGGCTAGTCTACAGTGTTTTTATTGATAGATATCTGTTTGCTTAAGCATATTTTATTATCCTTTCTCTTTCCTGAAAGTATCTGAAGCAATGTAAATTAACATAAATAGTCAATGTTAATTAAATGAAAGTTGTCATAAGGTAATGAAAGATATGAATATTTAGTTCAGTCCAGTCGCTCAGTCGTGTCTAACTCTTTGCGACCCTGTGAACCACAGCACGCCAGGCCTCCCTGTCTATCACCAAATCCCGGAGTCCACCCAAACCCATGTCCATTGAGTCAGTGATACCATCCAACCATCTCATCCTCTGTCGTCCCCTTCTCCTACTGCCCTCAATCTGTCCCAGCATCAGGGTCTTTTCCAATGAGTCAGTTCTTCACATCAAGTGGCCAAAGTATTGGAGTTTCATCTTCAACATCAGTCCTTCCAATAAACACCCAGGACTGATCTCGTTTAGGATGGACTGGTTGGATCTCCTTGCAGTCCAAGGGCCTCTCAAGAGTTTTCTCCAACACCACAGTTCAAAAGCATCAATTCTTCGGTGCTCAGCTTTCTTTATAGTCCAACTCTGACATGCATACATGACCACTGGAAAAACCATAGCCTTGACTAGACGGACCTTTGTTGACAAAGTGTTGTCTCTGCCTTTTAATATGCTGTCTAGGTTGATCATAACTTTCTTCTGAGTAAGCGTCTTTTAATTTTGTGGCTGCAATCACTATCTGCAGTGATTTTGGAGCCCAAAAAAATAGTCGGCCACTGTTTCCCCATCTATTTGCCATGAAGTGATGGGACCAAATGCCATGATCTTCGTTTTCTGAATGTTGAGCTTTAAGCCAACTTTTTCACTCTCCTCTT